>CM024272.1:1732520-2332520 GCA_013621005.1 Aeschynomene evenia | reverse complement strand
TTCCTCCGCATCATCTGGCCCCTAGGCTATGAGCTCATACCTCTCTAGTTTCTACTAGACATCTGTGGGGAAGAGGGGTTTATTCACTTTCACTCACAAAATTGGCATTATGAGTACCGAGGGTGTGCTAACTTCCCCTTGTCATCCAATTGTGGTGAAAAATTACTCATAAATCTCACTTTCTCACTTCACATGACATCTTAACATATTTCTCATGAAATCGACATGTATATTATGTATCATATATCCATCATATCACATGTATATTAAAGATCATCATAAATATGCATTTACATATACATAGATGTTCTCACATATCATCCTTATGTTAAATCATTGATTTTCAATTATAAACACTTGTTTTTTATATATCTATGTACAATTATCATACTATATTAGTTAAGATTTCACATATAAGGTTAAAATCATAAAAATACCAAAAACACCCGAAAATACAAAATCTGCAAAATTTCTGCAACTTGGTCGCTAGCGCGCTCCCTGTGGCCGCTAGTGCCCAAGGCGGTTCAACCGTCCACTAGCGCTTGTAATTGGGTCGCTAGCGCGCGTCCCGACTCTGCACTCAAACCAATTTTTAGAACAGCAACCATTTTATGCATATAATGAATTTTAACACAACCTTATGCAGGAATACACATGGACACATGATTAAACATTAAACTAAACCCCTACCTCTTGTAGTTTTTCCTTTTAAGCTATGAATCTCTCCTTTTTCCTTTAAGCTCCTTGCTTAACACTCCACCTAGCTCTCTTGATGATGATGATGATAAATCTATGATGTCTGATGAGTTTTGTTCGGTT
Organism: Aeschynomene evenia; assembly: GCA_013621005.1. NCBI lineage: Eukaryota > Viridiplantae > Streptophyta > Magnoliopsida > Fabales > Fabaceae > Aeschynomene > Aeschynomene evenia. The sequence continues at coordinate 2,331,701 of CM024272.1, read as the reverse complement.
AAGATGAAAGGAAATGGTGAGGGGAGTCTGAATATGTGATTTGTTCTTTGTTTTGGTGAGTTTTTTGTGAGCTAAGGTGAGGTTGGTAGTTTGTAGGCTATGGAGGTTTTGAGAGAGTTTAGAGGTGTTTAGAGGAGGAGGGTGATGAGTTCTGATGTGTTTAGGGTTACCTCTGAAGGTATAGGGAGGTTTTGGATAGAGGGACTTATAAGCAATATTAAAAAGATGAAGGGTGGAGGGCACAAGTGCAAAAATGCATAATTCTGTTCTGCCACGATGCTGGTTGCTAGCGGCCATGATGTAGCCGCTAGCGATCGCTTCCACCGCCACACGCGCTAGCGTGCATATAACTGCCGCTAGAGATGACCTACTTCGTTTCACTCGCTAGCGAGCACATACTGGCCACTAGCGAGTAGTTACTGCAGCAAAACAGCAACAACCATTTGATGCCCTAAAATCTCCAATTGCATTCTAACTCTCCCCAATCTAGTGTCAAACACTCTAAACAACATTTATACACCTATACAAACTTGGACATACCTAAAATACCTGAAATCTCTTATGATTCACACCTAAGTCCTCCTTCTAAACTTGTCATTCTATCACATCCTATATTTAGTTATTATGCAATGCAATTATCATTTCATCGTGCACATAATTCATACAATACACATAGCACATATCAAATAATGTTCACATATTAGAATGCATCCCAATTACACATATCCCAACTATACCTTGATCAATGTGATTTTCATCAAATCCCTTTATTTAAGGTACAATTATACTTTTGGGGCCTTATATTCTCCCCCCTTTGAAAAAGAATTTCGCCCTCGAAATTCAATACCTATAAAAAGAACCGGATGCAGTTTTCTCATATCCTCCTCCCTCTCCCACATAAACTCCTCCGCTCTCCCCCGCCCCCAGGCCACCTTCACCAATGGAATGGTCTTATTTCTTAGGTTCTTGAAGCCTCGGTCCACTATTCGTGTGGGTGGTAAGGGAAATGTTAAGTCATCCTTCAGTTGTACTTCTTCGATTCCTAATACATGACTCGGGTCTGAATTATATTTCCGGAGTTGTGACACGTGAAAGACGTTGTGGAGATTAGACAGATTGGGAGGTAAGACGATGTGATATGCAACAGGATCTACACGACTTCCTCAAAATTTGGAAAGGACCTAGGTATCAAGGTCAACTCGGTCCACAATAGGACCCACCACAACTCGGTCCATTACACCTAGGGATGTCAAAGCAGACAGCCCACCCTGCCAAAAGCCCGCCAAAAAGCGGGACGGGCCACCAAAAGTGGTGGTTCGAAAAATCCAGCCCAACCCGCTTTATGGCGGCCCGCTAGCCTGCTTTTTTCTAAAAAAATAATAAAATCTAATATTTTTATAACAAAACAAATTATAAAATTAAAATCATTGATCCAACCTTACTTTACAATTCACATCAATTCATCAAATAAAATTAACCAACTGAATCAAGTAAGAAGTCCACAATCAGTCTCGAAATGTTTTCCTCCCTATATTTTCCAGGGACTCCAAAAGCACTGAAGCAGAAACTGATGAAGAAGAAGCATAACTAGCTAAGTTGCTGCCAGAATCATAACCAAGAGTGCCGTCCAGAAGCATGAGCACGACGCAGCGCCGCAGCGACCAATGCAGCGGAAAGCGGGGAGTGGGGAGCAGGGAGTGGGAAGCAGGGAGCGGGAGGCGCAGGCGAGAATCGGGAGCGACTAGCGCAGTGGGGAGCAGGCTTCAGGCGCAATGGGGAGCACAGAGGCGGTCAGCGCGGGTAGCGGCCAGTGTAGGCGGCAGACACAGAGAGGAGCGGGGAGTGAGGAGCACAGGTGGAGGTGGCCAAAATCAGGAGCGCATCAGCCAGATCTAGATCTAGGAGCGCATCAGCCAGATCTAGATCTAGGAGCGCAAGCAGCCATAAGCAGAATCAGGAGCGAGAAAACAGAACCAGACGCGATGTAGAACTAGAAACAGAACCAGGGGTGCGGCGACCAGCGAGAGTAATAACAGATTGAGGCTAGGTGGCGTCATACGCGGTCCTCGAGGACTAAGAGGGAGAGTTGGAGAGGGAGGTTGCTGGCGAGGGAAGCGGGGAAGCACCGACGCTGAGTATGGAGGTGAGGGTCGAAGGGAGTCGGAGAGTGAGAGAGAGAGAGCCTGAGAGCGAGAGGCTGCAAGAGCGGGATTTTGGGGGTGAGAGAGAGACTGTGACTGTGAGAGTAATCAGAGAAGAGAGTGAGAGTCTGAGAGCCTGCTGGCTGCAGGAGCAGGATTTGGTGGGTGAAGACAATGAAAAATTAGGGTTATGGATTTTAGGGTATTGGGCCAATCTTAAGTTTGGATCTAATTTTTTTTTTAAAAAAGGGGCTAGCTCACCCCCGACTCGCTTAGCCCACGGGTAAAGCAAGACGGACTAAGCGGGCAGCCCGACGGACTTACCCATTTTGACATTCCTAAAATAGGAATTAGAAAGAAAGAAAAAAGTTAGGGTTTAGTGCCATCAACCCCTGCATTTTACATCCTTCTCCCCCAACTCTCCCCGTGAGTCAACAGCCACGCCCACCCGTCCCACCGTCCTCGCCCGCTGCAGCCAACCATCACAGTAGTGCTGCGTCACCCAAGGCCATGAAACAGCAGAGTCCCCACTCCTTCTTTCCGGTTACAGCCGGCTCCTCCGCGTCTGAATCTCCCACCTTCAACTGACGGCCACGCTTCAGCCCTCGCTGCCACCGCTCCATCTCTTCTCCTTTGGCGCAAACAACTCGCCGTCACCCATCTGCGGGACAGCCACCACCGTACCCCAAAGCCATGGCTGATTTCCCTTCCGGCCCTTCTTGCAACAGTGGCCCAACCCGCATCTATCTCTGGTTTACTCATTTTAGTTCTAGTCTTTTTTTTATTAATAGTAAATTACTGATATTCTGTCTGAGTTGTTCATGTTTTTGGATACTTGATGATCCTGATGATTTGTTATCGTGTTCCTCTTGCTACTTCATTCTGCTGCATCTTCTTATTAGGTTGTGTAGAAAGTATTTTGCCAGTACTTCAATTTGTCATTTGTATTTTGCTCGAAAAGTTCTTTTTGGATTCTTTTAGTGCTATGCCCGTGAGCTTTAATTTTGATGATGATCTCCTTGAACCTCGTTTTTCAGCAATGTGTTACATTGATGGATACCTCATACTGATCTTGATTTGTCAATTTTATGGGCTTAAATTGTGATTTACTGGTTGGTTGTACTGTTTGGTGCTGTGATGTTAGTTCGTTCATGCTCATTTTGTTTTGCTGCTATATTTGACCTTAAGGATCTGAATTGAGGTTGTGTCAATGCATACTTGGCCAGTATTTTGGTCTTTCAATGAATATTCTGGCTTATTACCTTGTTGCTAGAGTTGTTCTGCATGCGGTTATTGATTATTAGCCCTTGCCCATTTAATGTGTTGCTGGTAATTTGTGGTGTCTGTGTACTGAATTCCTGGATAGCTAATGCCCTCTTATCTTGTCACCATTGTGATTGTGCTATATTGGCTTACTGCTCTTGTTTTCTTATGGATTGTTCTAGCTATGTTAATTTTGGAGGCTTAGATACTTGTTGACACTCTCTAATGCTTGTTTAAGCATGTCATTTACTCTCTAATGACTGTTTTTTTTTTCAAACATTGTTGACTGAGTTCATTATCTGACATTTTGGAATGGCTTTGTGTGTGTTCACTCTAGGATATTGCGAGATTGGGGCAGTCTGAGTTTGTACTTGTTGCAATGCTAGAACCTGCCTATCCAACAACTAATGACAATAAGATTAAGGAATTTGAGGATTCTATTGAGATCACAACTTTGCTAGCAAGGACCAAGGTGTTCACTTACTTGGGTTTTCTTTCATGTCATCCTTAGATTGCCATGAAGTTGAACATTTTGGTGCATGTGATGGTGATGGTTGTTGCCTTGTAAAAGATCATGCTGATAATGTTGACTACTACAAAGTTAAAAGCTTGTTTTATAAACTTTTCTGGATTTACCTAAAGGAGAATTGTTGTAGAGACCTTGTTCGGCCAATGCCGGTTTTGCTTGGTGATGGCCAGTATCTAGATTTGTACAAATTGTTCTCAATTGTGAAGGAGAGAGGGGGGTATGTTGTAGTGTCGAAAAAAAGATTGTGGGGTTATGTGATAGAGGAATTGGGTTTAAAACATCGAGTTTTGGCCTCAGTGAAATTAGTTTATGACAAGTATTTGAATGATTTTGAAGAATGGCTCATGAAGGCATTTGAAGAAAAGAATTTAAGAAATGGAAATCATGGATGCGATTGGGGTTTTAAGTCATTGCTAATAGATCTAGAGAAAGATTTTAGAGGCTTATTATATCTAAATCTAAAGGAGAAAGATGATGAACTTGTCAATTTGGAAACAAATAGAATAAAAAAGTATATTGCTTTGTTTAATCACAAGGGAGAGAAAAAATTATGGGACACCAAAAATCAGAACACATGTGAGAATGTCCAAAGTGTTCATAGTGATGATGATGAAAAGATTTCTAATGGTGTTAAGGATGGCCTTCCCACCTTGTATGTAGTGGCTACTAATGGTGTTAACCATGGCCTTCCCATCTTAAATTCAAAGTCTGCTAATGGTGTTAAGGAAAACCTTCCTTCCTTGGATGCAAATATTGATGATGGTTTTAAGGATGACCTTACATCCTTGGATGAAAATGTTGCTTTGATTGAATTTGGCCTTCGCAAGCGCAAGCGCAAGCGAGAACCACTGTCTGGAATGCTTAATTGGATTCGGCAAATTGCAAAGTCTCCTCTCATTCCTTTAAAGCAACCAATGCCAAAACCACCACAATGGAAGGAGTATAAAGGTGAGGACTTCTTTATCCAACTATTAAGGACAAGAGAGGCTCGGTTAGTGAGATCGTGTGTATACCCAAGCAATGAACAATCTTCATCTCAGGTATAATTGCAATGCACATAATTTTCTCCATACTAAGTTTGCACTTTGTATCATATTTTGAAGTAAGTTAGTATGTTTTACTTGGCTGTGTAGTTATCATTGTATTTTATAGGTTTAATTAATCCCCAATTGGATCCCTATAATTTTTGTAACCATAAATGACATAGTTATCTGACATGATGCGGTAATCGACTTGGTCAAGGTATTAGGTCACTAGATCAATGGCACAACCAATGAGTTATTGGTTGAACCAGTCAAATTGAATTTAATTAAATAAATTTTAAAAGCAAAATTTAATGTAACTTAATATATGGTGTATATATTTAATGAGAGATATGCACACATAATTACCAACGTAGTGGTGTGGGGCACTATATATGTAGGGGGACGGGTTTAAACCCCCTGAGTGGAATTTATGAATAATTTTAGATACACAACTTGGTCAACACGGATCAACATCTAGCAGAAAGTCAATGTTAGAGTTCAGTGCAGGTTTGATTGTCGATTCGACCCTGATTCGGTCACTTCACTTCAAGTTTTGATTGGTTCTGATGCAACTTCGATCTAATCACCAAACTGACTCAGACCACCAATCGGTTCACCTGGTTCTGTGTCGAACTTGATGGGCCAATCCGAGTTTGATAACTATGATAAATGGGTCTAGGGACCAAAGTGAAAACTTTTAGATTACAGGAGTATGATTGAAAATTTGGAGAAAGTTAACAATGGAGTTGACATGTGCGAGTCACATGATATTTAAGTATATAAAAAGCACTCTTATAAATGTGAAATGAACAAATGGTCCTTTCATTATGTTACTAGTTATTAAGTAATAAATATGAAGGAGAGCATTTCCCACAATGCAATCTAGTGTTTGATAACTTAATAAAAGGATTGTTTGGCCATTTTAAGTTTGTAAAAATGTGCTACACACGCAACAGAAGTAGGAAGAGAGATAAGTAGTTTAGGAGTTTTGAATGAGTAGTTTTAGAGATTAGATAGTGATTATCTTTCTGATTTGATTTAGATTTGATTTTATTTTAGTTTTGAATAGTAGTTTAGGATAAGTCAAGTTGTTAGGGAAGCATTTTAGCGAATTTTGTTAAGTGCATTTAAATAAGAGTTATGCAGTTTAGGTTTGGCAGAATTCAGGGATCATCAGGAAATCAGGAACTTAGACTAGGAGAGCTCCAACCTCTCGAAAGTTGGTGATAGACCAGGTTGCTTTGGTAAGGTCTATCAAAGAAGGAAAGCTGATGTGGCAGCAGGTTAGGGCAGGCTGGGCTGGCGGTTAGGGAGTTGGCAGAGTTAGTTAGACTCAGCAGTAGTATAAATAGGGGTTGTTAGTTGGGGAAAGGGTGTCTTGATTGTATTCTAATTCAGATTAGTTCTTGAGAGCGTAGGGCAATCTCCCCCTCTATGTAGTTTGTATCTCTTTTAGGGTTTGGCACATTGCCTCCGTGTGATTCAATAAGAACAGAGGATTCTACCATTGTAGCATCCTATCAATTGGTATCAGTAGTCCGCGGCGGAGTGCAAACTTCTGCCATTTCACTCGTTGGAGGACTTGATGATTTTGGCGGAGAAAGTGGAATGCAAGAACGCAGTAGTTCAGAAGGCAGCGAACCGGTCATGGACGAAGGGGAAGATGGAACCGTTCAAAGGGCCTGCTCGTTTTGGGCCGAGTGGGGCGCAGCCCAAGTTAATTCAGAAGGGGATGAGGCCAGCAGCGAGTCCAGCAAGAGTAGAGGCCCAAGACATTTGAGCAATGAAGAGTATAGAGAAAAAAGGGCCAAGGGCCTGTGTTTTTTTTGTGATGAGCACTTTGGACCGGGCATTAGTGCAAAAACAAAAATATTAAATTGCTTATCATAGAGGAGGGGCTAGAAGAGGGGGCTAAGGATCAACTTAATGTGTTGGAGGAGGGTGCAGGGGACACGTTTCTGTGCAGCAACATGGAATTAAAATACACTTGTTCTCAAGGGAGTCACCGAGCTTTCAAAGCGTGGGCATCGATGGGGGAAAAGAAGGTGCGAGTTCTCATCGATTGCGGAGCCTCTCACAATTTTGTGACTCCGGAAACGGTGGCGGCTCTCAGATTGCAGGTGGACGGGAGCGCAAAGTTTCTGGTAAATGTGGCGGATCGGAAAAAAATACAGGGCCAAGGCTACTGCGCACAGGCGGTGCTGCAATTTCCCGAAGTGTCAGTGTCGGAGGGATTCTTCGTCTTTCCAGTGGAGGGAGCCGAGTTTGTCTTGGGGCTGGAGTGGCTCGATAAATTGGGGGAAGTTGTAGCCAATTTTCGAGAATCGAAGCTTCGTTTTCGGAGAGGGGATTCATGGGTCTCGTTGCAAGGGGACCCAGAGTTATGCTGTGGTGGTACGGGGTTGCAGGCGGCGGTCGCAGCCATTAATGAAGGTGAGGAGGCTTTTGTGGTTCAACTCTGGCCTTTGTCTCTGCAAACAGTTGCGATGGAGATTCCTTTGGAAATTAAGCAAGCCATTGACGAATATACTCAGGTATTCGAACCCCTCCCTGGACTTCCTCCCCACTGGAGATACGACCATGCAATTCCATTACAGGAAGGGGCGATTATTCCGAATGTGCGGCCGTATAGATATCCCCATCATCAAAAGTCAGCAATAGAGAGCTTGGTCAAAGATATGTTGGACTCAGGAGTAATACAACACAGTGGGAGTCCTTACGCTAGTCCGATCCTCCTAGTCAAAAAGAAGGATGGGAGTTGGCGATTTTGCGTAGACTACAGAGGTTTGAATAGGGTGACGGTTTCGGATAAATTCCCAATTCCGATTATTGATGAGCTGTTGGACGAGTTAGCAGGGGCGGTGGTATTTTCGAAACTAGATTTAAAAGCGGGATATCATCAGATTCGGATGGTGGAAGATGATATCCCAAAAACAACATTTCGAACGCACGACGGCCACTATGAGTTTTTGGTCATGCCATTCGGCTTGACAAACGCTCCTAGCACGTTTCAAGCCTTAATGAATGATATACTCCGACCGTTCCTCAGGAAATTTGTCCTTGTACTTTTTGATGACATTCTCATATATAGCAGAGACTTTCAAAGCCATTCCTCTTACCTCAGGCAAGTTTTCTCCGTTTTATTAGAACATCAATTAGTTCTAAATAAAAAGAAATGCTCGTTTGGGGTTCCTGCGGTGGAGTACTTGGGCCATGTCATTTCAGCAGGGGGGTTTCGGCTGACCCGAGCAAGACAGCGGCGATGTTGGATTGGCCGGTGCCCAAGGATCAGAAATCGTTGAGAGGATTCCTGGGTATTATCGAAGGTTCGTTAAAGGGTATGGTAATATAGCTCGTCCTCTCTTTGACCTTACAAAGAAGAATGCGTTCCAGTGGAATGAGGGAGCTCAGAAAGCGTTTGAGGACCTCAAAGCTATTATGGTGCAACTTCCAGTGTTAGCGGTCCCGGATTTTTCCAAGGAATTTGTTGTGGAAACAGATGCGTCCGGTCATGGTATAGGCGCGGTTCTGTCCCAAGAGGGCCGGCCTATAGCCTTTCTGAGTCAATCTTTGTCGCCCCGGGCCCAGGTGAAGTCAGCCTATGAGCGGGAGTTGATGGCAGTGGTTTTCGCTGTCCAAAAATGGCGTCACTATCTCTTGGGGCGTCATTTTACTATTCTTATGGACCAGCGAAGCTTGCAATTTCTGACGGATCAGCGCTTGATGGGGGAGCAGCAGCTCAAATGGACATCAAAGCTGTTAGGTTTTGACTTTGATGTTCGATATCGGCCGGGCAAAGAGAATTCAGCGGCGGATGCGCTCTCTCGCCAAATGTTGTTTCAAGCCCTTTCAGTGGTGCAAGCTAGTCTATGGGAGACCATTGAGGATGAGATGAAGGAGGATGAAGAGCTACAAAAGATCATCACTGATCTCCTTCAAGGGTCAACAGAGCATGCGGGATTTTCTCTAGTAAAAGGAAGGCTGTTCTTTCAAGGGAGTGTGGTAATTCCTTCCAACTCTTCTCAAATCCCTCTTCTCCTTGCTGAATTTCATACTTCTGGAATTGGTGGGCATTCTGGATTTTTTCGCACATATAAAAGGCTAGCAGTAGCAGTGTTTTGGAAGGGGATGAGGACACAGATTAAAAATTTCGTGGCAAGTTGTGATGTCTGCCAGAAAAACAAGTATGCCGCCTTGAAACCTTCGGGTTTGCTGCAACCTTAGGGATCATCAGGAAATCAGGAACTTAGACTAGGAGAGCTCCAACCTCTCGAAAGTTGGAATCCTATTGTTCTTTTCATTATTTCTTATTCAATAAAATAACAGCAGAGTAGGAACAAAATGCGTCCAGAGAAAGTGGAGTGAGGAGACTTTCCAACGAAGAATGAGCTGATAGGCAGATAAAAGGCCTGTTTTAAATATGGAGAAAAATGGGGGCCCAACCGTGTATGTCAAATGAAGCACTACCAAATTTTATTATTTGGAGAAGGGGAAGAGGATCCACCTGAAGAAGAGGAAGATTTGGGCTCAGTCTTTCCACCTTGAGGACAAGGTGGGTCTTGAAGTGGAGGGTATTGTTACATACCCAACAGAAGCAGGAAGAGAGATGAGTAGTTTAGGAGTTTTGATTGAGAAGTTTTAGGGATTAGATAGTGATTATCTTTCTGATTTGATTTAGATTTGATTTTATTTCTGTTTTGAATAGTAGTTTAGGATAAGCCAAGTAGTTAAGGAATCTAAAGTTTTTAGAGAAATATTTTAGGTTTTGTTAAGTGCATTTAAATAAGAGTTATGCAGTTTAGGTTTGGGGGAATCAAGGGATTATGAAATTAGGAACTTAGGCTAGGAGAACTCCAGCCTCTCGAAAGTTGGAATCCTATTGTTTTTTCATTATTTCTTATTCAATAAAATATCAGCAGAATAGGAACAAACCCCTAGTTTTAGAGGGATTTTTTTTTCTGACATAAGATATTTGCCTATGTATTTTTTGATGTCTTTGTATTTGTTTTCTTTTGTTTAGTGGGTTGTATCTTCTCTTCTTAACATTGAAATCCTTCATTTTTGAAAAAAAAATCATTACAATTTCTTATTTCCTTGATCATAAATTCTGCTATGGATCACTATAATTGTATTGTTTTTTCATTTACTTACTAATAACTGCTTATGCTAGAAGATTTTGAGATGAAATGTTGATATTTTTTCTTAACATGGTATCATGCGCAAAAGATCTATGCTATATGATTTTCTGCAATAATTGTGTTTTTCAGAAGCTGAAGATGCATCCTACTATGTATGATGATCATGTTTCGCTATGTCGCCATTCTATTGTGAAATTGAGATGCAATGAAAGGATGCCTACATCTGATGTACTTAGGTCGTGCTCTTGTTGCAATTCATGTTCTTCCAATGGAAACAAATTGACAAATTCAGTCAATCTGGAGGCTGAGAAATGTCCCCTGGATGAAATAACTGCAACGGTAGATCCGTTGACAGCAAAGCCAACTGCCGATCAATCTAGTGATGATTTTATTGAAAAACAAGTTTCTATAGGTCCTCTCTTTCAAGCGGAAGTCCCAGAGTGGACTGATGAAGTTTCTGAGAGTGATTCTAAATGGTTAGGAACTCAAGTGTGGCCTCCGGAACATAACATAAACCCTTCCACTGAAACAGACCTTGTTGGGAGAGGAAGACCGAAGAACTGTAGCTGCTCTTATAAAGGTTCAGTTGAATGTGTTAGGTTTCACATTGCTGAAAATCGGATGACATTGAGGCATCAATTGGGTTCTGCATTTTACCATTGGGGATTCGATCGAATGGGCGAAGAAATTTCACTTCAGTGGACAATTGAAGAGGAAAAGAGATTTAAGAATTTTATGATGTCAAATATTCCATCCCTGGACAAGTCGTTTTGGAGCGATTCATCAAAATACTTTCCGGATAAGTCAAGAAGAAGAGTGGTCAGCTACTACTTCAATGTATATCTCATTCAACTAAGAAGCTATCAGAATCGTGTGACTCCAAAGGTCATTGATAGTGATGATGATGAAGCAGAATTTGGATCATTTAGTGATGGTTTTGGAGTTGATGCTCTCAAAGGTCCAACTTTCAGAGTTCTGGAGTGTTCAGAGAACAAGCAGTGCATTGATTTGGATTGAAAAAAATGTTGTATATTGATCTGGCCCATTTAGGCTAAGAAAATTTTCCATGCGTCAAATCTGAAAACTTCCATGATTTGGGTGGAGGATTGCATTCAGTGCACTAGGAAATTTTGGCCTAAGATAGAGTGGTTGAGAAAGGAATTAGATGTGTTGGAAGCAACTATATGCTATATTGCTGAAGCTGCTATTAGTTTTGTTTGAGATATGTTTTTTGGTTGAATAGCAGTTTGATCCTGTGCTTCTTGGAGGCTGCATTTGTGGCATGTTCTTACTTTAGAATTAGACAATTTCTCTCAAAATGTTTTAGGAAAAATATTTACAAAATTTAGTATGACAACTTTGCTATTAATATTGTGCTTTGTTGTATTACAAAATTTAGTATGACAACTAAGGTATTATATTGTGCTTTGTTGTAATCTTTTTTTTTCATTTTGATAATTCGAGAATGCTTAACTCACTTTGTTGTAATCTTTTATCGGGAAATATATTTGTACAATGCATTATACATACAAAGTATCTTACAACGTATATCATATTAACTTACACGGTTATCTGATGCGCGCTTTCTCTCTCCCTTTTGTACTTCTTCTTTCTCCTTCTTCTTCCTTATTCTTCTTTTCTTTTTCTTTCTTCATTCTTTTTTTTTTCTTCTTCTCTATATTCTTTCTTTCTTTATTATTTTTAGTTTTTTCACACACCCACTCATTCTCATCACTCTAATATTTTATTTTTATTTTTCATCACAATCACAATCAATATCATGATTTATTTCTTCTTCAATCTTCACCACTCACTTCATCCTTCTTCCATTATTTTTTTTTATTGTTGTCTATATTTACAGTTCTTTTTCTGATTTTCTGTGTTTTTCTCATTTACTAGATTTATCATGTTTATCATTCTAATTTTTTCTAACATAGTTACACTTGTAACACTCTTCGTCTCTGAACACATTTTTATTCATAAGTGAACACATTATTGTTCATTAGTGAACACATTATTGTTCATCAGTGAACACATTATTTAATTATTAGTGAAATGCAACTTATTTATCAATATTTATTGTTATTTTCTATTTTTCATTCATAAATTCATTATATCTATGATTTATAAATAAATACGTGAAAATAACGTTATTTTCTAAAATGAATACATATTTGTTCATCAAACGAACACATTGTATAATGTTAAATGAACACATACATGCATAATTACAGAACACATTCCTTACACAAATTTGTTTACTTTTTGTTCAGATTCACAATATGAAGTGAACACATACATACTCCGTATCAAACACATGCATACAATGAGTCTAAACACATTCATAGACTATTATTGAACACATTCACATACATTAGTTCATTTATATTTTTTGCTCTACATTTTATGTTTCAGTCACATACAATATAATATATGTGACATTAATGAAGATGAGATTCCTAAGCTTAGGATATAAAGTGAACACATATTTATATTGTAACTAAACACATAATATAATGCAAAGTGAATTCCTTAAAGGACGCCTAGCGCCACCTGACTTCATTGTGGTGCCTGAATTTGGACATGCTTCAATTGATTTTTAAATGTGTTCATTTGCTATTGAAATATATGTTCATTTTATGTGTTGAAATGTGTTCGCTTACGCGCGTACTGTACACGCGCGCGTTCGTGAGAGTGGGTATATAAAACACACGCTTTTCAATCTTGTTTGATTTTCGCATTATATGTTGTTTTATACGTTGTAAGTATTGTGTTGTACACATAGCAAGACTCATAATACTAACTATTAGTAAGAGAGCATAGGGTTAGTGGAATAATGGCTTAGTGGGTTATTTATGTTTTTTTTCCTTTATAAATTAATTCAAATCATGCATGCCAAAACATCAAACAAGGTGTTTCTTGACCTAGTACAGTTTATCATACTTATGACAGAACCAACTTTATTTACACTTGAAAATCATGCACCACAAACTAACCATGCAGCAAGCTGAGTGGTAGACAAAAAATTTACATACAAGAATATCACATATGATGATACACTATACCTTTTAGCTAAGCTACATACGAGCAACCAATTGATTAGCATCAAGAAAGACAATGCGAACATCATATTTGTTGAGACTTCCACTCCATAATTGCAGACAGGAGCGTGTAATTAGGAATTAAATCCTTATGAGGTAGAGCCATATTTGTCATTGGCGATTTATCGTTCTCCTGAAACCACTTTTCAATTGCATTGCGATCATATGTATATCCATCCGCAGCAACACAGGGATTATCCATCACATCCTGCAAGACAGTGAACATTTTTGGAAATCAACAAAATGGTGGAAAATTCATACATAGCTCAGGCCAGACAGTTATGTAATTAATCTGTACAACTGGTCAATGTTGTGCCAAAGCGATTACTTGTATTAGAGCCCCGCATCGCATAGAAATAAGGTCTAGATAACCGTTATAAGAATTGGACAACCCTCAACCCGCAATTCCTAATTTCCTATTAACCAAAATCTAAAATAATTCCATTAACTTTTTTATTGTACCATAGAAAATCAAGTGATGCTATTATGGAGTACTTAACTACCTGAAGTATTGGACAGATAAAGTGATTGGGAGGTTTGGACTTAAGAGTAACTATGGAAGCCAATTGACGGGCCCTGTCAGAAACTTCTTTCAATCTCTCTAGTACTGGAAGCACATAATCATTTAAATCAGGTCTGTCTCTACGTCGAAGTTCTGCGCAGCTCAGTCCTAACCGAGCTAAATCTAATGTCTCTTGAAATGGCCAGGTCCCTGCCTCTGGATCCAATATATCTATTAAATTGCCACCATAAATTGCTGTTTCAACAACATGAGTAATTGCTATTGCTGGTTTTGCTGTCAATAACTGTAAGATCACTATTCCCAATGCATAGACATCTGATTTTGGAGATATCAACCCAGACCTTTGATACTCAGGATCTATGTAGCACAATGTACCGACAGGTTCAGTGTCCTTATACATGGTTGACAAATCATCTGAATGAAGCATTGTAGAAAGGCCAATATCACCAATCTTGCTGACAAGGTTACGACCAAGCAAGATGTTTGCAGGTTTCAAATCACGATGGATGATAGGCTCTGGCTTCGAGTTGTGAAGAAAGGCAAGAGCTGAAGCCACTTCCCATGCTATTCGATACCTCTCAAACCAGGGAATTGGGGCAGTACTGTTTTTTCGGAGTAATCTATCCTCCAAGTTACCATTCTCCATATATTCATAAACAAGGCACCCATGATCAGGACAAGCACCAAGAAGAAGAAGCAAATTTGGATGACGAATTCTGCTCAGTATCTCGAGCTGCAAACAAAGGGAAGATATATGTCAGACTGGTTGTTTGGTTCAGATCCATCCTCAACTCATTGCTAGAAGTCTTTTTCATTGACCATAGTTTCTATTATTATTACAATACTGCTAACAACTTGACAGGCAGGTCAAATATCTTATTTTTCCAGATATTGATATAATTAGAGAGCACTTTTTATACATTGATAGTATATAAAATAATTTTCATTATTCCTATTAGATAATAACATAAAATAATAATAAATTTCTAACAATTATTATTATAATCAAACAAATGCACAAAAGAAAGTGAGAGAGAGATTGTCCACAAAGGGCACGTGGACAAGACACAATTGTTAGTGGGCATAATTAGCCCTGGCCGGATAGGTGGTTCCGGCAGGCAACAAAGGGCAGCGACAGACGGCAGGGGTGACAATAGCTTGTAGTGATGATTTTGAAATATTGGGTGGTGGTCCGGTGGGGGTAATGGGGCAAATATTTTTTCTCTAGGTTGTATCTCTAGTGTCCTTATTTTTTTTAGGTAAACAAAATACACAAATTGTATCCTGGGAGACAAATTCTAGCATCATGTCCCTATCTCTGCAAACAAACACAATTTTGTGTCATTGTGTCCCTGCCCCAGTGTCCAGTCTCTCCAAACAAATCCTAGGTAAGGGTATGATACGGAGGAAAGGTTCAAGAAGGTTTATGCAAGGAGGCGTGGGCAGCAGGTCAGCGGGCAGTGAAGAGTTAGTTAGCAGGTTAGTGTATAAATAGTCAAATGTATAGGTTTTAGCATTCATTCAGTCATATTGAGAATTTGGTAGTTAGTAGATTGAGAGACTCTCTCTCTGAGGAGGTAGTTCCTCTGGTGAATTCAGTTGGGGATAGGGATTCATCCTTTCCCTCGTGAGCAATAAAGCATACTTGTTCCGCCATTGTTAGGAGCTTATCAGGGTACAAGAATAATGGTTGTAAAGGTTTGACAATGAAGGCCAAGGCAGTGAAAAGTGGTCAGGCTCCCAGATGGGAAGCTTTGATACCAAGTTGTAGAGAGAGAATATGAAATGTGATGTATTGAATTATACAATAGGGTTACAATTTATAGACAGTTAAAGAATCTTTACTAATAAAATAGAAGAAAAGTCTGATACTAATTTCTCAAATAAATCTATACAAGATATTGTACAAAAATAGTAAAGATATCTTATCAATATTCTTTCTTTATTTCTAACAAAGCTTCAAAAGGTATTGGTCATAATCCATTGCTACATGATAGAACTAAACATATGGCAATTGATTGATACTTTACAAAGAGAAGCTGGAAGAAGGACTAGGAGTAATATACGTGCCAGTTGTTCATGCAAACTCAACAAACTACAAGTTGTGCATGATTGATCTATAAACCAATTTATTGGGAGCATTGACAGTTATGTATAGATTAGGAATAGATTCTTTCAGTTATTATCTTGGTAATTTAAATTTCTGGTAGGATAGGGTAACGCTCTGTTTGTTATCTGAGGTTAGGGTAAAATTCTGTTTGTAAACTGAGGAGTTGAGATACTTTAGGGGAATCTAATCTCTCCTCTCTCTTCTGGGGAATATATTTTGCAATTTACTGCTGAAAATAGAAAAACATTCTACACTTCCTGTTTTCTTTAATATTTGGCATAACCATTGTATGTAAAATTTCATACCTCCTGTTGGAATTGCTTACTTTTGTGGCTCCCGTTAGAATGGAGAACTTTAACAGCAACAGTTGTATAATACAAACTGCACTTGTACACCACTCCATATGCTCCCATTCCAATTCTGAGATCTTCAGAGAAAGATGAAGTAGCAGACACGATTTCATCCCATGTAAACTTTCGGTACATAGGCATGAAACCACTAAGAGCGTCCTCCAGCTTTTCTTTCTCTTTGGCAGCACGAATAGCTTTTAACTCTGCTTCTTTTCTTTCTGCAGCTTCTCGTTCAGCACTTTCTTTCAAATATGCAGCTTCTCTTGCCGCTGCTTCATATTTTTCTCTTTCTTGTTTTGCCAATTCTTTTGCCTCTTCCTCCTTTGCAATTATTTCCTTGAGTTTAAGTGATTCTTCTGATCGCTGCTTGCTTAGGTCACTCAGCTGCTCAAAGCATCAAAGAATGTTACTCTATCCGAGAATGCTAGTAATGAAAGTTCAATTTAAGGCACATATGGAAGGAGAATTCAACCTCCAACCATAATTATAGGTTATTAATTGTTGATGTGATAAAAAGTAGAAATGGAAACCCAAAATGAGGAGGAACTAGTGGCATGATGTTAGGATTACATTAGTTAATACATTAGTTAGTAAGTTAGGGGCTTGATTAGCTATAAACAGGGAGAAATTGAGATTAGTTCAGGTTCTTTGTCAATTGATTAGAAAGTCTTAGATTTGTAGAGAGTTGAGGAGCTCTTACTCTTCCTCACCCATTGGTAGCAGAAACGGTAAAGCGAAGTATAGAGTGTTTCTAGCCATGCAAAGATAGACATTACCTTTCGTGAAGCATCTATGTTCTCACTTTGTGCTACAGCATGCATTCCTTGAGCATGTCTTAGCTGAATTCTCAACCTTTCCAGCTCAAGGGTAACATTTGCCTGATGAAATAAATAACCACAAAGAAAGTTCTCTTTCAAATGGAATTTGCTAAAGTAATAACTGACAAATCACAAAGTTTTCTTTGTTGGAGTGAAATGTAAATCTTAGGCACATCATACTCTGATTTTATGAAAGACACAGCAAATGTTTGAATATGCAAGAGACACAAGATGCACACTCATTTTAGTCAAGAAGAAAATTTTACTTATTCGAGTCTAATGATACAATGAAACCATAAAATATACAAATTATTTACCCCTACTGCTATTTCAAATTGTAAATGTGGGGGCAGTGCTTATCATGAGGGGACCGTCACCTAGAGTAAGAAAGAATTGCACAAGTCAAAATAAAGAAAACTTAACTACCTGTCTATTAGGTGAAGGAACGTCAGTTGCTAATGGCTCATCATTTGCAGAATTGAGATCATAATTCCAAGATTCAGCATCTGATATAGTGCTTTTGAAACTAGAGGCCCGAATTAAAGCATAATCAATATCAGAGTTTCTGACAGAACTAGTAGCAGTATTCTCTCTCCCAAGATCTAGAGATTGGCCCCTGGAATGGTTTGTTTCAGTTAAACTAGGACTTGTTCTTAGTAGGGCCTGATTAATACTTGACAGAGCTTGAAATCGTTGTGTTGCTAAGGAAGAGGAATGTAAAGTGGCATATGATGCAACAGAGGCAGAGTCTGCATACAACCAAAAGGGGGTAAGTGTATTTTTCCTGTAAATAAATTTGGACTGCTTCACAAGATGCATTAGAAGCTAATATTTTCACAGAAAAGGTAACAAACCATTATAAAGCAAGCATACTAGCGTGTAACCGTTACTAGAAACCAGTGAGAATCAATATGAACATTACATCGTCATAGGACAGCTCATAAACACTTAGTTTCATTAGTTAGTTAGGGGATTAATTAGCTATAAATAAGGGAAATTGGGATTAGTGTAGGAGTCTTTTGTTATTTGTAAGATGGTTTTAGACTTGTAGAGAGTAAAGGAGCTCTAACTCTTCCTCATCCATAGTATCTTTCTAGGATTCTTAGTGAGTTACCAAGGAACCCCATCAATAATGTGTTAGAACACTGACTTCAGTGTTATCAAATAGCCACTATAGCGCTATAGCGTAGCGGTTTTAACTCAGGCTGCTATATAAATAGCGCTTTAGAGAGGATTTCAGGAAGCCGCAATTGCGGCCGCTATTTCACATACCGCTATAGCAGTCATAGTGCCACATAACGGAAATAGCAGTCTGATTCCCTTCTAAAAAAAATTTGGCAGATTTTTTTTTGTTTTAAAATTTAAAAAAAAACCTAACTCTTCTCATTCCCTATACTATTTTTAAACGGCTCTCTCCCACTAAAAATAATTCACTATCCTAATCCTAATTTCTTGTTCCCCATACCATAACTCAAGCTCTTCACAATCTGCCTCCCCCGTCGTGCCTTGTCAAATTTTATTGTTTTCTTCACTTCTTCACCATGTGCGTTTTTCTCCTGTTGTTTCTGCTATTGTGTTGTGATCTTCCTCTGTTTCAGCTTCTGTGTTGTGTTCTTCCTCGCTGTTTCTTCTTGCTGCGGTTACGACAGTGCGACCCGCATCCCCTATTTCTGCTTGCTGCGGTCCTGCAACTGTGACCTCCATCTCCTCTATTTCTGCTTGTTGTGACTGTGATAGAGTCACCTACATCTTCCATATTTCTGTTTTTATGTTTCTACTTGACTTCTTCTTATTGATTTTTATTAAATTATGGTTTAAATTAGACTAAAATTTCATATTTTTCATGTTTTTACTCAGTTTCATATTAGTTTTATTATAAATATGTATATATTTATTGACCGCTATGCCTTTCGCTATAGGCCGCTACGCTATCCGCTATTATTTCATAGCGGAATTTTGGCTCACTGCTATGAGCCACGATCCGCTATTAATTACACTGCTTCTAAAGGGGGAATATATAGAAACTTCTATTGATCACCAAGAATCCCTAGAAAGATACAATGAGTGAGAAAGAGTTAGAGCTCCTCTACTCTTTACTAGTTTAAGACTCTCTGATCAATTTGACAAAGGCCTTAAGCTAATTTCTATTTCCCCTATTTATAGCTAATTGATCCCCTAACTAACTAATATACTCACTAATGGAGTCCTAACATAATGCATATCATCTCCTATTCAATACTACCCCCATTTACCACCTCCCATCACCTCCTCACTTCTATCATCTGCAATTAAACATGATCTTTCCTCAAGCCCAACTTCCTGTTTGAACCTTGTTACATAAACCTGTCTAATCAATAGGTTGATTGGAGTCCTAATGTTATGACAGTTATGTGAAGGTTCATGAATAGTTTTATATCTAAGAAAGCCTACCATCACAAGGAATATGTACTAACAATGCTGCAACACAAGAATTTTGAACCAAAAAATTTTAGTTATGGAACTAAGTACATATTGAAATTTGACAATAGAAATAATAGTTCATACACAATTGCCTATTCATAAGATAATAGAAAACATAAATTTGAAAATTTGAATATTCGGTTGACAATTGTTTTGGTTTTGCAATTGGGCTAAGAAACTACATACTTCAAATATGATCTATTGATGATACAATAATGCAACTCTTATTTGTTAAACCACAGTATTGAAAAATTCCTAATAATATACCTGTCTGAGAGGTGGAAGCGTAATTAGATGAGCTGGTGGAGGAAAAACTGGTTTCACTGGCATCATCTATAATGCTACCATCAACCTGTACGTCTGATGGTCGTATGGACAATTTTCCTTTTGAAACAGCATAAACAGTACAAAATCTTGGAGTGCAAAGTGAGATTTTTGCAGACATACCCTTATGTTTACTGAAAGCAATACAATACCAAAAACATGATTTATCAGAAAACCATAGGAATTGAGAATACAAGAAAGAGGAAGAGAGAGAGCATATTGATGCATACATCTAAAATATATTATGTCTTTTTTGCTGTTTATGCATAACAGTACCATGGTACATCTTTATTCTAATGTTTGTTAGGAATACCTTATTTCATGGACATTAAGCTGTCAAAACACATTTGAATTTGATGAAGAAATTTTCAGTGCATAAATAGAAGCAACAGCACTGAAGAGAATGAAGGTATGGTAGACAGAATGCAGCATAGAGGTTCTTTAAAAATATCTTGAGAATACCTTCTTCATGTCAGATAATGGTTGTTAATAGAAATATAAACCAAAATTATTCCTGTGCCTTACTTTGCGTTGGCTTTTGTTACATACCCTGGCACAAGAACAGAAAAGCTTCTGCTGATATGGCTGATGGGGGTGAGGGACCCACAACCAATGCAAGGAAAATTGCTCAATTACCCTACACCTACACTAGGGGGCGCGAGACAAAAAGGGATGGATGTTGGTGAGCTAGCTGGCATAACACACCTGGCAGAGGATAGAGGGAATGAAGGAGGGCCCTGAATCACATGACTAGTTATTCACTAGTTATGTTTTCCAAATGACTAGTTATTGACAATCTCACATCCCATTCAAACATGCAAAATTTTGACCAAGAATAGGACATGAACTTTGCAATACAATGGCATGGGCTAGATTTGAGTGTAAACATTCTGCTTAATTCTTATAATGACTACAAGTTGGATATCATTTTTGGGGATGATTTTACAAATTAAAAGGTAGATTCATTTTGTTTTTACTTTATTAGAGAAGCATCTTGTTTTAATAATTCAACGGTGTGTATAGCAAGTGGCATTTTTGCACTACATGTCAATGTTTGAATAAACACCTTGTAAATATGCCACGAGATGAAGCTCCAACAACAAGTTTGGTTATAGCACCCTTAGCAACTTCCTCTGCTACTGCAGTAGCCACATCATCTGATTCAATCACCACAACATCTACATGCACCTGCAACAACAATATAAGAATATAGATCCAAATCAGCACTCATCTTTTCTATTTAATATCTATGAACAATTATATCCTACCTTTCTTTGCTCACACATTTTCTTAAAAGGTAGAAGCATTTGATTTGTCTGCCACTCCACTTCTTTTTTGAAAGCATTCGCTACATCAGTACGCACTTGTGAAAGAGGAATCACATTTCCCACTGGAAATACATAAGTTGAATTATCATATTTAAGTAGATTATCTTATTCACTTGATAATGTGTAAACTACCACCACCGTTTGTAGTGATGCATGCTTAATCAACTTACTAATTAAGTTAAAAACTTTAGAGTAGGCCACACAAGTTACTTATGCCATCATGTTGATAACTTTCAAATGGGAAAAATGCAAGTAATGCAACCCATATTGTTTTCTCTATTTTTATTATTTATTTTTTGATAGAAAAATAAACAGTATCAGAAGAGAAGAAAATGTTGAAAGAGAATAAAACATCCTCACATAGAAACAAAAGATACGGCCACGTCCAACAGAGTAAACCGTGTAATAATGCATGTGAATCCCTTTGAATATTAGCTAGAGGAATACCATTAAATAGTCATTTGCTGAACTCCAAAAGGAAGCCAAAAAAGTTATCCTATCCCAAATTGCATCATGTATTAAGCTACACTTGCTTTAACTGAAGTAGAGGTTCTAACAGATTGCAAGCCCTTTTAGGTTGGAATCCCTTAATTAGTGGTTCCTTAAATTCTTGCCACAATGGAAAAGGGGCTTGATCTTCCCACACTAATACCAAATCAAAGCATCACGCTCATTAGCCACCAAAGCCATCTCGAGCTACTCATAACCTTCAACCAGTTTCATAAAAAAACACCTTGCAACCTATAAGAATGATTGAAATGATGTTGCTTTGGCCCTATCAAAACACTGATTCAGTTTGAAGAGCACAATAGAACTGCATGGTTTGTCTAAAAGTGATGATTCGTACTAAACTACAAGCTGAGGAATTCAGAATTTATGTTGTCTGGATTGTTGGAAGAGTGGGGCAGGATTCTCCCTAAATTACACGAGGAGATGAGTGTGTTGAAAGGTTTGCTGCTGCTGATAGGATCTTTGAACTAGTGTCCTACTGCTTTTATTGGCTGGTATTTTTGGTGCTCAAAGCAAACAGGCACAATTGGTCACAAAAAAAGTTAAGTTACCTACAGATGTTAGGCCCTGTCCGTGGCTTCTTACTGGTTGGAGGACCTAGTGAGTGGGATAACATTGTTGATCTCGTTGAAGCCTTGGAGGTTTTGGAGGAAGATAGCGCTCTAGTTAATTGATGATAAGGAGTGCCTGTGCGTCAAGCATCTAGCTGCTATAGACAAGAAGGATTGAAGGTTTACAGCTAGTCAGTTGACCTTGCAAATAGGCTCTTGACCAATCATGCTTCAAAAATCCCCCCAAGAGGATTTTTGTTTTGCAGGAATACTTGACTCCTATCCCAAGGTTTGGGACCCAGGAGGAATCCTTTTCAAAAGCAGCAATGTTTTGTTTCCCACTACATCACCTTGAGGACAGGTTGATTCTTGAAGGAGGGGGTATTGTTACAGACCCAGGTTTAGTAATGTTTATTCTAGGAGGAAGAATATGTCACACAACCCATGAGCAGCAAGGGTCAGGGGCAGCAAGGGAAAATCATCCCTTTTCAGTATACGTATCAGAGAAGAGGGAAGAAAATAACAGAATAGGGGAGTGGAGACTGCGATTTTAGGAAGTCAGTTAATGGGGAATGGAAAATATAAATAGTAAAGAAATTGTTTAGGGAGGTAGGAAAATAGTGAAGTGGGAATTTGGGGAGATTTTGGCCTCTGGAAAGCCAATTTATCGTTCTTGTATTTCCTTACAGCTTTACACTCATATACAGAAATATACATCTCTTGCAGATTTGAGGGACTATCACCCTGATACTCCTTCCTCTGCATTTGCTCTCTACTCTACCCTTCTCTTCTACACTCTGCTCTATTCTTACCTTGTCTGCAGTGTTTCTGTTATTTGCATTTACGATTTGGGATCTTACAGAATAGGAGTAGCATTAGTGGGCTGCCTTCAATCCAATCAGGTGGATAAGAACAAAACTGAGATTTGTTATGTTAATTTGGAGGGAGAAAGTTTGTGTGAATAGAGCAGAAGGGGGTTTGCTACTGTGGAGGTATATTACTCAGGTATTGGGGAGAGAGGGGATTCATTCAGATATTTGAGAGTAGAACTGAGAGGCAGAAGGGATCCTTATGCCCAGGAATTCTATAGGTTGAAGGGCTCCTCTGCACAGGATATTTTCATTTCCTTGTTTATGGTTTTATTGTTCTTATTTTCCAAGAAAAAATGCACAAACTCAGATTACTGAGCTTAGCTTCAGAGTTTAGCCTTAGTATTTCAGTATCTTGCCTTACATTTTCTCTCCCTTGCGATACCAGCTCATTACATCTATTGATCTTCTTATTTCCTTTATTATGATTCTTCAGAGGATACATGCTCGCAAGTATCAACAGTATTGCAGATATAAAAAGTAAAAACTATTCAGAACACAACTTTGGAAACTTTGGATATAAAAATTACATACATAAAGTAATGCATATATAAAAATTACCTAACTTTGGAAACAGAACACAACCCAAGACTCCTAATTAAAACACTTCTTGAATATTAATTGAGCAAACCTCATGAACTGATGTCTTCAGGACTATGGTGTACCTCTTGCAGTTATAAAAACATATGTGGAAATTTTGAATGCATGAAATGATAAATTGATTTCTTTCCTGAACATAATGAAAACAAAAAACATATATTACTTGGTGTTGGAACTCCTTTTATACCCGCATGGACGTGTATCAACTTGAAGACGATAATTCCCTCAGGAAGAAACTTATTAAGTGCCCACTGTACCACGTATTTGCTCTTCTTGTTACCCTTGACTGCAATAGCAACAAGAGAAGAAGAGGAACCCAGAGATTTGTTATTACCATCTTCCTTTTCCTGAACTATATCCATCTCTATTACCAATGGCGAACACGCTTAAATATCTGCAAAATTGCAAAAGGAACAACACAGAAAATGAATAGTATACCTGAATAGCAAGTAAGTAAGCAGAAGCCTCTAAAAATAAGGATGTTCCAGTTGTGTAATAAAAATTCACATTATAACTGACCATTGCTCCTTCACCACATACACATCATAACAAAAACAAAAATGCAACTGAAACTTTAAATCTTAAAAGAAAATGAAATGAAATATTGTGCAAAGATTTTGAACACACAATATACTTACTTGCTTTGTGAAGGAATTACAAATTCATTGAACAAATAGCATGAATGTTTAAGGACAAGCGACCCAGACAGACATACAGCACATTTTGAGCTCCAAACTCAAATGATTGAATTCCTGATTGTAAGGACTGAGGCAGATGTTTTTACCTTTTTATTCGAATTGAGTTATGCAGGGAACAACTCTGCCTATGCCAGTCCCAATTCCGGAAAAATGGGGAGGATTATGTTATGTCTTCGACTGCCAACGTAAAACTTTGTGTCCTACGACAAGGAATGCACACTTTTGCACAAATTTAGTTTTTCTAAAATCAAATTCAAGACCCAGAGAGAACCCATGCTATTATTCCATGCCAATTGGTGGCTCCAAACACCCTATCTGAATTTCAGAAAGAAAAACAAAAATCAAAATTTTAAACACCCATCAAGATGAAAATGAGGAAGATTCACTAACTCGTGTCAAGGAGACAATCTACGCATGAAAATGATCCATAGTTGTTTATTATGTCAACCCAACAGAAATGAAAACCACAAAATAATAACAACCACAACCAACCTTAGCAGAGTTGAAGAATCTTGGCTGGAACAGAAGAGAGTTCCTTCATTATTCACTCAAAAGAAACCATTACAAGAATTCAAACAAAAAACACCAACTCGCCGGGTAATCAGAAATATCTAACAAATTTGGGTTACAGTTTAAAAAAGAAGGGCAATCAAAGTGAAACATAACAGTCATTGACTCCGAAACGTCAACTCAATCATGCGTAGAGGCGTTGAGATAAGGCCCAGATTTTCTGAGAGGAAATTTTGCTGATTACTGCTAAGTTCAAGTTGATATTTTTAACTAATAAAAAAAAATTGATATTTTTAAATGTTGTAAAAGTTAATTTATATGTAGTAAGTAGGCACAATTGATGAGTCACAACTATATTATTGATAAAAAGAAGTAAATGTAAGTAAAATTTATTTTAGGCGATAGTTTTATCCACATCAATTATGCATATTTAAAAAATGTGGTTAAATTCCACCATTACAATTTTAAGGGAAAAATCAACTTTAGCTGTGAATCAATCAACTTTCTTACCTTACTTCGTCATTTGACAAAGAAATGAACTCAACAAGCTGCAATAATTAAGTGACAGCGGAAGTTTCCACAACATTTTAATTTCGGCGGCTTGTGATTTTCAACGAAACTGCAGTAACATGAGTTTGGTCAAAGCGGCACTCGCCAGAAGCAGAGAGCGGATTTGTTTATTCGTGGATACTAGAGTTGAACTTGGTAGTTAAATAAAGACTAAGGTAACGATTGGTTTATGAAAATATTTTTTATTATTATTTTTTAAAAATATTTTTAATTTTTTAATTTTTTAATTTTTAAAAAATATGTTTGATTTCTGAAAATAATTTTTGTTTTCAAATTGTGAAAATATAGATGTTATCCCTAGAAAATTAGCTGAGATGAAAGTTAAGCTGAGTTGGCACAGCATAATTGAAGCAGTCGAAGGGAACGTCAGCCGATTGCTAAATAGTCGTAGTCGAATGATTGTAAGATTTTAGCTACGGCTAGTAGGAGAATCGGCCGAAGGTAAAACGGTTGCGATATTCTAGGGAACATGCGACAAGAGTGGAAAGTGCAGAAATGGATGAGCATAAACAGCCGGAAAGCAAGGGCAAAAGGGCACTAAGCAAGAACATGGGTCGTGGTTCCATGAAAAGCGCGAACAAAAATCAAATCTGAAGAGCTATATAAGGGGAAGAAGTTGGCGAAGATAAGAACACCGGAACAAGCACAACTTTCAAGTTATTTCCCGTTTTTAGTCGTTTTCTTACTGCTATTTCAGATTTCTTAGGAGTAGATGTAGGTAGTTTCAAATTTTAAATCCTGATGTACTTAGTACGTTGTTGATAGCAATCAAATTTCTAATTTATCTTCCAATCTTGTTATTTAATCACTTTCCACCTAAAATTTTGCCCTTTCATTAAGAGAGTTAGAGAACTTGCAACCGAGAATAAAATTTTCATTCTTAGCGAAATCGCCTCAGTTAAAAGGGATCATTAAGTTGTTGATTTCGATTGATAATTATCGTTGAATTAGCCGAAAGTACTTTCTACACCAACAATAGAAAATACGTTTGGTATCAATATTTTCTCTTTATAATTTTCAAAGTCAAATTAAATTTTATATTCTAACAAAAAAAATTCATTTCCCACTATCATAGTCCAAAACTCCTTCAGACCTTCACAATTCAAATTATGCAAAATCCAAACGTGTAGCATTCTCAGTTAGATCTAATTCATCAAAATGTAAAAGAACAAAAATAAATAGAAACAAATGAATAAAAAATAAAAATAAACACGTCCACCACCATCAGTCCCCACCAAACTTGTTATCATCTTCGTCCTTCGACCTTCAACAATCATCACCATCACGGTCAAATATCATTCATCACCATCATTAACACCAAAAATAACAAAAACAAAATCAAATCAAATCAGAAGTAAGAAAGCAAAATGAGATTTGGAAAGAACATGTAGAAATCAAATCATCAGTCGACCGTCGCGGAGCAACAACGGAGTCTGGCACCCCACCCTCCGAAGCCGATGGTCGCAGTGAAGCACCATCGACCTTTCTTCCTCCCTCGTGGGTCCTCCTCCATCGCAGAGCTGAACACTACTAGCAGTCTTTCGTAGTCGAGCTTCCAGGAGCAATGTTGGTATCCTTCCTTCAGCCTCTAGCCACAACCCAAGCCCAGCGCCACCACTGTGGTCGCGTCTCTTCCCAAGGCACCAGCAGCCGCTTGAAATTCCTTACCAGAGAGAGAGAATGTGCCTTTTTCAAACTGTTTTAAAATGATGTTTGAGTTATTTATTAGTATGCAACCACATTTTGAGTGAAAAAAATTTCTCTTTTCCTTCTCAATCTCAAAGAAAATGTAGAAAACAAGAAAATATCATTTTCAAAATTTGGTTAAATTTAGAAAACATTTTCTAAAAATATTTTCTACAAAGTATAACCAAACATATTTTCAAAATTATTTTTTAAAATTTTAGAAAATGAAAATAGAAAATACCTAAACCAATCACACCCTAAATATCCAAAATGTTCCTTCATAATATATAATGTGGGACAAATTAGTAGTGAGAATTTAAAAGTCTAATATTTATCCTTCACCTTTTAAAAAATGAGCATATCCTTCCGTATATATTCGTACAATGATTTCTTTGTTGTACAGACATGTACGGAAAAATAAATTTATCCTCCTTTTTCAATATGAAGGATCAATATTGGACTTTCCAATTCTGAGAAACCAACTTGTCTCGCAATGATATTCCCGAAGGACTAAAATAGATATTTAGTCTTAAATAAATAACTAAACAATATTGCTGCTCCCTCCTTTGCATATTGCAGCCAGAAAGAGAAGAGAGAAGGGTTTGAGGAAGGAGGTTAATGTGTTTGTTTGCTATTGAAATATATGTTCATTTTATATGTTGGAATGTGTTCGCTTATGCGCGTACTGTACACGTGCACGTTTGTGAGAATGGGTATACAAAACGCGCACTTTTCACTCTCATTGCCTGATTTCTGCGTTATACAATGATTGTTATATTGTTAGAATTTAGTGTTATACAGTTCCGCTGGACTATGCTGGATAAAAATTCATATTATTACAGTGTATTGTTCTACCATGCTAAACTATAGCATAGTTTCATGGAACAGAGCTTCACAACTTCCACATTCCGAAATCGCTTTGTATAGTGACACAAGAAAGCAATAAAGGCCACATAAAGAGAGTGAACACCAACATCAAGCTCGTCCAGTACGCCTTCCAACTTCAAGTGCCAATTCAGTATCAATTTTGAGGGAAATGTCAAGTGCTTTGACAGAATGAGTAAGCGAACCACTGCAGAAAAGCCAAGTCACTTTAGCAATAGATTTCTACATATGATAGCAGAAAAATATAAGAACAGTGTAATACTCCGAATTTTCAATTAGGTCTTGGTTAAGGATAATTAGTGATAATTGACCTTGATTAGGACTTAATTGATTTATATGTGTTTATTATGTTTATGTGTTGTTGATGAATTACTTGATACATGTGTTTTACTTGACAGATGGTTTCAGTGACAGCATTTTCCTAATTTCTTGTTTAAATTGGGTATGGACCAGTTTCTTCACAATTGACTTCTCTTCCAACTGGACCAGAAAAACTTAGTCCTGTCCAAAAACAACCTAACTTCCTGCCTACACAGAAAAGGCACATCTTTCTCATCTCTTTCTTCCTTAAATAACTGAAGACCACTTCCAGGTCAGACATCATTTTGTTCCCATCAGAAGTCTTCACTAGCATATCATCAGTATATACTTCCATAAGTTTCCTAATGTGCTCCTGAAATACTCTGTTCATGAGTCTCTGATAAGTTGACCGCAAGTTAGCGATAGGGGCTATACTTGTTCTCTTCCCTTTGTCTTTCAGTTTCATGGGGTTTTGGTTGTACCCTGAATAGGCATTCGTAAATGACAAGAAATGGAACTCGGATGTTGCGTCCACCAAACCTTCTATACTTGGTAACGGTTTAGGGTCTTAGGGACAAACCTTGTTGAGATTTCTGAAATCTACACACTTTCTCAACTTCCCATTAGCTTTAGCCTTTAGGTAACATCACCAAATTAGACAACCATGTCGGGTATTGGACTTCTCTAATGAAGTTAGCCTTCAATAGGCTTTCCACTTGCCTTTTCTTCGGACATCCTCCTTCTTTTCTGTTGTACCGGTTTTGTCCCTTGATAGATTGCTAAGTTGGGG
Source organism: Aeschynomene evenia (assembly GCA_013621005.1). Classification (NCBI taxonomy): domain Eukaryota; kingdom Viridiplantae; phylum Streptophyta; class Magnoliopsida; order Fabales; family Fabaceae; genus Aeschynomene; species Aeschynomene evenia. Next base: position 2,302,622 of record CM024272.1, on the reverse strand, counting down.
CAGCTAACCTTTGGATCAATTCAAGGCATGTCTTGGGCTTCCCACGCCAACAAATCAGAATTCTCACGTAGGAATTGAACTAACTCTTCTTTTTACTGTGCACCCAACTTAGCATTTATCATTCTTTTGTTGTTGGCAGTCGGGCCTATCTAGGTTTTTTCCAACTTGCTCTCTGGTTCAGGGTGTTGGAGGTCTGACCTCCAGCTTCTCAGATCTCTTTCCACATTCATAACTGATTTTTTCTTTTCTTCTTCTGCTTCTTTTATCTGAAGGCTATTATTATAACACCTTCCAATTGCCTGAAATCATCTTGACAGTGAGGACTTTTCCATCCTCAAAGGGGAACTTCATGATGGTCACCCTAATATCATGTTATATGCAGATTTAATATTAACCACTAAAAACTCAATCGAAATCATTCTTACCAGTGGTTTAGCTCCCAATGTCATGTGAAGGACCATGGAACCGTCTGGCCTGACTATTTTTCTCCCGAAAATCCAACCAAATCATCCGGCATAGGCTTTCAAATCAATATCTTTTAGCCCCAATTTATCAAATGCATCCCTCATGAGGAGCTTAGCCGAGCACCCTGAGTCCACTAAAACTCTTTTTATCTCGATATTGAGGGCTATCACCAAGACAACTACGGGATCATATCCTCCCGCTAGTCTCGTGTTGTCCAAGTCGGAGAAGAGCAATTCGAGTGGAGCCCTCTTGGAAGTTTTAACTTTCGAGGCTCCCTTGCCAACATTATAGACTTCCTTTAGGGCCCTTTTTCGGACTAAGGCCGAGGATCCTCTACAAGCTAATCTTCCCAATGACTATAGTGCGAACCACATCTCCCGAGTTTCATCCACCTCCCCCATCATCATCGTTTCTTTGATTTCTCTTCTCCTCACAAGGAGAAGTTGCTCTCTTCCTCTTAGGGCTCTTCTGGGAGTCTACATACTTAACCAACCTATCATCCCGTATCAACTCTTCAATTGCATTTCGGAGATCATAGCAGTCTCCTGTTCGATGTCCATGACTTTGATGGAATCCATAGTAGAGTGGATTCCGCCCACAGATCCAAATAACGAAACATCACAACCTTGAGATGCATGATTCCCAAATAAATATCCATGAATGATGCAATTTTATGCCTCGGATGCATCAATTTTATTTTGACAAGGATAAAAACGATTTCCCATCAATAAAATGAACTTAACAGTGTAGGTAGAGATAGAAGGCAAATGTACATGAGTGTTGTAGAAACAAAATTTTACCTAGAAATATATGTTACTCCACTTTGCCCAATTTTATGAACCGTATCAAGAGTAACGTTGCCTGATGCCTGCCATCACAAAAATGAAATGCTAGTTATGAACATGAAGGAACCAATTTCATGGAATCCAAATTAATGGTTGTTAACAATGAGAAAATGAGAGAAAGATCATGAGTAAGAACTGTGTGAATTACTACACAGCAGAGGCTCATTATATAGGATTAAGAGTAGAATTTAAAAACACAAACATATATCCTATCTTGTCCTATCTTATCCTAATATTATTAAAGCATAATCATTTTATCCTATCTTATCCTAACATTATTAAAGCATATTCTAACAATGGTTACAATTTACTATGATATCAAGAATGTACAGAAAGATAACCAAAAAAAAAAGGAGAGGCAACTAAAACCATTAAAGTACAATCTTTCAATTCATGCCTCATGTATATTAGAGATGAGTTAGTTTGTTGTTTATAATTTCAGTTAGTTTGTTAGTTTTAGCCATGTAACTACCTCTCCTACATAATTTCAGTTAGTTTTCTAATTTTTTTACTTGTTCTTCAAGAAGAAAAGAAAAAGGAGTTAGGAAATGCACAATGCAGGTGAAGCAGCCTGTTGCCTATGCTATTTACGGCATCTGTTACAAACCCATAAAAAAATTGTGACAGGGCAAGCAGCCTCAAGAAATCAGGAGGGCAGGGCCCATGTCCACAAACAGAAAATCCCTCCACTGCCATTTAGCTATAGCAGGTGAATGAGACACAAAGATGAGAAAAGAGAAATTGAGGGGCCTACTCCTGTAACTGAATTGCCACCTGGCAAGGATAGTGGGGTGGATGAGTGATTCGAAAATTATTCAGGCAGGTGAGAGGGGCAAGGAATGTTGTTTAAGGGGGTGATTGTTGTCAAGGGAGGTACTCGGAAATTAGACTCAGCATTAGAACTCTGAGAGAGGGTGACTCTCAAATTCTATCATTTACCTTCCTCGTATTATTCCTTGTTTCATTTCTGAAAATAATACATCAGTTGAGGGAGAGTGTCATTACACTTATACACTTCTTCTCTCAGTTTTTCTGTATTTCACTGTTGCATTTATTTAGTTTGGTACCAGTTGTAAAAGCCTCTAGTTCTTGGCCAAATAGTGATGGTTCTAAGCTTACAAAAAGGAAAAATTTCCCTCTCAGTAAAAATTGGCTTCTGATTCTGATCAAACTAGTGACCAACCTGTGATTGCTCTTTTTGTTAACCAGTATCAGAATTTGTTGGCCATTGTTAGACACTAATATCTAAGGGGGGAAATGGATAGAAACTGCTATTAATTAATGGAATCCTTGGTAACTCACCATGAATCCATAGAAAGATACGATGGGTGAGGAAGAGTGTTACATACCTTGAGGTGGAAATGGGACCAGCTGAGAAAATAGAAGAAGCTTCTAATCCTAAAAGGAAGAAAAATCCAGCCGCTGCCTTTATGTTACAGCAGAAAAAATAAGAAAAAAGAGCAAAGAGGGAAAAGGAAAGGATGGGAATGTTCATGTAACTAACTTGCCACCTAGCACAGTTAGTGGGAAGGGAAAATGTGAGGGTGCGGGCATGTGATTCTGCCTGATTTCGAGAAAGAAAAGCTAGGCAGAGGGATATTAGTAGTAGCTGATAGTAGAGAAGTTTTCTTTATCCTTATTTTTGGACAGGAATTAGGACAGACTTTAGGAGAGGGGTGACTCTTGAACTTCAGCCACAACCATTTTCATTTCTGTAATTTTCCCCTTCGTTAAATACCAAATTAAGGAGTGTAATCACTCAAATTCACTCCCTTATTCCTGTTTCTGTGTGTTCTATGTGTTTCTGAAATCTGCCTCCAACTGGAGTTCTCGTCACGGAGTTAGTCTCTCTCTGCCAGGCTGTTGTTCTTGTGATCCAACCATTGGTATGCATCTTCGCCTTTGAACATCAGAGCATCATCTTTTTGCCACAGTTCTGGTTACTGCCACTGTAGGCTGTGGATCGGTGAATCGTTGCACACTTGTTCTTGATGGTTGACGCCATTTCCTGCCTAAATCGTGATTGCAATCATCGCAGCATCAGAAATTGCCATTGGACTCCTGGTTCTGAGTGAACTCTTGCACGCGCACTGATTCAACTTTCTCCATCCTTGTTTCCATTTGAAGTGGCGATTGGGTGAGTGCTTGTAGCATTGCTTGGAATGCTTGCACCTCTTCTGATTGTTGACCGAGCTGTGACAAGGTTTGCTTCAATGGCTTCCATTTTCTGAATCCTTGTGTGCACCATCCACCAACAAGCCAGGATCTTTAGTGAGGCTGATACCAATGTTAGATCAAAGGTACCTCTAGGAGAAAGAAGTAGTTTTATTGATCACGGGGTTTTGGGAAAATCACCAACAACCCTAAGGAGATTATACAAGGAGTTTTAACTTTTAACTCCCTCAAGGAGGATCAGAGAATCACTCCTCACAGAAAACTATATAGGTCATTAGTCAAATGCAGAATGAATTCAACTAAACTAACGTCAGCTATTTATACAAGTTTTCCATATAATTACCTCTCTATACTCCAGCTGTTCTCTAACCGTAAAAATGTCAGCTCAGCCACTATTTTTCTCTCCTTGCACCTACTTCTTTCTTTTATAATATGAAATCAGTAGCAGAATACTCTAAAGCATTTATATGACAAATGATCCAAATATTATGATACAGATTAAACTAAACAAATTTAAACATGAATACCTCAGTCTCAAATCTCCCATTGACCAACTGCACAGCTTCTTTCAACATTGATATGTCCACGTCCCCATTTGAAAGAGGTACAACCATGTTATCCAACATTATCCGGGTCAAACAAGTCTTTGTTTGGGATGCATAATGTAGTACTTCTTTAACTTCCTCAAGAGTCCTGGTCTCAACCTGTAAAAAATACAACAAACTCTAAAAACATCATAGCAGAACCCAGATTTGATCCTGTACATGCACATACAGCCTGATAATGAACACTTAAAAAAACACACTAATAGAAACAACAGAAGAACACAGAAATGGAATACGAAAGAAACTAAAAGTATACTCATGAATGAAAAATGCAGAGCAAGAGCGGAAATATGAGCACTACAGCAGTTCCACTCTCCTAGTCTGAAGCCTAAGCCAAAACATCTGCCTAACCATCATAGTTGTCAAATACACCATTAAAGACCGCCATAATGAGTAAATCTTCCATGCCACTAAATCTCTTTGCCCACTAAATAACAGCTGACTCAGCAATTTGTTACATCTGATGCCCAATGATGCATTTCTCTCTCTTGCTCTCTCTTTTCTTTATTTCCATTATACCCCTCAAGTCATAAGCATAGGTAACACCAGCACACGTACAACAGTGGAAATAAATATTATAATTCAATCAATCTTGATGTTGCATTAAACAAATCATTCATTTCTCTCTACAAATGATCATCAAGTTGCAAGGTGAACAATAAATTCAAAGCCAACAAAAGACCAAAAATGACTTCAAAATAAATAAGGGAAAGAAATGTACAAAACAATGAATCGGAGCACTACCTCAACTTTCATTTCAATGTTTTTTTGTTCTAAATACAGATCAACAGCTCTGAGCGCATTTGAAACACCTCCTGTTGCTGATATATGATTATCTTTTATCATCACCATATCAAACAAACCCATCCTGTGATTTCGGCCTCCGCCAATTAATACCTATAAAAACATATGCACCACCTTTATAAAGGAAATTATATGAAAATATAAATCCTTATTAATCAAAGGAAGTCAGTCAAAGTCCAGACCGCCCATTTGTCCAACAAACGTAAACCTGGAGCAGTTTTTCGAGTCTCCAACATATATGCAGGGTATGCTGCATCAGCCATTGCCTGTGAAAGAACACTAAATATGTAATGCAGTTGAGATATATAGATAAGATTATTATTTAACAAACCAGTAGGCCTAATTAGACCTGACAAATTTTACCACCATTTATGTCCAATCGAGATTCATAAATAATTTTTTCATATTTGTAACCAAATTTTGATCATGCAAACATGAACCAGATGTAACGTGCCATATTATCATCAACAATTTGTTAAGCCAATGGAGACAACATCACTCTGAAAATTTGCTTCAATTGTTACTATCACATAGTGCCCTTCAAACTCCAAGAAAATTCTACCGGACAACTAAGATTGGAGATGAATATCCAATATAAAGTTGCAGTAGTAGCTCCCACTAAAATCAAATCCTTTATATGGACATCTGTACTCAATAGAATAAACACTAATGACATATTGCAGATTCGAAGGTTACATAAGGCTTTATCTCCTAACATGTTTGTCATGTATAAGGCAAGCTCAGAAAATGTCACACTTGTTTTTACATTGCCCAACAGCCCTATTCATGTGGAACAAATTGTTTGGAACCTTTCATGAGTGTTGGGTCTTTCCGGCATCCTTAGTTGAGTTTCTAACCACGTGTTTTGTGGGCTTTGGGAATAGAAAAGAGGCTAGAATTTTGTGGCATTGTGCAATATATGCCACCATCTGGACCATATGGTTGGAACGCAATTCCGACATTTTCAATGATAAGTTTTCAGATAAAGAAATGTTATGGAATAAGATTAGGCGGCTGGCATCTATACAGTGCAAATCTAAATATTTCTTTAGAGGTCTTTACATCTCAGATATTTTAAGAGATTGGAAATCAATGTTTCACAGATAGTTTTATTTTGTACTTTGGAGGACCACTTATCCCCTACCTAATTGTACTTTTCTCCCTCAAATATTGATGAAATCCTTCTTTATAAAAAAAAAACAAAAAGATAAAGTTGCAGTAGCAGTTTTTGAAAAGATTATAAAAATGAGCCCAAGGTGATTTAGTTATATGACATGAAAATCAATAGAAGCTGTAGAGACAAGTGAAACAAATAGAAGATAGAGTGATCAAAAGGGGCATGGGACCTAAGAAACATATAAAATAAACAATTATGCAAAAACTAGCTTTAAAATGGTATTTAACAATTTAGGTTTTGAAACAAGAGAGTGCATTGGTGTAACAGTAAGGTTGTTGTCTTGTGATGCAGAGACCATGGATTCAAATTCTGGAAACAGCCTTTCTAGTATAAGACCGTGTACATTTAACCTCCCCAAACCTCATCAGATGGGAGATTTGTTAATGCTTAATGGGGCCACTCCTTTTGGTTGATTTTGAAACATCCTAAAATAATTGATTGATATATATAGCTAACTCCGCGTGATAGGGCAATGCTAACTTGTTAGCACCCATTGCATGATTTCTATTAAAAATTACTTAGGATATATGGAGAACCTACACAATAGGTGTACCAACCTAATGTCAATTCGTCTTGTTCAAATAACTCGACTCAAGACAATAGTTCTTACAAGTAAAACATATGCATGGACAAGGAGATGCACATAGTTCTAAGCATGTCATAAAGATTCGACAAAACGATTTCACATTGGTTGTTGACAGCTTAACACAACCATCCTCTTTTACTTGGGTGTGGGACCGACTAAGTAAAAGGATTTTCAATAAAGCACAGACAGTATAGCCAGAGTTCACATGGTGCTTAACATATTGCAGATATTCTAAAATATAGAACATATGCTACTAAATAAAAAATTATATTTAAATAACATTCAAATTGAAAATAATATGCACCTAAAAGAGTTAATATATATCAAATTAAGTACATTCTGGTCCTCTTAGGATCAAGAATTGAAAAGGGAAATTTAACCTAATAAATCAAGTCCAGCATTTACCACGAAGTCTCCAATAAAACTTGATTTGCAATGGCCAAAACTCTCCTCTACTTTTTGCTGGACAATGTATTCAATATATAGATAAAATTACAAAGATCATTGCCAGAAATGAAGGCTAATTTCTAGGGATTGTTAGGCTGATTCTAATCTATTCAAGGAAGAATAGGAATTGCTGTCAAAGATGAAGAACAATGTGTTGATCACAAGATCCAGTGATCCAAGACACCACTATAGCATCCTTGATCTTCCATTGAGCCAGTTGTGTAGCATCCGTAGGAGTTGGGATGATGCCATCTATATGTCCCCACAATTTCTTTCCAATGACAAACAACTTAAACTGAAATTCCAATATTGTGTAAATCTTCCCAGAAAATTTCACACAAAACTCAGAAGTGGTACCAGCCATGACAAAACCAAAACAGAAAGATAAGGGGAAAAAGTTGGAAGGAGCCTCAAATGCCCAAAGAAAGAGAGCTAGAAAGAACCCAAGAGAACGAAAAGCAAACCAATATGTTGAAACAAGACCAAGAAACCAAGACCAAGAAGGAATTTCAGAGAAAAAAGAAAAAACCCAATTTAAGAAAAAAAAAATTGTGTTACCATAACAAAACTTTATTTGCAATGGCCAAAACTCTCCTCTACTTTTTTCCGGACTATGTATTCAATATATAGATAAAATTACAAAGATCATTGGCAGAAATGAAGGCTAATTTCTAGGAGTTGCTAGGCTGGTTCTAATCTATTTAAGGAAATACAATATATGCAATAACAACTATACCTAATAGAGAAATTATATACGGTAATAGTCCCAAGTGATATGATCAAGGAAAATGGAGGCTGCATATAGGGGAAACAAGAAGAACTTAGAAGCATAGGCACAGTAACTACACGGAAGTTTTTTCTTTTTGACCAAACATAATTATTACTTTCCTAAAGTATTCAGATAACATAAGCAGTTCATTTCCTTTGCACACATCTTACATCAAGAACGAAATATGGGAAACTAAAAATTGAAATAGGAAACACATCCACGGTTTCTTGTCAAGTTCTAAACTATATGGACGGATTGAGACTTATACACAGAAAAGCTACAAATCATAATGATCCATATTATGACTATTACATTGACAAATGAAAATTGACACGGAACTACGGAAGACCTATACACTGAAATGGGAAATTGGCAAATGATTATTACATTGACTTAATCCTACTTATCTTTTGCTAAACTACTAACTACCTCTAACTGTCAGATTTTGCCAGCTCAGCCTCCTATTCCTCTTCTTTTTTCTTTTGTTTTGTTGGGTATACCAGGCCAAACCAGCCTCTCCTATCAAATATTCCCCATATTGCCAACAGTTGAGGTAAACATTTTTCAAAAGCCATACAGGGGCCATTCAAAATGACATATAATGTAAGCTAACTAATTTCATGGCGATCTCTTAGGTAGCTGAATGCATATCAGAGAAAACTCAACAATAGAAACTATTTAAATAGACAAAGTACCTTTGTTAAAGTTGCAATGCCACTCATCCTCTGCATAAAGTTTAGCACTACCCTTTCAGCTACAACAATGTTATGTGCCCGTCCTACACTTAAATAATTGAGAATTGATAAAGCCCTTCCAATAAATCATTTACAAACAAATTATGTACTTTTTCCCCTTGCTTTTGTAGCAAAGCCATTATCTTACCTTGGACTTTTCCAAACTGTACCCCTTTATGGATGAAATCACCATCTTTTTTAGACCATTCCACCTGAGATTTGAAAGTAATGGTACAACAATTCAGACAAGAGACAAGTACTAACAACACATAAAATGAAAGGGCATCTTTGCTTTCATACCTTCAAAGAAGGATCAACCTCATGAAATATCATATCTGCAAGTGCAATTCCGGCAATGATGCCATCCTCCTTTCCCAAGAAATAAGCTTCAACCTCCATGTCAAATGGAATGGTAGCCAAGCACGTTATATCACCTGAAGCACTTTTGCTATTCAAAGCTTAGTATGCAAAAAAACTACAAAATAACAGTATTTATCAGACTAACAGTACTATTTCATTTATTTATTTGCAAGTCCAGCAGAATAAGAAAAGTAATTCATGTTTGCCCATTCTAAACAAACGTAATAGCAAGTTAGAGATAGAAACAACAAAATGGGGTATACAGAAAAAGAGTAGAAATTGATAATAGATGGCAACAATAAAAAGAACAATCTGGAACACTATAGCAGTTCCCTCTCCCAAGCCAAAGCCTAATCCCAATTCTAAGATACCCCGCTTTGCTCTCTCCCATTCCTTATATAATTCCCATAGCAGAAATATCAATCCTCTCTCTTCCCTCCCACTAACTTGCCAACAAGGCAAACTTAGTTACAAAACCCATCACCAATGCTTGCATGGCTCACAGCCTACATAATTCCCAATTACAATTACAATTAAACCCCTGCTCTAATAAACTTGGATCTCTATCAGTTAGCAAGTCAAAGACTGCACACAAAATAATAAAACAGATAATGCAACAAATTTAGATGAATGTTCAAGCGTAAACCTCGATCTCCAGCATCTTCAGCCAGGGCTAGCTTGATAATGCCCTTCAAATCATAAGTTGGGTGTGAGGGAGGCTTTATTGCAGAGGACTCGTATGATATCCTAGAGTTTGTGATTTCTGTTGCAGACATTTTAACAACCCTCCTGCAGTTCCAAGCAATTTAAATTTAATTAATCAGGAAATACATGACCACTATGGACTGCTACAAGTTATTTTTCCTCAAGGTTGGAAAATTTGATGATAGCATAGAAAGAAACAAACTAGCTACCTATACACAATCATCACATTTTCTAAACTGTCACAATTGATTAAATAAAACAAGTAACACTTACAACCAGGGTGTGTTTATTACTCTATGTTAACTTTTATGAAAAAAAGAATCACATTTTATAAAAACTATTCATCTCAACTTCTACTCAAAATCTTGAAAAAAAAAAATGCTTTTAACTTCTGACTAAAAGAGGATACTAGCAGCTTCCATGACAGTAAAACCTGAAACATATGTACCCTCATACTAGTCAATAAAAATTGTGGAATTAGCTGTCAGAAAATTTTTGAACAAGTAGAAATTACAGATACCAGACTTCTGCTTGACCTTGGGGTTTGAGTGAGAAACTATGAATTACAACATTGTTAGAAGGCTTTAGAGATTGGCCTATTTGCCACACAAAAAAATATATTTTTGATAAAAGAAGAATTTCGTTAATATTTGAGGGGGAAGAGTACAATTAGGTAGAGGATAAGTGGTCCTCCAAAGTACAAAATAAAACTACCTGTGAAACATAGATTTTCAATCTCTTAACATATCTGAGATGCAAATATCTCTAAACAAAGAAAACAATAAAATCATTTTTTTTTACTTCAGTATTTAATTCACAAACTTCTGAAAACAGAGAAAGCAGAAAATGGAAATGGAAATCAAACAGTACCTTAACTTTGCACCATTCAGTGATTAGACACCTAATTTTATTCCATAACATATCTTTATCAGAAAATTTATCATTGAATTTGCTACAAAAGTAATCCAAGGTGATTCCCCATATATGGTATCATGTTTTGCAGACATGAAAACGAGCGGGAAATGGGAAAGGTTAAAAGATCAAAACTGAAGTTACTCATTATACACGTACACGGTTGAAAAAACATAGGGATAAGGGCTCGTTTGGATGTGATTCTGGAAAAAGATCTTTTTTTAATTGGTCTTTTTAATTAAGATCTTTTGAAGAAGTAGAAGTGATTTTATGTTTGGATACAAAATTAATTTATATTTGGATGTAATATAGAAAGATCTTTATTTAATCGTAAACATCTTTTTTATGTTATATAAAATGTCTTTTTCCAGAAGATGGAAATTACAGCTTCTGAAAAAAGATCTTTTTAAACTTTTTTTTAGAGATTATGCTTTTACTTGAAATTAACGTCCAAACATATCAAATCTTTTTTTAACTAAAAAAGATCTTATTTTAAATAAATAATGACATCCAAACAAGCATTAAATCTCCTTAATTAAGATTACACATGCCTCGTCTATACGAAAGTACACAAATATTTCTCATTCGAAATAATTGATAAAATAATAACACTAATTTTAGCACTCTCCATTATGATGATCTTAAAAGCAGAAAATGCAACAACCCCAATTTGGGGAATCACCTTGATGAAGGAACCAACTACAACGGCTAAGAAAGAAAACGAAGAAGAAAAAAGGCCTGCAAAATCGAAGTATTTGGGGAAATTTAAAGGAAGAAAAGTATGAAGTCAAGACCTGGATGAAGGTTGAATCCTTGTGCTTCTCTCTCTGACGTGAAAAGCTTGTGACAAGCAACCCAATCTGGAGCTCAAAGCCATAGTCAAGATTCGCGGCTTCAAGCTTGAGGATATTTTTAAGCTACCGTTAGCCTTTCTGTCATCCTTTCTTACCTACTTTGGTAGCGTTGCGAAGAGGAATATTAGAAAGTGCACGTCCACGACCTTGCGGCTAAGCATCTACCAATCATGAACAGTTTTACCTTGAAAAAATAAAAATAAAAATGAACTATTATTTATAAAGTTTAATTATGATGTAGGTGTAAAAAATTGTAGACTAGAACCTCAAATTGGTCCTATGATTTACCGTGCCGAAAAAATTAATCCCTGAAAAATTTATAATTCATTCATGGTCCCTTAAATTTATATAAATAAGAACACGTTAGTTCCTCTGTCCAATGTCCATAATATATCATTCAATATGTTGAAATATGTTCATTAATCTGCATACTATTCACGTGCGGATTCGTGAGAGTGTACATGTAAAACGCGTGTTTTTCACTTTTTTGTCTATTTCCCCTAATTATACCGTGGATGTTACATTGTATGTCTTTTATGTTGTACACCTAGCATTATCCTTTTTTTATTATCTCAATTCCAAAATTATTTATATAAAATTTCAATTTATATAATTATTATATTAAATTAAGAGTAAAACCCCTGATCCCTGACAATTTTAGTATCGGATAAGGTGATTCTGGTCCTTGACATTTTTATTCTTAGATAAATTGATCCCTAATAATTTTATTGTTGGAAAAATTAGTCCCAAATTTATCTCAACAATTTGTTAAAAATGGAATTGTCATTAACATTGTTGACTTTTTTTCATCTAGGGACCTTATGATGTCCGACTTTTGATATTGTTAGAGATCAGTTAGAGTATTTCTGATTCTCAAAGATCACCACCATGTCTGATGCTGAAATTGTCAGAGACTACTTTGAGGGTTTACTCTTAAATTAAAATCAAATAAAACATAATAAACATACAAAATTTAAATCTAATAAAAAATGGAACTTGGCGGGCACGAAGTGCCCAACAATGCGCTAGTAATAATAATAAGAATTCTCATTTTATTCCTTGAAAGAAATACAGGGGATAATGCTATTTGTATATTCAATTTTTTCCGACAGTTATCCTTCTTACAAATAAATAAATGAGTGGATTCCACATCTTCTTTCAACTACATTCTCTTTTAAATTATTATCTCTTCATTTTTTCTCTCTTACATATCATCATCATCGATATCGTAACACCACCAGAGCTGACTCAAGGATAAAGCTTGGGAAATTGGGACTTTAGGTCTCCAAATTTTTTTTTAAATATTTTAATAAAAAAGATTCAAAAATCGTAAGACAACATTCATAATCATTCATAATTCATGAGTAGGTCAACACTCATGTCTAATAAATGTGTTATGCACTAATCCCTACGTATACATACATTTTTTTCTCACTTTACTTAATTTTTTTCTCACTTTACTTAATTATTTAGGGCACTTGTTAAGGAAGCAAAATAGAAAAATTTTATCTTGAAAATACTTATTTTTATATTTTCTATGCAATGGAGCCACTATAATATTTTAAAATTTATTAAAACTTACTATTTATAGTATCCTTAACAAGTGCCCTAAAGGGTACTTGTTAGCAAAACTCATTATTTATTTATTTCTCTTTTTTAGCACAAATCAAAAATCATCATTCATATATGTTCTTTGTACTAATTTTTATCGGTTCTATATATCATTTTTCTTTACTTCTTGAATTCTTCTAATCTATTATTATAAGTCCTCTCTAACTCTCATCAATCTCGAATTGTGCATACTGTTGCCTAGTCTTATAGTAGCAAGTGATAAGAAACTTTTTCTTATTTTAATATGATAAGTTATAAGTATTATTTATATTTATTTTCTCTCGTTCTGACTTATTCTATTGTTCTAAAATATTTTGAAAAGAAATTTTTCAAAATAAAAAATTAATAAATTTTTTTTTAAAATCCACAATGTCTCAGCAAAGATTAACCGAACTAGCTACGTTATCAATTGAAAAAGAATTATTAAATGAAATTAATTATAATATAATTTAATAAATCGTTTTGAATCCTAAAAGTACAAAACATAAACTTTAAATAAAAATATAACAAATTCAATATAATTTTATAAATTTAATTTAAAATTCCTCAATTTAGGACCTGTGAAAGTGTCGGTCATCCCACAACCATAACAAGGACCACCGCGGAACCTCTGCCGCTCCCTCGCTTCCACCTCTGCGCCGCCCTCTCTCCCTCTTTGCACCGCCGCGACGCTCGCGGCTCCCACTCCCGCGCCAGCATCGCGCGGCCTCGACAGCCGCGGCCTCTCCTGAATCCTTGGTTCTGTTCTGCTCTGTTGTTACCTGAAACCTCAACACAAGCTTCATGCTCAATGTTGTCTCTGAGCGCTTCCTCTCGCTCTCTCTTCGCTTCCAACCCACTTTTCTTCTCATCCCACAATCAAACTCGAAACTCATTCCGTCAATCCACCTCCACACCTCACCGCCACTTTCATTCTGCACCACCCACCATCGTGAAATTGTCGATTCCTTCGATGTCATTCTTCAACAGTGCTTCACTCTACAACATTCTCGCCAAATCCACTCCCAGTTCTTCATTACCACAGCTTATCGTTCCCCATTCTTGGCTTCCAAACTCATAGCACTTTATTCACGCTTTGGGCTTGTCTCCGCTGCTCGTAAAGTGTTCCACTCGGTCCCTTTTGAGGGTCTCCAAAACCTTCTTTTATGGAACTCGATTATCAGAGCCAATGTCTCCCATGGGTTTTACGAATACGCGCTTCAACTTTACGTTCAAATGCGAAAGTTTGGATTTTGGCCTGATGGATTCACTCTTCCTCTGGTAATTCGGGCTTGTTCCCACGTTGGTGGCTATGGTCTGTGCAGAATTGTTCATTGCCACGCTCTGCAAATGGGTTTTCGGAACAATCTTCATGTGCTGAACGAATTAGTGGGTATGTATGGGAAGCTTGGGAGAATGGATGATGCGTGCCACTTGTTTGATGGAATGCTTATGAGAAGCATTGTGTCGTGGAACACTATGGTTTCCGGTTATGCATTGAACTATGATCCTCTCGGTGCTACTAGGATCTTCAAGCGGATGGAATTGGAAGGTTTTGGGCCAAACTCTGTGACATGGACCTCACTGTTGTCGAGCCATGCTAGATGTGGTCTTTATCATGAAACTCTTGAGTTGTTTAAGTTGATGAGGACAAAGGGGGTTGAAATCAGTGCTGAAGCCTTAGCTGTGGTGTTATCCGTGTGTGCCGATATGCATCGAGTTGACATTGGCAAAGAAATCCATGGGTATGTTGTTAAAGGTGGATTCGAAGATTACTTGTTTGTGAAGAATGCACTGATAGGTGCTTATGGGAAGCATGAACAGTTTGGGGATGCGTATCAAGTGTTTATTGAGATGAAGGTGAGGAACTTAGTGAGTTGGAATGCTTTGATTTCGGCATGCGCTGAAGCAGGATTATGTGATGAGGCCTATGCAGTGTTTTTGCAGATGGAGGAATCAGATAGCTATCCTCCGGTGAGACCCAATGTCATAAGCTATAGTGCAGTCATTGATGGCTTTGCTTCCGAGGGCCGCGGTGAGGAGTCACTTGAACTTTTTAGGCAGATGCAGCTCGCCAAAGTAGCGGCCAACTGTGTGGCAATTTCGAGCGTTTTATCAGTTTGTGCAGAGTTAGCCGCGTTGAACCTTGGCAGGGAGCTCCATGGTTATTCCATTAGGGCTCAGATGGATGACAATATTTTGGTGGGAAATGGTCTGATTAACATGTATATGAAGTGTGGGAGTTTCAAGGATGGACATCTAGTATTTGATAACATTAAGGACAAAGATATAATATCATGGAACTCACTGATTGGGGGTTATGGAATACATGGACAAGGCGAGAAAGCTTTAACAATTTTTTATGAGATGATTAAAGTTGGAATGAAGCCAGATAACATCACGTTTGTTGCTGTTCTATCTGCTTGCAGTCATGCTGGACTTGTTGCTGCCGGTCGAAACCTTTTCGATCGGATGGCCACTGAGTTTTGGATTGAACCTAATGTAGAGCACTACGCATGCATGGTTGATCTGCTTGGCCGTGCTGGACATTTGCAAGAAGCAAGTGATATTGTGAGAAACATGCCAATTGAGCCTAATGAGTGTGTTTGGGGAGCCCTTCTAAACTCATGTAGAATGTACAGAGATACAGACATTGCAGAAGAAACAGCATCACAAATTCTAACCCAGAATTCAGAAATAAGTGGGAGCTTCATGCTGTTATCCAATATTTATGCTGCAAGTGGAAGATGGGAGGAATCTGCAAGGGTCAGGGTCTCAGCAAAAACAAAAGGCTTAAAGAAAATAGCCGGTCAGAGTTGGATTGAGGTGAGGAAGAAAGTGTACACATTCTCAGCAGGGAATGTACTCCATTTGAGACAAAATGAAATTCATGGGATGCTTGAGGAATTGGCACTTCAAATGACAAGTGTAAATAAACCAAATAGGTGCTTTAGTCAACAGGTTATTGACGACCAATCAGGAGTCTTGCTTGTTGAAAACCCAGAGGCAAGATAGATAATTTTAGAAAAAACCCCAAAATTAGTCACTTCAGAATTTACAATCTGACATCATAGTCCCTCCGGAATGTCTGATCAATTATTGGATGCCCTTCTCTGAAGCACCGGTATGTGATTTTGGCCAAAGTACCGGCAGGGTATGTATCCGAGTGTTATTTTTATGAAAAAAAAAATGGGTATGTTTGGGGATAGGTACATGTGGATGCCGAATTGCCAAATCGTTTGAAACTTAAGAAAGAAGGTCCACCAGCGGCTATTGTGTTTATCTTGGATTTAATTTGGTTGCTTGGCCCAACAAGAAACAGCCAACAGTGAGTCGATCGTCAACAGATCAGAATTCCAGGGTCTCGCTACTGCAGAACAAGAAATTCTTTGGGTGTAAATGCTGTGTAAAGATCTGCATATTGAAAGCTCGATCCAACCTACAATTTTTTGCAACAACTTGAGTGTGGTGCTGCTTGCTGCAAATCCTATCTTACATAGTCGGACAAAACACTTTGAAATAGACTTAAGAGTGATTGCCAAATCCTTATTTGTTGTTCATATCCCTTCATTGTCTCAGATTGCAGATATCATGACCAAGCCACTAGCTGCTACTGCCTTTGACAGATTCAAGGACAAACTCAAGAGTCTCCACAAGGCATGACTTGAGTTTGAGGGGATGTTAGGAAGAAAGATAAATCTGTTAATGTTAATAATGTTGAATTAATTAATTGTAACTGTAATAGCTAGGCCCTCTTTCTTTTCTTGTGATTCTTTTCCCTTTTGGATTTTCTGTCCGGTTGGCCCTTTTTATATTGGGCTCTTTTCTTCTTTGCTCTGTAACACAAAAATCCAATCGGGTTGAATAATAACAAGATACAATTTTTCTTTCTCTCCAAGATTATCTCTTTACTTTCTTTCCTAAAACAAACCCTAGCTGTCAGCTTCATCATTCTCTTCTTGCTTTCGCTTCCAACCTTTATATCTCGGGCCTTGCACATAAAAACAATGAACAATGCAAATGCGATCCACATCTCCTGTCACGTATCACTATCACACACACAAGATCACCAAATCTAAAATTCGAGTGATATTGATTGATACATATAATAATAATAGTACTATTTATTTCTTTAATGAATATATTAGTATATTTTTATGAGGTGAAAATAAATGGATAATACTATTATATTATCAATAGCATTTTTGAATCTAAAATGAAGGGCAAAGTAACATTTTCTTCTAACTTTCGGCCCAATAAATATTCACCTACCCAGCTTTATGGCCACTGAACATGTCAGGGTTGCCATGATTTCAAATCGAAAAGCATCCCATTCATCCTCTTCTTTCCACTGTTCACACTTCTCTGAACATGTCAAGAATCCGAAAACGTGAATGAAATCCCATTCCACATCATTTTGTACCGATCTTTCTAGTTTCAAGTTGAAAAACACTGTAAAGTCATTAATGTAGAATAAATAACTCATCTGATATCTCAAAATTTATTTTAAATTTTTTAACTTGAAAACGATGCATCACTTTAATCATACATTGTCATTCTCACACCAGACACTATTTTATTCAGACCAAATAAGATATTTACTCCAACATCTCACAATAGTCAAGGTTACATTTACTTTATGAAAATATTTATTCTAATAGGAAATAATCATAATATTTTCATCCAATTTATTTTCTATTTTTACACTTTTAACTAAAACATAAAAAATAAAAATTTAATATTTTCTTATTTTCAATTTTATTTTTATTATAATTAAAAACACAAATAAAATTTTTTCATTTTATTTTATTAAAAATAAAAATAGAAAATAAACTAATCACCGCCTATAAATATTTATAGACATGGAGAAAAAAAGTAGTCCCATATCTCTTGAAACTTTTAGGTACAATAATCTTACAACATAATGAAAATGCATGAAAAAATAGTTACACGAAAGTGGGAACGATTACATTGAGTTTGAAAATAATCAGTACTATTCACACCTTATACAAAGTCAATAAAACACAGTAAACTAGTAGACCTTACGATCTGCGAGCAAAGAATAGCTGGAAACTCACAACATTATACATAATAGAATATTACTAATTCATATAGGAATTAGAACTCAAAAGACACCATTTTAAGTTATTTTGATGCCTATATAAAAGATAGCTTCCTTTAAAAATAGGATATATTGAAGAGGGGAAAAAATATTGAAAACAGTACTAAACAACAGCATTTTTTTTTCTACTGGATAATTAGCCCAGAGGGGGGGCTCCTTCTTCCCCCCAACCTCTGAACCTCTAGTAAAATAATGAATGACCAAGTTATGAGAAAAAAAGAGAAAAAAAAGGGAAAAAAAAATTGAACATCCTTCGGGAACTTTGCACCAGCCAGCACTGCAATTACTTCTTCCGGGACCCAAAGAATTTTCACCAAAAGAATATATACTTTATGAAAATAAATACCTATCTCAACAAAGCTGTAAAGGGTCAATTTTGACTAGACTACAAGCTGATCCAGCTGCATTTGCTCAAGCCAGGCTCCTATAACAGCATGATCAATGGATTCAATTTGAGCATTTGAATTTGGTCCTTCATCAGATGCAATAAGGCCAGAACCAGCCAACTTCTCCTTCATCATCATCTCGGGTGGAGATTCCTTGACAAGTGATTGGACCCAAGATAGATCAGGCTCTTCCCCGTTGTTTCCAAGCTCGAAAGAGGATGATCTTAGCAGTTGCCCGTGCCCATTTCCATTTCCATTTACCGACCAATCTGCTTTTCCACTAGGAGATCCCCACTTAGACCAGTTTACAGGGGACCCAACAACTGAAGCGGGATTATTAGCTCCAAGGTCCCTTGAGCTAAGACTCCGCAGCTGTTGCTGTTTGTCGCGCTGTGCGAATGCTGATATGCGGGCACTCATTGGAGATATTGGTTCCAAACTTCTAGGCGACATCCTTCCAGGGGAAGCGACACCAAATGATGCCTGTAGTAGAGGATGCTCAACATTCTTGGGAGACAAGACGTTTGTGTTTATAGGTGATAAAGTACTTTGAAGCTGCTGAAACTGATTGAGAACAGCAGACTTATGTGTAGGGGAAAAAACAGAAGCCGCAACTGGTTCAGAGTATCGAGGTGATGAGGAAATTTCAGCAGAAAAGAGCTCATCAAGATTCGATGGAGTTAGTGTTTTAGATCGACCAGATCTAGTCACTGAGACTGCACCAGGACGGAGCTGTGAGAAACAGCTCAATTCATTCAAAAGGTGTTGCGAGCCATCAAAATCTGGCAACAAGTTCAAGTCTTCAGGTGGCATGTCACGAGCACTAAGAGAAGATCTTAAACGACTAGACTGAAGATTGCTTCCGGGCAAATGAAGAGCTGGCACATTAGGCTGTGGCCAGCCAGCCGATGAGTGCGAAATGCCATTTGCAGATGGAGACATTGGCTGTGCAAAGGGGGATGGAGGCATGGAAGAAATCGCTGAAGGAGAGCCAGGGAAAAGGCTCATTGCAGCAGCCATGTCCATCACATTAGGCGTAGAAGCAGTTGAGCGGGGAGAAGGGACAGCAGATCCAGTGGACACATACAGTGGACGCAACTCTTCTGCTGTGTGAGCAAAAAAACATACCCTTCTATTGCAACTTGTACCATCTTTGCAGAGCCTTGTCCGATACTGGGCTGGGTGTAGCCAGCACTCAAATACCCCATGAGCATATTCGCACATATCCCCACGTCTACAAGCCCCCTTTCTAAAATCAGGGCATGGCACACAGCTGTAATGGAACTTTCTGGGGTCTCTCCTGCGAGCATTCTCTCCCGGATGAACAAAAGGGCACTCAGTCCAATCATGAGAATATGCACGGGAACAAGGCCTCACCTTGAATGAAAACATGCGGAACTCATCTGTTGCATATATGCTGTTTTTTATATCAGGAAGTGACGGATCAATTGGATATTCTTTCTTCTCAGATGTAGAAATGACAGGTGCTTCAGTAAACTTCGAAGCCACAGGAGAAGATGGTGAGCTGGAAGGAGAGGATGGCAACCCATTTTCAAGCGATGATAAATGATCAGCCGAACCAGGACTTGAGGAATCAACAGACACTGGAATAAAGCATCCATCAACAGACCCATCAGAAGCATTGTCTGAGAGATGATCTTCAAGAATTGCTTTCATGCCTTGGAGCTTAGGGGGAACAATAATAACATCCACAGGACGGTTTCCATTAGCATCCAAACAATTAAGATCGGCACCAGCTGATAAAAGAAGCTTCACAACAGCAACTGCATTAACAGACCCACCAGAAGCAGCACAGTGAAGGGCTGTTCTTTTATCTGTCCCGCAGGAGAAATTTACATCAGCCTCAGGACATGAGAGTATAAGCTTAAGAACATCTATGCTCCCATAGGTAGCAGCAACCATTAGAGGAGTTCGGTGCTCAGGAACAATTTGTTTGGAGCCATTCTGGCGTACATACCAGATGCCAACTTCATTTATTAGAGAAGCATCCCTGTCTAAAGCTAGCTTAAAATCTTCAAAATCATTGTTAGAAGCGAATTCAAGTAAGCTTGAAAAAGAATCTTCAGTATGGACAGTTAAATTTTTCATGTCTTTGATGTTAGTTGAACCTTCTACAGTAGATTAAGATGGAGATGATTTTGCTTTCTCTGGACCACTGCGCATGCTTCAATTAGCTGGAGAATACAAATATGAAATTTAACCAGTGATCACAATTGAAGCTAACAAGAAAAAGAGGAGATAAATCAGCGAATTAAGAGAAAACAACAAGAAAAAGGATGGATCTAGAGACAAAATCTTAACAAGCCACTAACCCTAAAATATACATCTTCAACAGTATAAAGCAGATATCAAATACAAAATGAAAATTGGTACTTAGAATACCACTAAGCGGAATGAGAACTCAAATTTTAACCAACATAGAAGAAAACTTCACAATAAAATCAGTGCAACTGAAGCTACAAAAAGCAAAAATGGATAGAATGGAGAAAAAAAAAAGGAAAAATCCAAATTAATTCAGAACAGCACAAGGCAAGCACACCATCATATTTTTTAGAACCTTGCTTGAACAAGCATCTAAATATACCACTTAAAAATAATAATGATGATAATAACAACAATACCTTCAGACTGGGATAAGAACTTGAACTTCATAAACAAAAAACTTAACTTTGAAAAATAGGGATGCGATAGCAGAATACTCAACGAATGGAGTAGAACCTAAAAAATAGAGCCTAGCTTAATATTGAAGCATAATCACAAGCACCAAAAATTAAAAAGATCTGAGCAAAATCCAAAATCATCTCAAACAGGACGATTAAAGTTGAAACCTTCCCTTACACGGTTGAGATAAGAGAGAGCAAAAAGGAATAAACATTAAAGAATCATTCTTATTCCCAAATAAGAAAAAACAAAACAAAAATAAAAGCCGCACCATTGTAAACATCAGGAATCTATAACAGCACAAGGATCACAGAATAAAAACACATTCTTTTTTAATAAAAATTAGTGTAAAGTAAAAGAACGCGAGACAAATTCACTAGAGAATCGTATATCAAATGCTAGATTGCAAGCACCAAAAAAATGCCAGTGGCATGTATCAATAAAAAAATATTAAAGCGAGAAAACATCGTCAATTATTATTAAATGATACCACTATAACATAAAAAAATAAATTAAAATAGGCGATGAAATTGAAGTTCTACGAGAAATCACCTAGCACAAAGAATCAGTTAACACTAGTTTTTTCTTACACATTTTCGATCGGTCATAATTAATCAAACGCTTCAGATCGTGAAAAGAATAATCTATTCAGTTGCAGAGTGAGGAGTGCGGACTCACTGAGTATGAGTGAAACGAAGTGAAGATCAGCTTCAAAATCGGGTGAAAGAATAGAAAATAGCCGAAGAAGAAAATATTCTCATCAAACAGAATTGGAAAATGGCGAAAGCCAAAAGGTGAATCACTGAATCCGAAGCATTAGAAGGAGATCTAGCGATGGCAACACTGTGTCAGAGCTTCCATCTCCATCGATAGAACCGAGAGAACACGGGAAGAGAGTTCATTACAGAGAGGGGGGAGAGAGAGAGAGAGAGAGAGAGAGTAACGTGTTCGAAATTGGAATTGAAATTGAAATGAAATGAAATGCGATCAAATTTAGGGCGAATTTAAAAAAGTTTTGGAGCAGAGTGAGATGACGTTGAAATGATACTGAAATGCACGCCAAATGCAAGTCCAAATGAAGTCTCGGGGTGCGTCCGCGGGAGAACCGGGTGAGCCGGTGACAAAGGAGAGGGAGAGTGAGAGGGTTTGAACAGAAGCGAAGGTGGGTTGAACCGGTTGTCTGGTGAGGATTTGAGTGGGAATAATAAAGTGGAATTGAATGTGATGGTTTGGGATCCACCAATCAGATAGTAGCACGTAAACGAGGATAGCGGGGTGGTCAATTGTGTAGTCAAATCGAGGGAAAAAAGGCGTGGTGCACCAAAACAAAAATCTCAGCAAACTCGAAACCTTAGTTTTTGTTTTTTTCCTACAAATGATAATCTCACTATTTTTTTACTCTTTATTTTCTTTTAACAAAACACTCAAATTTGTCTCTATAAAAATTCTCATCGGGCAAAGTAGTCCCTTCAGAATAAAAAATTCAAAATATATATCTCCCAAATTATAATATCGGACAAATTTATTTTCCAAGAAAAAATTAGATAAATTAGTTTCTCAAAATCTATGAAAATTGTCAAATAGGTCCTTATAATGGGATATTAATTTGTCAAAAATCTTTAATTGGTAGAGAATAATTTGACCATTTTTATGAATTTTGAGGGGCTAATTTGTCTATTTTTTCTTAGAGAACCAATTTGTCCGAAGTTTTAATTTATGAGGGATGTATTTTAAAATTTTTATTCTGGAGGGACTACTTTGTCCGATGAAAAGTTTTGCAGGGACTAACTTAAATATTTTTTCTTATCTGTTTTTTTCCTCAAGCATTCTAGAGTTTTATATAAATTTTTCCCCTTTTTTTATTGATAAAAGTTTAGATTAGGAAGACACATTTTTTACAGGATAAATAATCAATTTTAATAAAATATTACGGTGAAATTTACAAATCACCCACTAAAAAAGACATCTTGAAATTCGAACCCAAATTGTCTAGTATGGACAGAAGACTGAATCAAGCATACCAGCTCTTATTAAGGACTTCTCTCCCTTCTTTCTCGCTCTAAAAACTTCTCTCTCTAAAATCCTTCTCTTCTTCACCTTAAATGACAAATATGGGAACTGAACTTAAGGGTGTCAGGAGAGATCACCTTGATGAGGTAAATGAAACTATCATTTACGAGGATGAAGCACTTCAAGAAAGATTCGAGAAGGAATTTCTTCCCAGAAACCTAGCTATGGGACGCTCTTTTCCCTTCTCGATTTATAACCAAGTGGGAGTACTTCAGGATTACTTTCACATCCATCCAAACTGGGTGAGGGTAATGTTTGTTGAGGAGGTGTGCTACCCAAATGTTGTCTGTGCCTTCTACTCACAAGTTGAGCGATCCACCAACAAGGCAGTGAAGAGTTTGGTGGCTTCTCACAAGATTCGGTTCTCTTCAACTAATATTCAACCACAACTTCGGCACTGAAGATGAAGGGGAAGTCATCGCTGACGACAAGGACTTGTTCACATATGAGGAAGACTCAGAAGAACAAATTTCTAGAACGCTCACTGGAAAAGAAGGACTACTTCTAAGTCAGGTCAAGGTTCCAAACCTAACTATGGGCGCAAGAATGATATTTTTTTCTGTGATCCAACATACTCTACTTCCTAGGATTGGTGATATGGGAAATATGTCCACCATGGACATCTCCCTAATTTACTACATCCTAAAGAAAAGAAAGATCAACTTCGGAAGGATGATGCTGAACTACATCATGCATCAGGCTCATCCCAAGAGGGCTCTCATAAGTGTGTCATACGGAAGTCTTCTCACAAGAATCTTCGAGTTCCTCAAGTTTTTCTTAGAGGATTTCGAATACAACTTCAACAACAACAAATTCACAATGTTCACCTTCACCTCTATCAAGAAGCAGAGGATTCAACAGCTTCAGAAAGCAAAGGAGGAAAAGGTGTCAGAAGGAGCAGAAGCTGGCTCTCCTGAAAAGGAAGGATCGGAGCTAAACCTTCTAAGTCCTCTAAGGCTTCGAAGGGAATTCAAAGAGCCACTAAACCCTCTCAGACTGAGAAGGGAAAAAGAAATGCGAGATGAATGCAAATCTTTAACAACCCTCTAAGGCTTCGAAGGGAAAAAGAGCCACTAAATATTGTAATGAATTGTTAAAGAAATATCATATGGATGAATGCAAATCTTTAACAACCCCTATGCACCCATCTCTTATTATGGATGTTGATGAGAAAGGTGAAAACGCTAATGAATATGAATATAGAGGAATGATTGGTTCTTTACTTTATCTCATTGCTAGTAGACCTGACATTAAACTTAGTGTTGGCATTTGTTTTAGATTCCAATCTAATCCTAAAGTATCTCATATTTTCTTTGTGAAAAGAATTTTTAGATATCTAAAAGGTACTTCTAATTTTGGTCTTTCTATGAAAAAGGGAATTCTTGTGATGTTTTAGGCTATATAGATTCTGATTATGCTGGTGATAAGCAAGAAATAAATAGCACTAGTGATAGTTGTTGTTTTCTTGGTAAAAACTTAATCACATGGGAAAGCAATAAACAAGAAACAATTGCACTTTCAACTGCTGAAGCTGAAAATGTAGCTGTCATTGGTTGTTGTAAGCAACTTTTATGGATTAAAAATCAACTAGAAGACTATCAACTAAGGTACAAATCTTAACCTATGCTTTGTGATAATACAAGTGTCATTAGCATTGCTAAAAATCCTGTTTTTGCATTCTAGAGCTAAGCATATAGACATTAAGCATCATTTTATAAGAGATCATGTGTTAAAAGAAAATATTAAATTGAAGTTTATTCAAACTGAATATCAATTGGCTGATATTTTCACAAAACTTTTATTAGAAGATAGGTTCAAACTTAATATGAAATTTGTTTAAACCTTTTTTTATTATGACAAAAAGGGGGAGAGATTGATTATGTAATCTTTGGGGGAGAAAATCTTTCTTACCTATCTTTCTTACCTTTTAGTTTCTGAAAAATAGTTAGTTTTAGAAAGATAATGAAAAAATGGGGAGTTTCTGATGGAATTTCTGATGGTTAAGAAAATACAGTTTTATTCTAAATTGAATATGTAATTCAGGGGGAGTTATGCATGATATTTGATATTGCATCAATAGTTTATAGACAAAACCCCCAAATTAGTCCTTCCAGAATTTACAATCGGACATTATAGTTCCTCCAGAATGAGAAAGTAAAAATTAGTCCCTGCACATGTTAAACATCGGACTTATTAGTCCCTCTGTTAATCTTCTCAAACATGAATGATGATCTGGCAGTAACGGTGATGATCTGACACCGTTAAATGACACATTATTATCACCATAAACTAAACGACGTCATTTTGATGTTCCAAATCATCACTCACTTAACCCCACCTCACTCCCTCTGTCCTCTAACACTTCACTTCCCTTTTAAAATCTTAAGTGAGTGATGATTTGGAATATCAAAACGACATCGTTTAGTTTATGGTGATGATAATGTGTCATTTAACGGTGCCACATCATCACCGTTACTGCTAGATTATCATCTCCATGTGAGAATATTAACAGAGGGACTAATATGTCCGACGTTTGACATGTGCAGGGACTAATTTTTACTTTCTCATTCTGGAAGGACTATAATGTCCGATTGTAAATTCTGAAGGGACTAATTTGGGGGTTTAGTCTAGTTTATAACAATTGGCATATCATATATTTCTGAAAAATGTCATATATTATGTTTCTGATATAATTCTGATCATTATTCTAATCATAATTCTGTGATATAGTTTATATTGGCATATATACATTTATTTCAGAAAGCTTTGTGAATTGTGAGAACTGTAATTTTGATACTATCTTAATTACATTTTTGAAAAATTACATTTCTGGAAAATACATTTCTGAAAACTATTTTTTCTGAAAACACTTTCTCAATGCTATGTTTTGTTTTAAAATCTATGAGAATCATTGAAAGATTACATAAGTTTTGTCATCATCAAAAAGGGGAAGATTGTTGATGTAAAATCCTCAATTTAGTTTTGATAATAACAAAACTAACGTAATACTAAGTTCAGAAGCTTATTGCAAATTGAAATAAAGATTGTTGCATATTGTTCATTGTTGTTTGTTTAACAAGAATCTATAAAAAGTTGATTTAAGAAAGGTGTCTTGATTGATTATTTGATGATGCATAACTCAAGTTTCTGAAAACAAAGTTTCTGAAATCATATCTGAAACATTTCTGATAAAGTGAAATCTTATATTCTGATTGAAATAATTGTTGAATTGATGTAACATTGTTTGATCATTTAAAGATTGTTTTGAAACATCAGAAACTTACATCAGAAGTACTACAAGTTCAGAAACAGAACTAAGTTCTGAAGTTGTTTCTTGAGAGGAATTTCTGAAAAATTTCTATAGAGTAAAAACTGAAATATAATATTTTAAAAGTTCAGTTGTTATTGATATTTTATGTTAAGTGTTTGTAATTATTGAAATCCGCTGCATATTGTATTTGAGATTGTTGAATTTCTGATACATATTCTGAATCACAAAAAAATCATGATATATTTGTTTTGAAACTAATTTTCACTAAGTTCAAAAGACTTGATTGATTTGATAAGTTCAAAAGACTTGATTGATTTGATAATTTTAGAAAAATATATTTGGCATCAAGAATTGAAAAAGTTTGGAAGAAATTGTCACATCCAATTCACCAAAATATATCTGAGAAAGTATACCAAAACGTTTGCAGATGTAAAAGTTATTTATCCATTTCAATATAATCAAAACAAAAAGCTCATAAGGCACAAGAAATGCATACAAGGATGTGATCTTGTTATAAATATTAAATAGTTTCTCAGACAAAAAATGGAAGGTATGTTTAATGTATTACAAAATAATTATAAACCTTAAACAATTTAATTCTAATTTGATTTCTTCTCTGTAGACTATCAACTGCACATAATAATTTAAACATGCATAAACGAATATCATCAAAAGTTACAAACAAAAAGAATCACAAGAAGAATCATAACAGACCCCAGCAGTCCTGTGTTCTTGGTTGAGCCAGGATGAGTCACAAGAACTATTCAATCTGCCAGCTTTTTAATCTTTCTAGCAGTTAATTCCACACTGCTCAACATCAGGACCAGTAACTTTTGTAGTAAACGGGTCGATTCGGACCCATAACAGAGAGAAAATGGATGCAAGAAGAATGGACCAGACGACCACAATGGTCGGCGTTCTGTTCTGCCGTCCCATGAGACCTTTGAGGAAGGGGTAGAGATGGATGATCACCCAAAATGCAAAGAAAAGCTTACCAAAGAGGGGACCCCATGACTGGTAGCCACTGTTAATGGCGTATGAGATTCCTGCAACAACCCCAACCAGGTTTATGATCAGAAGAGTTGTCGGCGGAATGAGAAGCGTCGTCCATTTGAACATGTAGAGTTCTGCAAAGTCTCCATCTTCATCTGATGCCTTTGAGGTAACAGTAAAGTTGGTGTCAATACCAGCAAGAACTTTGAGTAAACCTTGGAACACAGCAAAAAGATGGGCCGAAACACCACCGATAACCCAAAATTGTTCGTTTCTCCACCACTCGTCAATTCCGACACCACTCCACCTCATCTCGAGGATACCGGTTGCGAAGATGGAAAGGAAGAGAGAGATAAACCATATACTTGCAATGTTACTAATCTGCAAGCAAAACAAGAAATATGCTATTAGTAGCATATCCCTTATTGTAATTCTCCCACAATAAGGAATAAGTTTTGATAGCTTTTAACATCATTTTGGTGAAAATATTTTCAGTAGCCAACAGTCAACACATTGAAATCGGTAATCAAGACAACATTTATAGCATCTACACTAAGAAAATATTCCTATTGCCAAGAGTAAACTTATATCTAAGGGTTCATATAAAAGTATAAATGATGATTCATTATTGTCTTGTCCTGCATTTTTCATTCGACCTGTAATTGTCATTATTATCATTGTGATTTCTTTTTTGGCTTTCAATTAACCTGAAGAAAAAAATTCCCTACTAAGCTTTACAAGGAGCAGCAACAACAATTAAGCCTTGGACTACAAGAATTTAACATGGCCATGTTATCTTGTAAAGAACTTGTAAGTGAATTGTACTTAAGAAGAAAACACAAACCTGTGGAATAATGAACTTGTTAGTCAGGAGACAGACAGCAGGTAAAGTACAATACATGAGAAGGGGAATGGAAGTGATTGGATATATTGTAGTGTTCACGTATGCGAATCTCTCCAGCCACTTTAGTCTTCCACTATAACCATACCAGATGGGACAATGTCGACTTAGAAGAATTTCGACTGAACCTAAAGCCCATCGAAGCACTTGGTTCAGACGATCTGAAAGATTGATAGGAGCAGAACCTTTAAATGCTGGGAGCTTAGGCATGCAATATATAGACCGCCATCCACGGGCATGCATCTTAAACCCAGTAAGAATATCTTCTGTAACCGAACCATAGATCCATCCAATCTGTAGAACAGAAGACAAATAATTATTATCTTTCAAGATAACTAAATAAGTCCCTCCTGCTTTTTCAAACAACACATGGCCATTATAACTCGGGCATGGATACAGTTCACAATGCCAATAGACTAAAGAAAGGTTGAAACACAGAAATATAAATCAACCATGTGAATTTTTAAATCAGTTCTTTAATTTTTTATCCAGAGTCAAAAAACCATAAAAACTGTGAAGGCCACAACACATATCTATGCATAGTGGCCATGGACAGAAGTTCGACAAAACAAATTGATTACGCAGGAAAAGTTTCTGTGGGTGTTAATAGGAAGAAAATCACAGATGTGACAGCACTCATGTGCTTCATCTAACCCAGAAACATAAAAGGCTATAACTATCAAAACCTCATCTCTTCAATGCAATAAATCAACAAGAAAAAGGTCAGAAAAAAAATTATGCCTTATGAAAAATCTCACAGTTCTAAAATCACACTGGTTCATGCTTTGCCAAAAACCCCAGCTGTAACTCCCTTTCTTTCTCAAGCCAGTATAGTTCAATTTAAAAAATGACTCTAATATACATTTGGAACAGACAATTTCACCTACATTATATTCAAGTTTAATTTACAGAGTCTAAGGTTTCTGATTGCACTAATTGGCCGGCAATAATCTAATCAATGAGATGTGTCTTGAAACAATAAACATGAAAGAGCATAGAACATAAAACATAATGTAACAGCATTACCTCGCTTCCCCATTCTGTCTTATCCTCATAACCACAGCTAATGACATGAATAGCCTCCTTAAGAAGAGTTTCTGGAGTAGCAGACTGAGGAACACCACCGTTTTCCATGAGTGTGGAGGCAACAAAAACAGCAGATTGACCAAACCTTTTCTCGAGGCTCATTTGTGACATGAGTAGTGATTTCTCATCATCAAATCCAGCACCTGAACAAAAGATTGTATAAGAAAAGGAAAGGGATAAATGGCTGAGTAATTGAAAGAAAGTCCAAATAAATCTCCATGTAAAGTATACAGGATCATGTAAATGCAATGTCAGTATTTCACTAATGGGCTAGCCAATTCAAGATACTATGGGATGTGAAGCTGAATCTCCCACATCATCTGGAAAGCAAGTTACCATAGTCCTCTTTTCAGCAATGGATTGAAATTAGATACCCCAATCTTCATAATTATATGTGGCAAATGAAATGTACATGGTAGGGCAAGAGCAAAATCAAACACACCTTCTACCCCTTCTTCTATATCCTCTAGACTGAAGATTGGCACAGTTGGGTCCGCATGCTTGCTAGATTTTTTCTTGTCTGAGCCTTTCTTGCTAGATTTTGAACTCTTATTTTGCTTTCCACCACAAAGTGAAGAAAGCAACCCAGCCTTTTTGTGCTTGGGTTTAATAGGAGGTTCATAACCATATAGAGCTGTTCTATTAAATACACATCCAGTACCCACATAAACAGGGCCTTGAATTCCATCCAAACCTCTCAAGTTTATCTGTTCAGAATGAGACAAAAGGGGAAAAATAAGTATTGCGAAGAAGTTAAATCTTGTGAGTGAATAGTATAAGGGATGATCCACAACACAAGAACCAAAACCAATAAAAGAAGTTGAATACAATTAACATGAATATTAAATATTAAAAACAAAGATGAATATGGTGTAAAGTACTTACATCAAAGAAAACAGTATTACGGTTGGCATATCGATCGTTCCTATCAATACCATCGAACCTCTGAGGAAACTGAACGTAGCAAACATTTTTCCCAAGGTTGGGATCCATCATAAAACACATTGCTTCTCTCAAGGCCTTACTGTTGTTTATGTAGTGATCACAATCAAGATTCAATAAGAAAGGTCCATTTGTAAGGACGGCTGATACTCGAACCTGAAACAGTGAAGTTAACCATCACCGGTAAGATGAGTACATGAGTGGAGATACTTAACTAACTAATTTACACATTTTCTAAACAAAACACCACTCACTAGTGCATTCATGGCACCAGCCTTCTTGTGATGTTGGAAACCTGGACGCTTTTCACGAGAGACATACACTAGACGTGGAAGTTCATTACCCTCAGTATCAAGCCCTCCACTTTGGCCCAAGAAAACCTGAAGATAGAGAATGCAAACTAAGTGATACTTAAAAATTCTCAAATTTGCAACCAAATTATAACAAAGGCATGACATTTGACATGCCCATAGTTAATCAACTACAGAATAAGTGTCAACAAATATCATTCACAAAAGTACTTTTGAAATAACTAGCAATGTATATAACTTCATCTTAACAGTCACTCCATCTGGGTGGATGAAAATTTTAGAGAGGATTCCAAATATATGGAATGAAGCACAACTGGCCATAAGAATTCATCTTAATTATGAGAACTGAACCAACCAATAAATAAATAAGTAAACAACCTGGATCATTCCTGGATGGTCTCTGGTATTGTTCCCAGGCCATGGAGTACCATCCTGCATCACCCATCCTTCTTCAGGAACTTTCTGTGCCTTTGCAACAAGTCCATTGACACGAATTTTAAATTCTTCATATTCTCTCTGTGAAACAGAAAAAAGAATGAAATAACATTAACAGATGCCCTTAAGAAGGTGAGCAGTATGTAGCGCACATGCATGACCAAACCTCAGAATAATTAATTTGCAAATTAGTCTCTTACCTTCATTGCTCTACGATCTTTGACAAATGATGGTTGAACCTTATCTTTCAAGTAGTCAATCTTCTGTGCAAAATACCACTCTGGAGCCCGGGGTTCAATGCTATATTTCTTGCAGAAAGGAACCCATTTCCTTGCAAATTCTGATGTCTCAGCCAGAGCTTCAAATGTCAGCATGGCAGCACCATCATCAGAGACATAGCATGAAACCTTATCCACTGGGTAGTCGACCGCAAGAATAGATAGTACAGTATTGGCAGTGACAAGTGGGGGCTCCTTCAATGGATCAACGGTACTGACAAAGATGTCAACAGCTGCTAGCTGTGATGGTTCTCCCTCTCGATCATATCTGCAGCTCACATGGAAAGAACATTAGAATGAAAAGGAAAAACTGTGAACATGTTAAATGATGATTTCAAAGCAGAGAAATGGAAGCCCTACCTTAGTGCAAGCCTATCAAGATATGTTTCACGGTTCACAGGTAACCATTTAGGAAATTGATCCAGAATCCAAGATATGGCAAACCAAATCTCACAGATAACTGATATTAACCACAATGCAAATGCATTGGGCACAGGATTTGTTATTCGATAATGCAAAAAGATGCAGAGGATAACCAGCCGCAGAACAATGACCATACGGTATGGATTTATCCTAGATGATGGAATAGAAACCTTCCTAGATAGTGGTTGGCGAGCTTCATCATTCCTGCATAATTGAAATAAATTATATAGTGCTGCTTTAAACTAAAATCTGAAGAGTGTAGCATTGGGCTCATACACAAAACAATAGATTCTTAAACTGCTGAAATAGAGAATAGCAGCAAGTACGGTGTAAATCACAAATGAAATTTAGAATAGCCTTTTGATACCATCAAAGTTTGAGATATATCCAAACTCAAAATCTCGTTCAAACTGGCATGGGTCAGAATTTGGACAATATCCAAAGACTATTCAATAGATGTGAGTGAGATTTTGAATTGGGAGGAAATTTTGGCAAACCATTTAAAAGAATTTAGCATTTTTGTAAAACAAAATTACTCACAACAGAGAATCGTCCACAAGCACATCAGTACTAGCATCAATATCTCCAACACCTCTTTCAGAAGTAGCTTGGCCTGTACTCATTGGAACAGGAACAGCATTCTTATCTTGCTTCATTTTCCAGCCATCAACTCTTTCTTTCCATGCTACATTGCCAAATCCTGGATCCACAGCTCTTATATTTGCTGCACAAGGAATATAACCAAACACCTCAAATCATTATCAGATAGCTAGGTAAAGTAACATAATAATCACAATATGTGAGAATTTGCACAGTTAGGGGGGGAAGGGGGAGGAGCAGTACGTGATTGATTAAGCTCAGATGAATACTGAAGATTATGGACACGCTTCCCACGAGCAACTCCAGGAGATGCCATAGACGACCTCTCAGGTGAGGCAGCAGATAATTCTCCAGATAACTGAAATTGAAAACATACCAAAGAAGATTGAATTTCAAATTCCATTGGGAAATATTCGCTAAAATGGGGGATGAAGGAGAAAATGGACACTGTTAAGGGCAGCTAGGGGGTGGATTAAAATATCACAGAGGAAGCTAGTTGAATAACCTCTTGTCCACTGGTCAGCCTGGGAATATGATTGTGAGAGATCTCCTTATCATAATTTGGAGCACCAACTTCCTCTTGTCTCCCATACGCCATTTGCCAGCCCAGCATGCGCTCAGAAATCTTCTGCTTTTGGTTCTGATTTTCTGAATCATAATTAAGGTCACTGGCATTATCATCAGCACCACCATCCTCTTCCCTGTCTCCAAGAATTGCAGGACTACCTATAATCAAGCAAATAAGATAGATAAAACAAATTAGAGCAAAACATGTTGAGGATCCTTGAATAATGCTGACTGGGTTGCAGAGAAAAAAAAAACAATTTGTACCAGAATAACATATATCTTGGAAGTCTACAAAGCGATTGATGAAAAGAAGGGAAGATTTTATTAAGGGGCACTGGTCTGGGAAATCAAAATTCTTGAGCAAGAAGTAAATAAATTATTTTTAATGCATCTTGCATTAAATATCCACAAGCATAGAATAAGTGAAGCACTAAGAGCACAATCTACTCGGTCAAGGAAATACACTATTGATGCCAAATACTCAAGTGACTGGGATATTCTCCTAATTCTAGATCACGCAGTAGGAATAGCTCATCATGTACAAATGAATAAATCTATACACTACGCAGATTTGCATGAAAGAAGAAAGTAGAACAAGCTTATGAGCTGAATTTGCTAATAAGCAAACTTTATTTTTTCAAAGGACATAATATCTTACTTTGATTTGCCTAGTGAAGTTTTCACTGTATGCTTATATCTTACCTTTGTGCCTCTTGTACCGGGTTTTACACTGTGGGCAGGACTGATTCCCATCCTTTCTTTCATACTCATAGCATGGCCTGCAGACAGGGAAAGCGCAAACATCGCAAGCGATGAATGGCTCACCATCCACAGTACTCCCAACATTATCACCACAGATCTGGCAGACTTGAGCACCCAATGCCTTCATCGGCTTTGCCTGAGTGACAGAAATGATCTAAAAAACTCACCTCAAAACAACAACTTCTTATAATATTCAAGTAAAATCAAATGGAAAAAATTCTTATTACTCACCCCAGTTTCCCCTTCTGACTCCATCACAGGATCTTACTTAGCTCTGTCTAGATGACAATAAGGGATCAAATCAATGGCAGATCAAGACCAACAAGATTCACACATCACTTAAAAGCCTCTATTTCAAATTTATAATAGCTGAAAAGATCAATTATGGAAAAGTCCACTCTTCCAATCCACTATATTGAAGCTCGGATCTGTGCAATACACCTGAGGGCAACACCACGAATAAGATTTATAGGTTCCAACAAGCATTTTCAAATTTCAAACAGTTTGCATGATGGAAAAAGTTTAGATCTCATAAACTATGGTAGCAAATATCAATAGCATGCTGAGACTAAGTTGAAGATATGAAATCAGGGTTTGACTTTAGACAGTGAAATATCTATATCCATTATGCTATGACTGAGGCAACAATGCACTTTGACTCAACAAATGCAATAAAAGAATTTGATCTCTCCCTCGATATTCGCGCAAGATCAATAACAGTTAACTAAAATCTAGTTCAAAACAAGACCAAATTTTCGTTACTCAACAAAACATAACTAAAATTTTGCACATTACATCGAAGACTCACCTCAAAAACACGATCTCTGCCACCAAAACAGATGGATCAATGAGATTCCGAGCAAACACCAGATGAAAAAGAAAATCTCGGGAACTGAATCTAAGAATGGATTAAAACAGCCCACAGAGAGAGAAAGAGACAGTTCAGTAATTCGAACCAAGGAATGAGGTAATATAAGAAGATTGGGAAGTGAAGAGAAAGAAAGGGACTTGGATCGAATTGACCGACAGAAAGAGAAGAGAAATGTGTGTCTCTATACTACATTCAGAAGTTTAAGCTTAGTTTATGAGAGAGCATGTGTATAAATAGCTGTAAATATATAATAATAATAATAATAATAATAAAAATACAGAAATGGCTTCGAAGAGACGAAAGGGACAATGTAACTACGAGCTAGAATTAGGCCATGCCGCCACCGACAGCTCTCAAATAAGTGAATAACAGAAGAGAGATGTGTGAGTTGAAAGTTGAAACCAAAGCCACACAGGCATCACCTTCAATCATTTACTTCACCAACCCAATATTTTTTCTTCGCTAAATATCTAAAAAGAATATTATTGTTAAGGATTATAATAACATGAGATAACCACTTGGATTGGATTGGTAAGTTGGTTAGGTCACTTGTCCGTTGTTTAAGTAAAGGTCGGTGGTTCGATCACGTCTTGTGTATGTAATAATCTATTGGCCAGTGACAAATCCTTAAATGGAGCTCAGATCCGCGACGAATTAGTCATTGACCTTCCGGGCTGGGGATACCATGAGAAACCAAAAAATAATAACATGATGATAATCGATTTGGATTAATTGAGTGATCCGCTCACGTATTCGCTTAAGTAATGATTTGAGAATTTAAATTTTATTTTTGGTGAT
Source organism: Aeschynomene evenia (assembly GCA_013621005.1). Taxonomy (NCBI): domain Eukaryota; kingdom Viridiplantae; phylum Streptophyta; class Magnoliopsida; order Fabales; family Fabaceae; genus Aeschynomene; species Aeschynomene evenia. The sequence continues at coordinate 2,267,096 of CM024272.1, read as the reverse complement.
CTTGAAAGTTTAAATTATAGAAAATGAAATGAATTAGATATAAATGAAATGTATTTTATAAAAATGAAATTAATTTTTTAAAAATTTACTCAAAATTTACAAGATGTAAAAAATATAAATAAATAGAAATTTAAAAAATTTTATAGAATTTGAAATGAAATTATTTCTCACTTTTATTCGATTCAAATACACTTTTCTTTTTTACGATAACTCTCCTTTTTTTTTTTACCTTTTCCTTTTACTTGACTTTCATAGATTTAAATGATTGAGTTTTCAATCATTTTTTGGATTGTAATTTTTTGTTAAAAATATTTTTTTTATAATATGTCTTAAATGGCAAATCATTATGTTTTTTTTTATTGATTATTTTCTTATTTGATTAATATAAATTAGATCTATTAATTCATATAAATTAGTTGACTAGGTATCAATCAATTCATATATCAAATGAAAGTTTTTCTTTTAATATAAAAATTGATTTGAATAACTAATATATGAATTTTTATTTACTTCTTAAATATGTATTTCTTTTAATCATAAATATATGATTTCTATAATAATAATCACTTTCCTTTTATTAAAATTATATTATTTGAACAGCAACTCGAGATCAAATTTTACATATGATGTGTAATCAATAATTGCTAATAAAATAGTTTTTCTCATGATTATAAAGACTATAAGAAGAAAAATAATTGATCTTTGATATGTAATAATGTCATTACTTGAATAACTTTAATAATAATCTTTTTGGATGACAAATAGGGCGGGACAGGCGAGTTGGAAAAACACGCTGCCAGACAGACTGATCTATTTTTTCTATTTGAGTTGGAAATATCAACCTTTCATTTTCATTTCGGGTTGGCAGGTTGACCCCTTTTATTTTTTGGATTCATATTAAATTATTTAAATAATAAAAAATATATTATTTTTGAGAAAAAATTAAAAAATTATTAAAATTTAAGAATCATAATCTCTACTTTAAAATTTCAATAAAAAAGTACACCAAAATAAAATTAAAATCTCAAAATTACACTAATATATAAATATTGTTTACAAATAAAAAATAAATATAATGATTCAACCCAATAGGTTGACATGTCCTGTCACGGGTTGTTCAAAAAAATGGGGCAGAGATTGAATCATCTTAAAAAAGTGGGTTGCATACCTCAACATGTCCCGTCAAAATTAGGCGGATTGACAGGTAAACCCGATGGGTTCAACCCGTTTTCCACCCCTAATAGTCTTTGTAAAATATACATTAAATTAAATGATTATAAATTGAAGATTTATTAAATTATATCATCATAATAAAATTATTCATTTTAATAAAATTATTCATTTTAATAAAATCAATTATAAAATAAATTTATGAAATTAATATACCATAATTCAATTCAAATTTTTATATACATTTAATTATTTATGTTATTAATTTTTTGATAATTTTAGTGCATGACACGGATAATATATTATATTATTACTAATATGATATGTAATAAATAATTACTAACAGATTTTTTCTTTCTCGATTATAAAGACTATAAAAAATAATATTGGAACTTTGATATGTAATAATGTTATTACTTAAATAATTTTAATCATAGTCTTCATAAAAAGTACATTGAATTAAAATTATTAAATTAAAAATATTAAATTATATAATGTTATTAAAATTATTCATATGAAAGAAATTAATTATACAATAAATTCATGAAATTAATATATTATAATTCAATTTAATTTTTTATATACATTTAATTACCTACGTCGTTAATATTTTAGTAAATCTCGTGCATTGCACGGGTTATTATACTAGTATATTATATATTTGATGGTGAATCGAAAATGTTAGATAGGTTGTTATACGTTAACAAATTCTATGTCTTAAATAACTAGTTGTAGAAAAAAAAGTATGTAATGATTTTTTTCACAAATTATGTAATAATCTGAATATTGTAACGATTTTTTCCTTTTTCTTTATATAATTTTTCGAGACTTTGTGTGTCCAGAAGGGTGGACTTGACAAGCAGGTAACAGCTGGAGTTGACACAATGTTACGTGAGATGCAGTGAAGTGTGAACTGCTACAATTACTATAGCTATGGTTTTTGAGTTTTGATTTCCAAGTTTAATATAAATCACAATAATTAGTATAAAACAATTTTCAAAAAATAATTAATAAAAATACTGTAAATCATAATTGGCAAATAGAATGTTGTCACATAAACATAGAACAAAAAATTCAGCTACATAAATTTTCTTTAAGAATTTAAGCTGTTTTTTTTTTTTTTAAGAAAAGTTAGTTATTGGTTGAACATTTTGATTACACAAATGCATGAGGCACAAAAAAAAAAAATCAGCTAAAATAGCCAACAAAGTCCATTTAACACTTTATGACCCAAATAACACTTTTAATCATGGGTATATTTTTAATAGGCTGAGTGATTGTGGCCCAAATTCCTATTTGTTGGCTGTTTTGGCTGATTTTTTTGTTGTGCCTCTAACCCTCTAACCATGCTCTTTTGATCATAAACTTAAAAAGTTATTTTGGGTAATGCACCAATCTACCCTCTTTGACAATGTCTCTCTTCATTTTTTTTCTTTACATATTTTAGTAATTAACTATTAAAAAGTGATTAATTTTTAACAATCCAAACAGAATAGATTAATTTAAAGTTATTTTCAGCTAAATTATCCAAACATAAATTTATCCTTAAATAAATGATTATATAAAAAAACTATTGCATAAATAAGTGATTACTAAAATAAGTTTAACTTTTCAGCTTACCAAAGATACCCTTATTCTGTTTCTTGGGTATGTTATTGTTTTAGGGTTTATTATTTTTGTTGGGCTTTGGTGTATTTAAGTGAGGCTCTGGCTCTGGCTCTTTTCTGTTGTGTGTTTTTCTCTTGGATTATTATTAAGACCTGAGAGTATTTTTTCCTCTTTCAATAATAGAAGTTTCATTCACTTTTACAAAACTTTATTTTCTTCTTTCTCTCACACTGTGCGGTTTCATCTTCTTCCTTTTCTTGTTCTTTTGTGCTAAACTCTAGATCTAGGTTATTTTTCTTACATGGTATCAGTCGCCACCGATCCTAATGGTCTCTCCAAATCTTGTTTTCGTCATTGCTTCTACTGTTTCGTCCTCCACTACTACGTTTACCCCCAAATCCTTTTTTGTATCGATTCCTTTTCGATTAGAGGAAGAAAATTTTCTTTCTTGGACTCGCCTTGCCCTCATTACGTTGAAGGGACAAAAACTTGAAGATTATCTCTCTGATGCGAAAGCTCCTCCTAGGTATGAGTCGCATGAGGATATGGCTGCTGACAATGAATCTAAAGACTTCAAGAACTGGAAGTTACATGATTATAATATCTAGTCTTGGCTCTTGGCCTCCCTGGATCCTTTATTTCAGAATAGGGTTATTGGCTATGAGACAACTTCTCAAATTTAGGCTCGGATCCATGAGTACTTTGCTGCTCAAACCATGGATCCGAGCAAGGTGGTCAGACGACATCTGAATATCTTCTTAAAATCAAAAAGAATGTTGATACTTTGGCTGTTGTAGGCTATCATTTATCTCTTTAGGAACATATTGAAACGATTTTGGATGGTCTTAGTGAAGAGTACACCTCCTTTATTACCACCAAACTCTTCAGGAAGGATACTTATTCTATTTCCGAGCTTGAGGCTCTTCTTATGGCACAAGAAGACCACTTGAAAAAATTCAAACGTCATGACAGTCCTCTTCTTCAAGCCAACTTCACACAGATGGGAAATCAAGATTCTCGCTCGGGTGGAGGTCGTCGTGGTAGAGGAGGTTGCTTTGGTCGCGGAGGAAGAAGTCATTTTTTCAACTTTGCGGGAAACCCGGTAATGTGGTGCTTAATTGCTACCACCACTTTGACCAAAACTTTTTTGGCCCATCGAAAAATCCTAATCCCTCTCCTTCATTTACACCAACCTTCTCTAGTCAATCTCGTGCCTCAAGTTTCACACCCTCCACCCCTAATTCTAGTCAAAACACAACAATCTTGCCTTCCAAATTCAAATGCTTTCTTGGCTAATACTACTACTGTTACTGACCCTACCTGGCACCCCGACACCGGTGCTAGCCACCATATGACTTCTGACAGCTCTAATCTCCTCCAGTGCACTGATTATTTCGGTCTGGATCAAGTCCTGGTGGGAAATGTGGCAGGTATTATACCCATTTCCCATATAGGACACTCTTACATACTTTCTACAAGTTAAACAATTTATTACATGTTCCTGATATCACAAATAATTTACTGTCTGTACATCAATTTGCATCGGAATGTATTGTTAAATTGCAGGTTACGCGGGAACCTCTCACGCGAGGAAAGCGTAAAGAAGGGGTTTACCGGCTTGACCATGTCACCATTGCTACACCAGATGTTTGGAATAAGTCCATTCACCTTGTTTCTTTTTCATCTACTGTTAAATCTGTGGACACTTGGCACAAACGTTTCGGGTCTTGCTCCAATTTTTTCAATTATTTTTACAATATAAGAAGTTTATTGAAAATCAAACTAGTTACACAATTAAATCTTTTCAAAGTGACCATGGAATGGAATATAAATATCAGGTTTTTACTGATTTTTTGGCTAAAAATAGGATTAATCATAGATTCTCCTGTCCTTACACCCATCAACAAAATGGGAGGGTTGAGTGTAAGCATAGACATATTACATAAATAGGTCTCTCTCTTCTTGCTACTATTTCGTTACCTTTGAAATTTTGGGATCATACCTTTTAAACTGCCACTTATCTGGTAAACTGCTTACCAACACCAAATTTAGGAACAAAGTCACCTTTTCATATTCTTTTTAATAAGATTCCTGATTATTCTTTTTTAAAAGTTTTTGGATGTGCATGTTATCCATTCTTAAAACCAAATCATTCTCAAAAGTTTGATTATAAATCATAAAAATGTGTGCTCTAGGGTTATGCTTATGATCATAAGGGTAATAAATGTTTGTTACTCTCGGAAAAGATTGTCGTTGCTGAAAGTGTTGTTTTTGATGAGTTAGTGTTTCCTTACATGTAATTGTTTTCTACTGTAAAGTCCATTGTGCCTAAACCTTCAGGTTCTATTACTTGGCCTATTGTTAATCCTACTTTATCTTCTGTAAAAAAGATGAGAAAGAGTGAAAGACAAAGATATTAAATAAAATGACACATAAAAAAATTGAAGAAAATAAGATAATAAAAGAGAAAGATAAAGAAGAAAATAAAAGAAAAAGAAAACAAAATAAAGAAAAAAAATGAAGGAGGAAAAAGAAGGTTGAATGAGATGAGAAAAAAAAAAAAGAAAATGAGGTAGAAGAAAAAAATGAAAACATGAAAACCAAAAGACAAAAGAAAACGTATAAAGAAGGATGACGAAAAAGTTGGAAGAGAAAAAATGGATAAAAAAAAAGAACAATGAATGAAGAAGAAAATAAAGTTAAAAGGTTGACGAGGTGGAGAGAAAAAATGGATATGAAAGAATGAAGAGATACTGTTGTCACAAAAAATTCTACCCTCTTGACTACGACTGAGAAAACAGCCGAGAACAGCAAAATAACTGCTTTTGATCCCTAAATACAACGATTACGTTAAGGAGGGAAATCAGCCCCTTAGCTATGAGTTCCTCATCAAATATCTTAGAGAAGCAATATTTTGGACAACGAGCAAAGGATGTGAATAAGAAAGCTTCCATTAATTCAATAACCACTAATTACACCAAGGAAATAGTAAAGAAAGTGTTTTCTCTACATGGATAAATTATAACTACGACTAAAACTAAGAGAAAAAGGTAAAAGTGCAGATAAAATGATAAAAAGTAATTAAGACATGATTTGTGATTTTGGAGATGGTTGATTTTAGTCACAAGTTCCTATTTCCAAGCTCCATGTTGCCCATGATCTTGCAACTGATTAGTCATATTTTTGTGCATGAATCCATTAGTGGAGTGTAAAAACCCACTACCCACGTTTTTAGCAACCGTCAACTCATCCTTCCCACGTATAACTGCTTCTACCTCGGCTATTTCCATCTCGGCTATTTCCATCTCAGCTAATACTTCCTCGACTCAGCTAAACATGTTACGGCTCGGCTAACTGTTTTATCACATCTACTTCTGCTACAGCTTGACTAACTATTTTATCACAACTGATTCATTATAGCTAACCGTTTTTCCGGATATGATGTACCATTGACAGTCATTTCTTTCCACTCAATTTCTTAATTATTTTTGGGTGATAACAGATACGTTACGATAAAATATGTATATATAAGTATGTTTTGATAGAGTTATTTTTTTCAAGAAATCTCACTATTTTTTAGAATTAAATCAGAATAGAAATTATAACATATATATTTTATCATATCATATCATATATGTGATATATATTTTATTTAAATTAATTTGATTGAAATATATATGATGAGAATATATACGTGAAAACATATATGATTGAAAGATAGTTATATTAATTATTAATGTTATTTAAAATATAATAGGAAAACAATATTACGGATTTTATAGAAGTGATTGAAATTTTAGATAAAAAATATAGAGAAATGATAAATTGACACGTAAGTATTTATTTTTCGAAAAAACTATTATGTATATATATATATATATATTGATTTCTACTGCCACAACTTCTTACTAGCAACACCACAAAATTTTTTTACTTGCCAATAGTGTTTTGTCAGACACTTCATGATCGTTAAGCTGTATTTTTATTTTTTTTTATAGAGTTATATTATTTTTTCTCCTATAGAGATGGATAAAAAATAAAGAATTTAATTTCAATTCACTATCAGTTTAAACTAATTTTACACAGACATCTAATCATAAATTGACACATCAACAAAAATCTTTAATTTAACCATTCACTAACTAAAAAGTCTTACAAATCAATAGATATAATTGACTGACAGTGTAAACATTTTTACAGTGTCAGTGCATCATAATTAACCTTAAAAATAACATAAAAGAGAGGTTATTATCTTTTTTATTTAATTTTCTAACTTTTTTAAATTAACTATTAAAATTTTAAAAATAATTACCTAAATAAAGTTAAATAATAAAAAATACTTGTTTTTTTTTAATCTTCTCGATGTAATAGTATAGAACAATATTCCTAAAGATTGCAAAGTATATATATAAAAAAAAAATTAAGAGTAAACCCCTAAACTGGTCCTTGACAATTTTAGCGCGGACAAGTTGGTCTTTGATAATCGGAAATATCCTAACTGGTCCCTGATAATGTCAAAAGTCGGACATCATAAGATCCCTGAACGAAAAAACTGACAATGTTAATGACAATTTCATTTTAGACAAATTAGTCCATAACAATTTAATTGTTAGAAAAATTAGTCCCTAATTATTTTTAAATTCTTTTATCTTTTATCCTCTATCACTTTCATTAACATACTCAACTCTAAACATTCTTAAATCAAATCTATATATTTTTTATTTGAAATTTTCTACTCACTCTTTAATGTAATTGTTTTGGTAATTCTAAAATATATTTGTTAATAAAGTATTAATTCTTTGTTAATAATTTTATGTACCATACCTCTTAATTTACTTGCTTCAAAAAAATAAAATAACTTTTCATTTTTTTTTATTGAAAATGTTAAAACACTTACAAGATAATAGATTTATTTTATTCTAAATTTTATATAACTTAAAATAGTTAATTTTTATAATTAATATTAATAATTAGTTTAAATTTTAATATACATAATTTAAAATATGAAGATTTGTACATGTAAAAGTTAATAAATGACATTGTATGAATAGTAAAATAAATACATTCAAAATGAGTCTTAATAATCAAATGAGGGATATATAGAGTTGATATGAGAGTGCTTAAAAATGTATATTATAATAAAAAGGATCAATAAATAAAAAATCAAATAAAGTTATAGACAAATTTTTTCAATAATAAAATTGTCAGAGACCAATTTGTCTAAAAATAAATTTGTCAATAACATTGTTAGGGGGCGTTTGACACATTACCGAGGAAGATTACTGGTAATCTAGATTACCTTATAAATAGATTACCTCTAATTAAATTATTGGTAATCCATATTACCTTGTTTGATATATACAAATAATATTACTGGTAACCCACATTACCTTATTTGGTATATTAAAAATATTACAAGGTAATATATGTATATTACTATAATAAACTCTAAATAATTATAAAATAAATTAATCAAATATAATTATATTACATATATTATTAAAATATACACATGACTATAATTCCCTCTAATTTTTAGTTTCACTCTCTAAACATTTTATATTAAGTAAAATTTTAACAATTTTATATTTAATTAATTATTTATATACTATAATACATAACATGTTATATATAAATTTCTAATTTTCTTTGATTTAGATAGTAAATTATTGAGTGAATAATTATTTTAGTCTTTATATTTTGAATTTAATATCAATATTTTCGGTTTTGACATTAATATAATTATTTAACAAAAATAAAAATTCAATAAAATAATTACATTATTCCTGCAAACAATATGATTTGTGTTATTGTGGTTACTATTTGTCACGGTTTGTTAGAAAAATATAAAATTAGAAATAACAGTGTAATTTGTTAAAAAAGTAATTATGTAATAAAATAAATTAGAGAATTACCTAGGATGGTAATCCAAATATGAGACTAATCCATATTACCACTTTGGAAGTGGGTAATCCACATTATCAATATCTTTGTCAAACCAAACGAATCAATCTGAATCATCAGATAATTTAATTGTAAGATTAGCAATAATTTATCTATATTACCTCATAACAAACCTCTCATTAATATTTTTCATCTAAAGACCTGACCTTATAATATCCTACTTTTAACTAAAATACTGAATAGAGTATTTGTGATCGTCAAGAACACCTTCTCCCACGCTCATGGGTTTACTCAAAAATTAATAACACGTAGAAACTACTATAGTCCTCCCTTCCACCCTTTCATCTTCTTCCCGAAACTTTTTTCTTTTCTTTTCTGGACAGAGAGAATAATCATCGCAACGGGTAGCCATGGCAGACTGGTCTGAGCTACCGAAGGAACTGCTCCGCCTAATCGCCGAATACCTCGACGATAGCCCCTTCTACCTCCTACGATTCCGATCCGTTTGCTCCACATGGCGCTCCTCTTCCACCCCAATCCCCAACCACCACCGCCATTTCCCCCTCAAATTCCCCATCTTCTTCCCCAAACCCCCAACCACCACCACCACCTCCATCTTCTCTCTCTCCCAACGCACCCTCTTCCTCATCACCCCACCCCACTCTCATCCATGGCTCATCAAATTGTGCCAAGACCCACATAACCGAACCCTCCTCTTCCACCCTCTCTCCCGCTTCCCAATCCAACGAACCCTTCCCCAATCTTCCCATCCCCACCTACTCGATTTCCTCAACCTCCCCGTCTTCGATATGGGCAACGAATTCATCCTCGCTGATTCCACTCCTGGCTCCCACGACGCACTCTACATGGAGAAAGTCGTTTTCTCTTGGCTTGGTACCCGAAAAGACGCTTTTGCCCTCCTCACGATCCACATCTCCGGGAAACTGGCGCTATTCCGGTCCGGTTATCCTGACTGGACCATTATACCTGACATGCCAACGCCATACGACGACGTATGCGTTCACAAGGGGGAGCTCTTCGCCATCGACAACACCGGCCGAACTGTCACGGTGGGGCTGGACTCCAATCTGAGTCTCGTCGCTGATCCCGTATTCGGCGGTGACAAGAAGTGTCTTGTTGTCTGCGGCGAAGAGCTGTACATGGTGGACAAGTACTTGTCCACGAATCACCAATTGGAATTCGAGGGGTTAGAGGAGGATGACGATGATGAGATCTATAACCTTGCTGTTGAGAGGGCAGTGAAATTTGATGTCTATAGGTTGGAGGAACATGGAAAGAGGTGGGTGGAGGTTGAGAGTTTGAGGGACATGGTTCTGTTCTTAGGGGATGATTATGCGTTCTCGGCTTCGGCATTGGAATTGGGTGTTGAGAGAGGGGATTGTGTGGTGTTTAGGGATGATACTTTCAACCATGATAATGCGCTGGAAACTGGTTTAGGTGTTTTCCACTTAGATGATGGGAGGATTTTGCCTTTGGCTGATTATCAGAGCTTTTCCAGGTTGTTCTGGCCTCCGCCGGATTGGGTTGAATTGGATTGATAGAGTGAGTGTGTTATTTGCATTAAGTTTTTTTTTTTATATATTTGTTGCATAATTGTGTGCCATATATACGCATTTTCATTGATTGAGTGTTTCCTTTGTGATCCACCATTTTCTGCTATAGTCTACAGGGAATAAGCTATAACTTCATTGCGGTATATATTCATGTGATTTGTTTGAGGTTTAGAGCAATTGGATGAACCTTTGAGTAGGTTAACTTTCCATAACATGTTTAAGAGACTCTGGCTACACGTCTATGATGTGTATGTGAGGAGCTATAGATCTTTTGAGGTTCACATAGTTCATTTGTTAGAACTTAGAAGGGCTTTACTAGATGATAAGTGGAATGATACAGAAAAATGGTTGTTCATTTTAGCCCCCATTGTTCTCTTTCAAAGAGAGAAGAATTAATCTTGAATAACAGTAAACCAACTTCTTGGACTGTAAATATCTAACTGCATTGCTGGAGAGTTGGATGTGTCCTTTGGTATGAACCAATTTCTTGCTGCTATAGTCGACAAACAGTTAGGTTGAAGGTGATGTTTGTAGAAGACCCACAATTCTCGTTTCGTTTCTGTGTATGTGATGTTTGTAGAACACTTGTAGCATAACATGTCTTTTTGTTTCTGCCTTTCCTCTCATGTTCCTGAACTTTCTCTTTTCTTTTAGACCTTAATGCCCTCAGGGAATTGATCCCTAAAAGTTGTATATAATAATGCATTTTCATATCAGGATCCTCACTTTAGAGGATCCAAATCCTTCATTTTATAGTTTCCTGGTATGTTATGCATCCTTTGAATTGGTGACAGTTGATTCACTTATGCAACTGTTAATTACTGTTTAGTTATATCCTTACAATTACAGCATTTTTGTACTAAATATTAATACAGTTCTTTTACAATTGTTTTATTCTTTCATATTCTTATATGAAGTGTTTGCGAATAATCTAGGGGTAGAGTACAAGGTTATTGCTAACATGGCTTATTCAACTAATGCAGTATCAGTTAGAAGAACTGACCTTTGTGAAGATCATGCCCCAAGTAACCTAGCACCAATAAAGCTGCACACATCAATACTCGGTTGTGGAGAAACGGCCGATTTGTCGCAGTCACATGTCAAGCTATAAGCATGTCGGTGAGATCGATCTGTCTGCAACTGTTTATTCATTGCTAAGCTCATGAATTCAGGCTGTAAAGTACATACTTGGTTCATCAGGCTGAACTTGTATCACTGTAAATCATGGAGACAAAGGCATCTCACTGATAGCTATTTGCTATGTTTGCAAATAATTTTCTTGAGATATTGAGACTAATCATTGACATTTGTGAAAGTGTCTTCAGGAGGACTCTTGGAATCTAAAGTTAGTATATGACACTGAAAAAAGATATTTGTTGCACATGAATCGGTAAGTACTAAGTAAGTGGTGTGCACATATGAATTTGGAGATATAGCATATTTGGAACGCGGCCAGGAACTTTTGGTATTGTTATATAAATAAGACTTGCATGTTTTAAATATATGGTACTGTTAGATTTTCCTGCGAATTTGTGTAGTTTTACCTTAAAAAAATTCTGCACAAATTAACATCTATTACCTAGTGCTTGGAAGTTTGTTGGACAACATCCAGGAAAGCAGGAGCCTTTCAAAGAGCCCGATTATCACTTTCATAATTAAGGTGCGGCTATTTTTTTATGAGTTGTGCTAGGTGTAAAATGCAAAAAACTAATAACGTATTATCCGTCATATAATATGGAGAACAGACAGCAGTGAAAAGTGTGCTTTTTATATACCATTTTTAACACATAAAATGAACACATGTTTTAATATTAAATGAACATATTTATTTATTATAACGAAAATACTTAAGTATGAAAAATGAACATATTTATTAAAAAAATATCTTAAGCTTATAAATTTATCACTTTTTATTGCATTATGTGTTCAGTTAAAGTATATATATGTGTTAATTTTGTATTGTATTATATGTTTGGTTACGGTATAAATATGTGTTCACTTTGCATTGTACTATATGTTCAATTGCAGTAAATGTATATGTTCACTTTGCATTGTATTACATGTTCAATTACAATATAAATGTGTATTCATTTTGCATTGTATTATGTGTTTATTTCCTAATAAATAATATTATGACCTAAGTATTACCTGATATGTTCATTTTAAGTTGTAATATGTGTTAATTTTATCATATAAAATGTGTTCGTGGAGCAGAATGAGTTATAATATGAAAAAAGAATAATATTCTTGTATATAAAATAAAACAAATTGAGTTGTATAATAAAAAAAATCAAGAATCTCATTAGATACCACAAGAATTATTATTAAAATTAATTCTACAGTATGAATACAATATGTAATTCAAACCTCCTTCTTTATTTCACTTATTTTCTCTTTTACCATTGTTTAATCAAGAAATTGTAAAGAAAGAGATGCACGAAGAAATGAACACAATGAGTTTTACAAAGAAAATTAAATACAACCAAGAATCCCACAAAATTAGGGGTTGAGTAATTGAAATCTGTTCTTTTACGGGCGCATAACAGAGTGAGTTGTGCTACAATGGAGCTTTGGGTGATTAGCTTATGAGAAAAGTTACTTGTACACCCACTTATGATCCACCCATGTATCCACCTACATAAAAAATTAAGTTGAATATGATTTTTTTTCCTAATTTTTCTCTATTCTTTTTCCTTTCCTAATTTTTCTCTCTACAATAATTAATAATTTGTTTAGAAAATTGAGATCAATTTATCCCGTGATTCTTGCAATATTTTTTTAAGAATTGCTCCCAATAAATTAGTTACATTTTTTTTCACATCTCACTATTTTTTTATCGGTCGATTGATCATGTGTTTTACTATGTATTGCATTGTATTGGGGAGAGACTGATCTCGACCATTATGGAGTTTTTTAAATTCTTTTATGTGGTAGGTATTCATCTGATCCCTTAATAATTTCTGTAAATTTGTTTGTAATATGTTATTATTTTGTATTGTATTGAAGTTCAATATGATTTTTTAAACTTTTTTTCACTTATATTAGTCATTGGTTCTCATATGATGAAAGTCGGTGACTATAATGAAACAATAAGTGTATACAAGATTAATGAAGACATGAATAAAGGTTTTGTAAATTTAGATTATTTATATTATGTTATTATTCAATTGTACAGTAAACAATACACTTTTTTTTTTACAAACGTGTTAAATTATCTACATACATTTTTTTCATTTCATCGATACACTTGTTTATGTGTCAACTACGTGCATTTTGTGCATTTTTATGCTCATGCTACACACACTTTTATGGACATGCTACACGAATTTACTCACAAGTTGCACACATTTTATATTACATCTACACACATTTATATACAAGTTACACACATTTATGTACAATCTACACATTTTTTTACACAAACTACATACATTTATATACGATCTACAAACTACTCATTTTTTATGCACATGATACACATATTTATGTACTTTCTATACTTACCTCATACACTTATTAATAAAAATATACATAATTATATTTTATTGATAATGTACATACATTTATTTTATATTTTCTTGATATTATACACACATTTTTTATAATTTCTTGATATTATATACACATTTTTTTATAATGTACATACATTTTTTGTACACATTTATATATAATTTCTTGATATTGTACATACATTATTTTATAATGTACATACATTTTTTTATACTGTGCAAAATATTTTATTATGTTCCTTTTTGGACTTTATTATCTCTTTGATTTTAAAATTGTGGTATGAATTATGATTTTATGGAATTGGTTTCTAAAATCATATTTGAATTTTGAATTTTTTAAGATAATATATTTAAAAATATTTGTTGCATATTTGAAAATTTTTAAATCGATTTTGAATTAGGTTGGAGAAGATCGTGGTGGGCATGAGAGAAAAATATGGAAACAAAAAGAGAGAAAAATTAGGGGAAAAGAGATAATAATTAAATATTCTGTGCTATGTAGGTGGATAGATAGGTGGATACGCTTTGGGTGTACACGTAGCTGGATTGTTAACTTATAGATATACGTTGTCAGTATTTAGTGTTGTACATTAATAACTTTTGTTTTTTTATTGCTTAATTTATTTAATGTCGGCAAACCGTGATTAATTTTTTTGAGATAGGAGTTTTTTTGTAAGATGTAAATCTCTAGTTACAAGATTATTTCCATACAAATCATTAATAATCTAACTCCTAATTAAATGCTTAAGAAGTCAAACTAATTATCAATTGTGATATGTCTTGTGGTTATGAAGGAGCTGCAATTACCCTTACCAAACTTACTAATCGGAATAATGTATTGTTTATATAAAATGTCCCTTTTAGAGAATTTGAGTTTAATTAGAATACTTAATGTCAATTATCTCCTGACAATTCAACAATAATCCTTTGTCCTGGCTACTCATTAACTAACAAATCATATAAAGTGATGCATATAATTGATTGATAGTATAAATATTTTACACATTCTATTTGATTTCGAAGAGTTAAATCCTTTTATGTAGTACAATATTACAGAAAAAAAAAATCGTGAGTACTTATTACTTATTAATTGATAAAAAAAATAATTTTCACAATAACAAAATAATATATAATAACATTTAATATATTTTTTTGCATAAAGAAAAAAATTATATAGTAGAAATAATAAAATATTATAGTAGAATCTTTGAAAAAAAAATTAACAATAAGTTTGAATAATAATGACAAAAATATCATTTTGGTCCTGTAACTTTTACCTGATTTGATTTTGGTCCGATATCTATTTTTTTTTTGGTCCTATATCTTTGCAAACGTCAACCATTTTGGTCCTCCATTTTAACTTTGTTAGTGAGGTGCTGACATAGAACTAATGATACTAATATGAATGTCACGTGGCATTGATATGGATGCCACGTGGTGCTGACAGAACCGTACATGAGATTTTCACCTCATACGGCTCCTCGCGAATAAAGCAATTAAACAAAATAGATAGATTTAACCAATGCCTATATAAATATGATTGATATACAATATATACATATGTTTAATGAATAATATAATAGAATCCCGGTTTTTTTTCTTTCCTACCATCAACCAACGGGTCTATTGGAAATTTTTATATCTTGTTTGTCCGACTGTTGCTGAGCAGTTTTTGGATATCAAACGGACCTCCCCAGAAGGTAATTTTATGACAGGGACACCACATGACGCTGACATGGAAATAGGATCAAATTCACCTTTCTAGAAAAAAGAAACAGGACCAAATTCAAAATTGGATAAAAGTTACCGGACCAAATTCAACTAACTAAAAAAGAAATATGACCAAGATGAGCTTACTAAAAAATGACATAGGATCTGCATAAAATTGGATGTAGTAAATAACCTAACTAAAATGTTGTTCAAATGTGTTTTTAATCTGCTTGAAACACATAACTTACTTAATTGTTAGAGCATCTACAACGGCTCTTAATTAAGAGTCCCGATCCCATGCCAACAGTAGCTTGGGATGATCTTGGGACGGACTAACCGCTGGGCAGCTTTTCATTTTTGGGACCGGTTCCAAGAGGGTGGAACGGTCCCAAGCAGTACACTTAAGCAAAAATATTATTATTTAATATTATATAATATTTTTTAATAATAATAATTATTAAATGAAATTAAGAAATGTATTTTGTATATCATAAAATCACTTATTGTCAGTCATCATGTGTAATAATTCAAGTTTTTAAAACTATTAATTCAACCTTAAATTTTATACATTAATCCAACATTTTAAAAATTAAATTAATAATTTTAAAAAATTTGATTATAGCATTTGACAATCGATAACGGCTGATTTTGTAGTGTACATGTAGCATTACTCGTAAAAAAATATTTATACATTTTAGAATTTAAACTACTAGCCGTTATAAAAATTACATATTCATATTATAGCATTTAAAATTATATTATAATTTTTAATTTAAAGTACATGTGGGACCGCAATTAGGACTGAATTTGGGTCCCACCATTAGAGCCATGAGTCCTAATTCAGTCCCAATTACACATTTATGACGCATTGCTTATGTGGCAGAAAAGTGGGACCAATGTTGGGACTCTCTTGAATCCCACCATTGGAGATGCTCTTACAACAATATTCAAATGTACCAAAAAAAAAAAAAAAAATAATATAAAACAAATAAACTTCTTACTTTAATTGCAGCACCAAGAATCTCTGAGTAAACAACACCAATGTTCAGCGCAAATTGCTTGATTGTTGGTAAACAAGCACAAATTAAATCACCGGAAAATAACTAACCCAAATTTGACTTTTCCTAATATCTGTATTTATTAGATTAAAAATAAATAAAAACATCGATTCCACATTCTGGTAACACCCAAATACTGGTTTCGTTATTAAACACACTTTGCGTCCAATTCCAAATGAAAATCAATTTTCTATACCCAACTTTATGTCTCTCTCTAGAAATCCACTTTCTCTCTCTAGAATATCAGCTCCAACTTCACTATAAATATATAGAGCTCTTTCCGTTGGCATTTATAACCAAATATTCTGTATCAGCTTTACAATTACTTTAGTCCTTTTCATTTATTCATAGTTTGTTTTTATTTTGTTTCCCTCATAAAGTGAAACAATAGAGAATGTCTCCACAAAAAAGTGTAGCTACTCCTTCACCACTACTTTTCTTAATGTTGTTCTCTTTTGGCTTGTGTTTTGGTGGGTCTTACATTGAGGAAGCACATAATAACCAAAATATTTATCAACCTTACTCTGTTCCGACAAAACATGAACATTTTGGGGTTATGCTAAGGGCTCGTCATCGTCATTTAACCCCATCTTCAAGGTCCCAAACAACTTTCAATGTTGATGACTATGGTGCAAAATCTAGTGATGGAAGAGAAGACAATGAGGTAACATTACAAACATGTTAGAATTTATAGTATCAGATTGAAAGAAAATAAACAAAAGGAATGAATAGTAATTTGTATTCAATCTCAAAGTATCAATTACAATAACCGATTTTGGGTTGGTCAAGTGATTAGCTCACTTGTCCGCTTAAGTAAGGGTCGGGGATTCGATCCCCGCCTTGTGTATGCAGCAACCTATTGGCTAGCAGCAAACCCTTTAATGGAACTCAGATCCGCGACGGATTAGTTCTTAGCCTTCTGGGCTGGAAATACCGTGAAAAACCAAAAAAAGTATCGATTACAATAAGTAGGGTCACTCAACAAAAACATTAAAATATGAAAGACAAGTATGTTCTGTCACAGTTTAATAAATATTACATAGCAAACTAATACCAGTAATAGAGCTTGTTCAATTCTGAATCTCTCATCACAATTAATCTCTTTTTAATTTTTAATTTTTTTTCTTGTTGGCAATTAGGCATTTGAGAAGGCATGGAATGAGGCATGTTCAAGAGGGGGTATTCTTGTGGTCCCTGAAAACGGAGTGTATCATCTTAAGCCAATAAAATTTTCAGGCCCATGCCAACCCAATACTGCCTTTATGGTGAGAAATTAGTTATTACTTTGTTTACAAGTAATGCTTTGGTGAGAAATTAGTTCATTTTTGTTTTACCCTCCATCATGCATGCTGATCAATTGCTCACCAACAATGCTTATCATACAACAGAAATACGTCTAATTAGTATCCAACGTATGCTATACAATAAGACGTAATGTGTGCTATACACGTACATATAACACACATTACGTCTTATTGTATAGCACACATTGGATACTAGTTAGACGTATTTCGGTTGCACGACAAACATTATTGATTGCTTACAAGTAATTAATTCATTGTGATGATATTGTGTTATTAGATCCATGGCACAATCAAAGCATGGCCTAAAATGTCAGCTTATGAAGAAGATAGACGATACTGGATTATATTTGATAATGTTACAGATTTAGGAGTTTATGGTGGTGGCACTTTCAATGGCAATGGGAGAATATGGTGGGACAACTCTTGTAAAGTTAATCAAAGCCTTGTAAGTTTTTCTTTCCTCATTTATTTTTTATAATATTAAATGTACAATAATTATTCAGCTCATTACTATCTCAATGATTATTTGGATCAAAATCAAAGCCAAAATAGACCAATTGACTGTATCGGCTAGTTTTTTATTATTCATTTAGCATTATTATTTATTTTTTCATAATTAATAGTGTTTGACAATTGACTTTCACTCTTACAAAGATAACATAAATGAATTTGACTCTCAAAATTAAAATAAAAAAACTGTTGTAAGTTATTGAATTTGACTCATAAAACTATCCCATTAACGTTGTTCCCTTCAATTTTCAAAGGCTACATTAATTATAGAAAGCGCTTGTTTGAATAACCATTACTACTTATTAAGGTTACTACAAATTAAAAAATTTTAAAATATTTAATTTTTATAGTAGTTAATTACTTGAATAGAAAATACTTAATTAATTACTATTATTACTAGTCAATGATTTTTCAGTTAGTGGTTTGAATTTTGATGAACCAATGTTTAACTATCTCTTAGCTAATTCTTTAATTTCTTATTTTCAATTTTTGTTATTGTGATTTTCAACACTAACCTTGATTTCTTTCTTTTTATTTTGTTTCACAAAGCCATGTCAAGAGGCACCAACGGTAAGGTTTTTATTTATTTTAATTTATCTAAAATTTTAGAACATTATATTATATTGTCCAATTTTTTATCTATCTCGTTTTAATTGTACATGCAAATTTAAGATAAGTTTTACAATGTCTTAATAATTTCTCTTATACATATTTTGCATTATTATTCTTAATATTCGTTATTTCTCTTCTTAATTACCCACTATATATATTCTTTTTCTTCTATTAACTAAGGGTATAACTAAAAAATTTAATAAAAACAAAGGATGAAGTACTAAAATTAAAAGAAATACTACAATTAAAAGGAATACTAAAAATTTTGTCATAATTTAAAATTAACCACAAAATATCTTATTGACAAATTATTCCCCAAAAGATTGAATTAATTTAGCATAATTATCAAATTATTCCTCAATTAAATTCTCATTTAACGTGTCCTATAAAATTAATCTTAAAAGACTATTTTGTCGCTTTCAAATCTTAAGGGACTAAATTGTCCTCAAAGTTATTCTTGAGGACTAAATAAAATATTTACTCTTAATTTAACATAATTCTCAAACTCTACCACTAGAAAAGATGACATTAAGAGTGGCGCTTCAGCAAATTTTTGTGTAAGTTTTTGGCTTTTTGCATCTCTTCATCGATGACTCTTGCTTTCACCTAAGTTCCCATCACCATCATCATCAATATCTCTCTTTCATCCTATCATTTGCATCATCTCATCATCATCCTAACAAAAACCTAAAACACACACAAACAGCAAAATCAAACAAAGATTAGAGAGGATCTCATCACCTATTTTTCAACCAATTCTGCTTCTTTTCTTTTGAGCTCCAGTAATCCACCATGAGCATCAACAAGTATGTTCTCATATATTTTAGAAAGAATCTGATTATACTTTTCAATCAAAAGTATAGTGCCTTCCTTTATGTAAATTATTTTTCCACTTACAAAATTATCCAATACTTGTTCCTAATTAACAACATTTGCAAGTGAGGATTTTGGGGGGATTTAGTGAGTGTAGCTGGGAATTGGTGATTATATTAGCTAGGGTTTTCATTTTGTGGAAGACAATAAGGTTGTTAGTGAGTCTAACGGTAAGATAATATCACATTTTAAGAGTCATATCAATTTTTTCGTTAATGTTCTTGTGAATCTAGTTAAATCTTTAATGGGATAATTTATCAATAAAATGTTTTATGATTGGTTTTGTCAACGATAAAATCTTTCGCGTTTTATTTTGGTACACCACTCAAAAACAAATAAAAAAAGAAAAGGTTCATTTTTCAAATTGGATAAATAAAAAAAATGAAAAAGAGTATTTAATATCATCTTTATTTTAATTAGATGATATTAGAGGATATGGAGATATATCATATCAGTGATTAATTATGTGATTTACATTGATTTGAGAGAAAATTTTATAGTATCATTGATTAATTTACAATGATATTAAATTGATATGATTTGATTTCAAGTTTGCCTAAAAATAAAAATAAGCATTGACCCTTTCTACTTTAACGACATAAATAATAAAAAATATTTTCATATTATTTTACATAATCATTTAACATAATTTCTTTCTATACTCTCCAAACATAAATTCTAGGATACGAGCTTAAACATTCAGCCCAATAAACTCGTCTAACTACTTTTTAAATATCAAAATATCGTTATAGGTAGATTAATGATATTTCAATTCTAACTTTACTTTATTGGAAAAAAAAAATTGTTGTTTAGGCTGTGACTTTCAGTGAATGCAACAATTTGACGGTGGCAAACCTAAGATTCAAAAATGCACAACAAATGCACATTAGATTTCAAAGAAGTTTCAATGTTGAAGCTTCAAATCTTGTGGTGAGGGCGCCAAGGAAGAGCCCTAACACTGATGGGATTCATATTTCGGAGACACAAAATGTAATCATAAGAAATAGTGTTATTGGAACAGGTAATTAAGAACGTAACTCTGATCAAATTAAAGCGAAAAAAATGTATATTTATTTTAGATTTTTTAGCGGAAAAAAATTCAAAATCAAATCAGTTTTTACAAGTTTAGATAAATTCTAAACAATGATTATAATTTTATAAAAAATAATTTTAAGTTTTTTTGAAAAACAATTATATGAGTAATTTGTGAAGAAAATCATTTTTTTCAGTTTTTCTATTATATAAAAAATTTAAGTTATAGAATAATTTTCTTCAAAATTTAAATAAGACAAAATACCCAAATTAGTTCTTGCGAAACTTTTCACCGGACAAAGTAGTCTCTCAAGAATAAAAAATTCAGAATACATCTATCACAAATTAAAATGTCAGACAAATTGGTCATTCAAGAAAAAATTAGACAAATTAGTTCCTCAAGATTTATGAAAATTATCAAATGGAGGATTAATTTATCCAAAATCTTTAATTGGTAGGGACTAATTTGACCATTTTCATAAATATTGAGAGACTAATTTGTCTAATTTTTTTTGAAAGATCAATTTGTCTGCTTTTTTAATTTGAAAATGATATATTTTGAATTTTTTTATTCAGAAGGGACTACTTTGTCCCATAAAAAATTTTACAGGAACTAATTTTGATATTTTGCATAAATAATTGTACCCTAAAAAATAAAAATGTAAAAAAGAAATTCACATGAATTTCAAAGTCTAATTAATTTTTTTAATAATATTTTTTCCAGGTGATGATTGCATTTCTATAGTGAGTGGGTCCCAAAATGTTCGTGTGACAGATGTTACTTGTGGACCAGGACATGGAATCAGGTTTAAGATTACATTTGGAACTAGCAGTTTTTTTTTTAAATAAATTTAATTTGTATACAAGAAGAATATAATAAAAGTCTTATTATATACTTATCCAATAATGTATTGTTTAATTACTCATTATTTACAAAGTTATATAAATGAAAGATTTTAATTAGATGATTGAGTAAAATTAAACTATTTGTTTATTAGGTTAATTTTTCATTATTTGATTAAAATGTTTGATATTGTTTTTTCTTTTTTCAGTATTGGAAGCTTAGGAGCTGGTAATTCAGAAGCTCAAGTCTCTAATGTGATTGTGAATAGAGGCACATTAAAAGGAACAACAAATGGAGTAAGGATAAAGACTTGGCAGGTAAATTTAACTTCTAATTCATATTAGGCACTTTTACAGAACAACATTTGAAATGTTAGGGGAATAAGAGCTTAACGTAAAATAAACGGCAGAAAGATGAATTGAAGGACCAATTATTAGGTTAAACTTTATAAGGTAGCATTTGTTTTCATTGACTCTGGAGTTAGAGTCAAGGAAGTGTGTCATAGGAGTCAGAGTCACAGTGACTCAAAAAATAACTCCAAATACATCATCACATATTTGTGCCTCTCTACCAGTACATAATGACTCCCTGCAATATACAGTGACTCCAAAATTAGAGTGAACAAAAAATTGATAATTTTATTCATTGGATCACTGTGACTCTATTCACTGAGTCAATGTGACCCTCTTACCAAATACATAATAAAGTCAGTAACAGACTCCAGAGTCAGAAAAAAATAAAGCACCCTAATGAATTGAGAGATAATGATCACGTATTGTCAAATTTTAGGTGCTTCTTATAAAACCGTCACTTTTTTTTTTAATGTATCTAGATGTTATAGTATTTAAATACATTAAAAAATAACACTTATTCTTAGGATGAGGAGGTAAAATAAGAAGTTTGACCAATGGTCCAAGGATTAGTATAGGAGAATAGTAAGAATTTTTTGCATATATATATGGAACTCAATAGACTTGTGCTCATTTCACATGTATAACTACGTATTATAATTTATACAAAAATGAATTTAATTTCCATATATTGATAATGTAAATTTTTTCACACAGTTATTAAATCATATATTATTATATTAGTTATAATAGTTAGTTTGATCATTAATTACTTAAAAAATCTTACAAATAAAAAATTTTAATTGGATAAATGTTTAAAATATTATTACAATATTATATATACATCAAAATTAAATGCTTTAAAAAATATATATTAGTTTGAAACTGATGATTATGAATACAAATTGAGTAATCATTACTCACAAAAAAAAAAATTGAGTTTTCAATTATCGTAACACGTGCATGAAATTTACTGAGTAGAGTATGTTTGGTTTATATTATGCTAGAATTACTTTTAAAACAATTGATATATTGAAATAATTATTTATATAATATTTAATATAGAAAAAATTGATTTGTATTTAAAAAATGAGTTTAATTTTGATTTACTAACACTATGTTTGTATGACTTTTCTAGTAGTGGAAGAGAGAAAACACAATCATAAATGATGTGACAGCACGTAATTTGATGATAGTGTAAAAAAAATTCTACACTAAAATCCTGGATAAAAATTAAATCCTTAAATAATATGTTAATAAAGTTGATTTAAGAGGATTATTGTGAAATAATAAAAATAAAAACTAATTTTTGTTACTTCTATTAAAATAAATTACTTTTAAATAGTTTTGTATATATTTAGAAAGTAAAAATACAAAATAAATAACTATTTTTTTAACTCATTTTTATTCAACTCAACTCTATTTTGCATGCTAACCAAACGTGTGAATAGTGGTCTTGAACTAACACGCCTTTGACAAGTTTTATCTGGTGGATTATCACTTATAACTGAACCCAAGTTGACCTCCAATACTTCAACTAACTAAGTTTGGCAAGTTTACACAATGCACCGATTTATTATTTCAATAATGTTTGACATAAATATCTCCAACTTGTATCCAATGTGTGATATCCATGTTATAAGATGTGTGCTATACGTATAGCACATATATGTATAACAAACATTCTGTAACACGGATAACACACGTTGGATACAAGTTGGACGTATTTATGTTGTACGTCAAACATTATTGTTATTACACAAATGCTTGGGGAATAACACTTTTTTCAGCCAAAACAGCCAACAAAACTCATTTAATATTTACCCTTCTTCGTCACAAAAGTCAAAGGAGGCATTTATATTTTTAGGTCAACTTTCTTAATTCTATCTCCTTAACTAATTTGAACCAGCATGTCCAGTCTTTTTTATTTGTTTCTTATTATTGTGGAATAAATGACGTTTACCACGCAATTTTTTTTAATTAATAATGCCAACAAAGTCATATAACGTAGCAATTTTTATAAAAATAAAGTATATAAACGATCAAATATCATGCATAATGCACGTTTATAGCCGTCTGTACTTAAAATGAAAGGAAAATGCTTAATATGAAGAAATTCATATACTCGAATGTAATTAATAACGAGTCATACAAACCATCGAAAGATGAGAAATTCTTTGAATTCTGAATCACATTTAATATATGATCCACATGTATTTATAAATTGGGTAATGATATATGTACACCACTGCAATCAGCCACCATCAATCACCACAAAAAAATCCAATCAAAATAAAAAAAACCCAATCAAATAATAAAGAAAATAATTTAGTAACAACTATAAATTAACAAAATAATATATTTTGTCCATTTTTAATATCAATGTGTGTTATTTTAGTGATAATTTAATGATAAAAGTGTTATTTTTAGGAAAAAAATAATGTATTTTATGCTATTTATTTATTCTCATTAGTAACTCTTAATTTTATAGAATCTGCTCTTACTGGTCTCCTTTCTTTTTAAAAGCTCTCTGCCGGGCATTACGAAGGCCAGCCTCATTCCTCACCTCTAATAAATTTATTTGATTATTTAGTGAATTTTTAATTATGATTAAATTATTTTTTTGAATTTTTTTATTTATTCGATTGAGTTTTTTTATTTGTTTATGTGAGTTTTTTTGCCCTGACTGATAGTGACTGATTAAGGGGTGTACCTCTAGCATTTTTCATAAACTATATATTTTTTTCTTTAGTTAAATTATACTGCTGGTCCTGTAGTTTAAAAATTTAAAATTAAGTTTTTAACATTAATTTTTATTAAAAATACATTTAATCACATATATTGTACTTTTATGCTACTCTCCTTGAGGATCTAGCTATTATTAGTAATGATCAGGGATAAAAACAATCTTTGTCTTGTGTGTCTTAATTTATTGAATCTTAATTCACAGGGAGGTTCTGGGTATGCAAAAGACATCAAATTTATGAACATAGAAATGCAGAATGTGACAAACCCCATAATCATAGATCAAAACTACTGTGACCAGAAGGAGCCATGCGAAGAGCAGGTGATTTTATTTTTCCTTTTAACAGAGCAATTTTTTTTTTGTCTCTTAACTATTTGGTTCGTTTAATTTAAATTTTGGTAGAATTACTTTTAAAATAAGGATTTAATTTTCATCCACTAAAAGTGCATAATTTTTTTACACAGTCATCCAATTATGTAAAGTCACGTCAGTTATGATTATGTTTTC
Organism: Aeschynomene evenia; assembly: GCA_013621005.1. Taxonomy (NCBI): domain Eukaryota; kingdom Viridiplantae; phylum Streptophyta; class Magnoliopsida; order Fabales; family Fabaceae; genus Aeschynomene; species Aeschynomene evenia. The sequence continues at coordinate 2,241,785 of CM024272.1, read as the reverse complement.
TCTCTCTCACTACTTAAAAAGTCATACAAACAAAGTGTTTAAATTATATAACAATGTAAAATATCTATACACTGTTAATGCATTAAGAACAAACTCTAAAAATAATTGATATTAAAAAATTGATTTGTGTTTAAAAAAATATATTAAATAAATGAATTTAATATTCTTCTGTTTTGAGTGCGAATTTTTCTTGTAATAGGTCGAATCGAACTATTCGCTACCATAGGATTACAGTGAAATAATAAAAGTATAACCTAATATATTATTTATTTTTATTAGAATTGATTATTTTTAAAACTAATTACTTATTTAAAAAAAATGCAAAACAAAGAACTTTACTTTTTCTAAAAGTGACTATCTTATTATTTTTAACTCTATTGAAAAATTTCCACCAACCAAACAAACACTTTGCAGTTCATAAATTAAACTAAATTTATCATCATAACCAGGACCATAACTTTCTTAAGATTGCAGGCTTCGGCAGTGGAATTGAGCAATGTGGTGTACAAAAACATCATAGGAACAAGTGCTTCAGAAGTTGCAATCAAATTTGACTGCAGCAAGACCGTTCCTTGCAAAGCAATTTACTTGCAAAATGTGGTTTTAACGCCACAAGGCGATGACATTGGCGGCACCATCGCTACATGTCAGAATGTTAGATATTCCAAAAGAGGAAATTCGTTTCCTCAATGCTCTTCTTGAAGAAAGAATTATTGGATCGAGGAATGAAGCTATTTCAATTTGTAAATACCAAATAGATTATCCATAGTTAGACACATATATAGGGATATATACAGTTACTAAAAACACCATTGATTCAATAATTTTAACAAATAAATGAGTTACTAAAAACACCATTGATTCAATAATTTTAACAAATAAATGAGTGAATTCATTGTATTACTCTAATTTCAAACTCAGAGGGTGCTTTGGATCCATTAAGATGATCCTCTAAGGGAAAGCCTTCTTTGTGTGATTTTTGTGTATGATTTTCTCTATCCCTTGCTCTCTTTATTTGTTTATTTGAAATTTCACATATTACATATACATACACCTTTGCGCCACCATCATCATCATTCTAAGGGAGTCATCAAGCTCAAAAGCTTAGACTTTTGTCTTACATATTCTATTGAAAGTCAAAGTGTTTTCAACGAGTACACAAGCCTTGACTATAGGCTTAGTTTTATTGTTTATATTATACTAACACTTCCGTTGTCAAGACAACTCTTTGGTTTGATTATTATTTAAAAAGTAAATTTTCAGAAAACATGTTTTAGTTTGAAACGTGATTCAACCCCCCTTCTTACGTTACAACAACCTACGATTGGCATCAGAGCTCAGCCTTGGGGTTGAGCACTTAACCGTGTCAAGGGAAAAGATTCAAGGGGCCATGGCTACCAACGACAACGCTTACATTGCTGACGGAGCTTCAATCAGTAGACCTCCCATGTGTAGCGGTGACGATTACACTTATTGGAGGGATAAAATGACTTTTTTCATCAAGTTCACAAGTTTTGGCCTAAGGGACATCGTAGAAAACAATGACAATGACGTTCCAACCGGATCAAGGAGAAAGTGGACAGATGAATAGAAAGAGAAAGCACAACAAAACAAGAAGGCGAAGTACATCCTATTATGTGCATTACCCAAAGCTAAGTAAGACTGAATCATGTTATGCAAACCAAATATGGGACAAACTAGCCAATTTACACGAAGGCACGGACTAGGTAAAAGAAACCAAGGTGTCAATGCTGGTACATAAATACGAATCGTTCACGATGCTTCAAAATGAAGATGATAAGAGTCTAGCCACAAGATTCTTTCACATCATCAACCAACTTAAAGTCCTTGGCAAGACATATACAAATGTAGAGATGGTTAGAAAAATATTACGAAACCTAACATCTAAGTGGAGACCTAAATTAACGGCAATTCAAAAAGCCAAGGACCTCACCAAACTAGGCTTGGATGAATTGATTGGGTCACTCAAAACCCATGAATTAGAGTTGGAAGCATAAGATGAATCAATATCCTCAAGACCAAAGTTGGTAGTCTTCAAGAATTCATTAAGAAAGACAACTAACAAGAAGCATCACAAAGCTCCTAAGGAGAGTTAATATGAGGAAAAGTCAGACGAAGAAACAAGCGATGAAGACATCTTCAGGCTAGTGCAAAAGATGTCTATGGAAGAATCAACTAAGTAAAGGGATAGCAAAGCCAGAAGCTCCCACATGCTATTAGTGCGGGAAAAAGGAACACTATAAATCTGAGTGTCCCAAAAACAACTCTTCCAAAAGAAAGCATGAGTACTGTAAGCTTAGATTAAAACATTTTCTTTCAAAATGTTAAGGTTTATGTTCATTTAAGATCTTTTTTGAATTAGCTTTCTAGTCTCCTTAGTATAAGTAGTAGGTGCACTATTCTTCACTAAGATGTTCTTGGGATATAATCATGAGATAACATGAAGATGTTCATGAAATTCTTATTGAAGTATTCAAAGGAAAAAGAAGCACCATCTTAGGGGGAGTTCACTATTGAAGATTCAAGATCCCTAATTCCTTGAAGCTTTGCTCAAGAAAAGCTTATTAATGCATGGGTGCAAGATTTTTTTTTCCGGACAAATTATTTCATGAAGACCTTGAGATACAAGTATCTCTCATGAGGTGGTCAAGGGCCAGGGGGGCAAAAAGAATCTCTTGCAGCCTCTACTCATTACAAAGAATAAGCAACCTGCTATTGCCAAAACATACACCTATATATATCATTTTGTTAGAAGGAACTTTTACTGAAAATGAAATCATTAACCTGTGGTGCCTGGTACCTAGGCACTCATGTAGGGAAATATGATTGCATTTCGTTGATGGAGGAATCACTCATTTTTTTTTAAATAAATCACAGAAGCACCTAGACATCTAGCAAGACATGCATTTTAGAATCTAAAGTCAATAATCAAAGCCTAACACATGTTTAATACAAGTGTAGAGGAACTGGCTGTTTGAAGGAATCTTCCAATCTGTCAGAAGCATTTCCGGTGAATGACGGAAGGTCCAGTTTCGTCGTAGTCTGCCTTAGTTACATGCTGATTTTGAGGAAAAACTACTTTGGCAAGTATGGCACCTCCCACCCATGCAGAATACATGGTTAAATTTTCTGGCATGTATTCTGGAGGCTGCGATAAACCAGAAATCAACCATCAGGCGAAACATAAATTAGAACATGAATAAAGTAATAAACGATAAAGCCTGACATGGGGGGAAAACTACATTTTATACTGTCTGAGCTCCTGTGGCTTGCAAAAGGAATAAAATAAAACCATAGATGGTAGACAAGTGGATTACCGGCCAAATTGTGCAGCTATTTCCCATTTCCCATAGTTATCATAGGTTAATTAACAAAAATATAATGCCTACATGACATAATCACTTTATGCATTATGTAAATTACAATATAAAAATGTTACCTTGACCAGGGTAGGTCGAATGGCAGACGAACTTAAGCTAGATTCCTTCTGAAATCTCTCTTCAAACCCTGCATGAATAAGCGACATTAGCATGCCAGGTAGTACTGGTAAAATATCAGCTTACTCATAAATAAGAGGTTCGATTGCTTGAGATGATCCACATCATGGACAAATTAAATAAAATGATGTATTGAAAATTGTGATTAGATAAAAATAAAACCTGATGTATCTTCAAATAAAATTGAGCACCATACTTGACCAAATTAATGAGGTTTAAGACAAAATCACAGCAATGAGGCTATTAAGCAGTAAAAAATGAAATGGTAACATACATGTTGCTTCTTAAGTCTCTTAATTTAATACATATAAAGTAAAAGGTTTTCATTTAGCTGACATGATATCCCTTTCTAATTCGTATGCTAAACAGCTAGTGTAAGGTACCTCTGTAGCAATTGTAGTAGAACAGTAGCCAAGAGAAATATAAAGCAGCAGCAGAAAGTAATATATACAGTAGAAGAAGAAGGATGTATACCATAAAGAGAAATATCAATATAATATTCCCTGCCAGATATATTCAGTATACTAAGAGATAGGTATGTAAGTCAAATTATTAGAAAAATGCAATAGTAAGAAATTCTCTCCTGGCATTCGAGAGGCCAAGACTCTCCACTAATTTTCCACTCACTCTTTTTCCTCCATACATTTCTCTCCCCTTATTCTATTTATAATCACTTCCCACTACTAACTAATTAATAACACCCTTTCCACTCTCTTAACTGACTCTCATTCTATTATTCTCCCTAATTACCTTTACTTTTATTTCAGGGTGGACCTTGGCGCAACGGTAAGGTTGTTGCCTTGTTACCTGGAGGTCACGAGTTCGAATCCTGAAAACAGTCTCTTCGCAAAGCGGGGGTAAGGATGCGTACATCTACCCTCCCCAGACCCCACCTGATGGAAGACTCGTGCACTGGGCCGCCCTTTTTTTACCCTTACTTTTATTTCTCTCATTTTAACCTATATTGGTACGTAACAGCTAGCTGCATTGCATTAAACATGTGTCCAGAAAAAATTAGTAATCTCCGGTAATTATCTAATGCTCAATGGGTCAGTTATATAAAGACCAGCATACAAATTGCATTAATATATCCGAATCATCTCTTTAGGAAAAAGGACAATAAATTGAGAATAAGGGTATCAGACCTCAGAAGTAGCATTTTAGGTCCACCAAAGAAAATAGCATCATTTTAGTATAAGAACTTAAGAAGATAATTATTATTCACAGTGATGTCGATAGTATTTACATCAAGGAAAAGATAACCAAATATCACCCGAAGAAAAAAGGAACAGCTAAGTAAATAAAAAAATAATATATCAGTTCTGCAGTGAGACTTTTAAGTTTCATATTCATTATATAGCAAAGTAAATATGCCTATGGCGTGTTTTGTTGCAAATCTTTCTCAAGCCCAGATAAAGAGGACTGTGATAGGCAGTCGACAGCAAGCATAATAATTTGTCGAATTTTCATGACAAGTGCATTGTCAATGGATGTAGTGAAAAATAAGCAAGGATTACATATTTCGATGAATGGGTGTGGGTAAAGAAGCTAATTTACGAGAATAACATTCACTTTGGAACCTGGAATGTGAGTATTTTTACAAGTAAATCAATAAAATGGTAGAAACCATCATTAGAAGGAGGATAAATTATACGCATCAACAAGAAACTAAGTAGATAGGTGAAAAAGCAAAGGAATTAGAAACATTGACTCGTCTAGGTAAAATCGAAAAATGGTACTTGATATAAAAACTGATAGGTGAAAGACAGGTTTTCGAATTGCTTGAGAGGCTGTTTGGCAGACGGACTAGTTTTACATTCCCAGGCATGACATTCTGAAAGTGTTTGGTAGTAGATGGATTGAACTCTAAGGAATCTTACAAATTATGCCTAGGAATGACGGAAAAGTATTCTAATCAATCTCATATGTCATTCCAACTGTGTCAAGAATAATGGAGCTATCAACTCGAAACCAGAGCACAGCTTTTAGAATAGAGCACATGTTGTCTTGGTTTTGTTTAGTTTGCACTATGTCGATTCTGGAAGTACTGTGTTGGGTGGCATTGATGCCTTTGTTCTGTTCATGTAGTTTTGATTTAGAATTGTTGTGTTTGAGTTAGAACTCATATCACCCAGAGTTGGAAGTTTATTTTCAGGCAAGTAAAAATATAATAGGAACATGCGGCCACTGTTTGTCCTGAGTCTGTGCTTCCCACCATCGAAACCACGTTAAGGCTCGTCCCTCAACCGCGTACGCCGACACCGATAACCATTCTGCTTCTAGAAAGGCGAGAATAGAGAAGAATTGTTCCATCCGATGCACCCATCGGCGATCCATCCCCCTGACGGTGATGGCGACGTCCGTGATCACGCTGAGGACTGCGGTCACGGCGGAGATCCGCCTCAATTCGATGGACTGACTCGTGCAACGCCAACAACATGGCCTCCATGTTCGACACTCGTGCATGCTCCTCTTCCAACCGTGAATCGACAAACTCCGAATGAGCTTTCATCTGTAATAGAGAGGATTCCACGGCTTCCATCTTTTGCGCTCGAGAATGAACCATCCATAGTTACCAAGATCCGCGGCTACTAATACCAATTGATAGGATTGATGATCCTTTGGAAGAACAACTCAATTCTTTATTCGAATTAGGGCTGGAAATCCCAAACCCAACAACCAAGTACAGAAAGAGGGATAAACCTCAAGATAGAGAAAAGACTCTTCTCTGGATACAAGAATATGCAAAATTGAATGAATGAATATCAAAAGCCTATACATTCCCTTTTATACATGACCTAGAAGCTAACTAACTACAAACTACTTCTTATTCTCAGTCGTTGCCAGTTGTCCCCTTTTCTCTTCTTGCATAAACCTTCCCAAATCTCCCCTGCCTATCATCCTATCTTGATTCTTACTTTTCTGGATACACTTCTCTGTACAACCATCACCCTTCTATACTCATTCTCACTCTCACCACAATAGAATCATCCTAGGATCACTCACCCCACCAACTAATTTGTGCCAGGTGGCACAATTGTACTACTTCCCTCTATAACCTTTTGTGTCTTTTTCTTGCTATAGTAAAAAGGGAGTGGTGACATTTTCATTTTCAAGTCTTGAGAAGTTTTTGTTGCTTCCTTTGCATTTTCACGGTATGTAACATGATCTCATTTAGTAAAATCCTAAATTCAAAGACAAAAGATCTGCCAATTATTCTTTAAATAGGAGAAAGAATAAAAAATAGCATGTCACGATAGTATCTCAGATCAAGCTTAGCCTACATTCACCAGAACTAACGAAAATAATTATTTACCTGTCATTGAAGAAGTGCCACCACAAACCACAGTATTTTCGAGAAGTTGCCGATGATTATCAGATGACACAGTTGAAATAGTACGAACAAGCTGCTCAACAATGCCATGAGCCTCTAAACCCAATAGACTTGGCTGGAATAAAGCCTCACCAACAGTATATCTTTCTCTTCCAATTGTTATCACCTAAACATGATTCAACTGTTAAATTTTAAGTCATAAAATATAGAAGACACATAGTTAGATCACACAGTTTGCCAGAAAATGTGGGCAAGGACTGCTGGACTGGGGCTGGGGATCCAATGATCCATGAATTGTGTATTGTAGAGCTCAAGGGAAAAAATAAATCACATGTATAACAGTGAAAATCCATGGCCTTTCTGACCATCTCTGTGATCATAGTGCAAATTCAGCATGCATGAAATCTATAACTTGCAATACTTATTCAAACACAAATTTACATGTTTCAAATATCCCTGATCAATGGCTACACAGAATATACAACACTATGTGTTTCATATATCATAACCATATATTTCCTCTAGAATGGACAAACCTCTGAGAACACACCAAATCTCAAGATAGAAATTAGAAAATATGTATCTGTATTAAATTGCAGCAACCTAAAGAAAATATGTATCAGTATTAAATTACAGCCACCTAGAAGAGTAACAGATTCAATCCTAGTAGCCTATAATTTATGTGCATCTACAATAATCTCTGCTCAGTGTGTCATGACTAACAGGAGCATCACATTTCAACCGTCAAAATAGAAGCTTGCCATGATCCATCTCTCTCAAAATCATAAAATATTAAGTAAATGAACACATAAATGGTTTTATATCTATAATGTCCCCTCACAAAAGAGCTCGTCAGGCTTAAACCAAGGACAATGCACAGCCTTGCCTTACCTTTTGATGAAATTTAATTTTTGATTAGAAGAATGAGGGAAACAAGAATCAAACTCCAAATCCTATAACATGTCATGAAACATCTCCAATAAAAGCTTAAGTTATTAGGTAGAGTCATATGAATGTTTAATATCTTTCAAGGTTAAATAACAATAATCTATAAATATTGGTGTTCTGCATGTGAAAATAAATCCTAACTAATATGACCCAACATTCTAAAGCCTCCTCCAAGTACAATCTATCTAGATAATAGCTATATCCAACACTCTTTGAGAAATATACTGCTACACAGCCACCTACTTAAAAATTATAATTCCGAATACAAAGCTTGGAGAGAACTTAAAGAGGGTCACCACAAAAGCCTCTAGTTCATTTACATAAAAATGAAGAAGTCCTTATCAACTTCCAAAAAGATATGATTTAAAATTTCCAAGGCATTAAAACAGAATGTATTCCACAGTAACCAATGCTGTCCCCGCCATCTCTCTTCTCATAAGCTTCGTTAAATCAAGATCAATAATCTAAATCAAGCCCTGCTCTCTCCATGATTCTTCACCCATCCCATCCCTTCCATTTTTGTTTGTTTGCTTCTCACTATTTTAACTTGTAACCAGTGTTAATTATAATTTAACTGTTAGATTTACAGTAGTACCAAATTTGATTAAAGAATGGACCAAACATAATCAGGTTCAAGTAAATGAGCAAGCATTGGAAGACATAACTAGTAGATAGAGGAAGCTACCGGCAGACCTGTCCATCAGGAAGCGTATGTTTCTCCATAGGGCAAGAACCTTGAATCTTCTGATAAGCTAACTCATCTTCAGCACAACATGAGTATTGCTGCTTTATTTTCTCAGTATCAGACAAGCTGATATTCACCAGCGGATTGGATTTGCCAAGTTCTTGAGCCAAGAAATTAGTTAGATCAGTACCTCCAAATTCAAATCTTCTTGAAGCTATGTGATTAACAGCACCTTCAATTACTGGTGCGATATCTGAGAATGAAAACTAAAAAAGATAAGTTGCACATAAAAGCTCGTGGTCTAGTACACCAAAGAGAAAGTTCACTTTGGAAGAGGAACACACCAACACTATTTATGAACTTTGATCCTGTTATATTTTTTGTTTGGTTGAAATCAAAATGATAAAATCCAAGGTGCTGTTATTAACAGAATTGTTTCTATCATAATCCCTAATACACACTACTTCAGCCAATTTATAGACAATTAGGAAACTAATTCCTCTAACCACCCTGCTGACTAAGCCAACCCACTGACACGTCAGCCACTCTTTCTCATGTACACTTTGCCAAACCTCCCTGGCCTATCATCACTTCTCAATGAATAAATCCAAACATAAAACTGATTTTTATCATAATTGATTATTGAAATAATCTTATTTTCACAGTTTATACAAACACACCATAGCTCTATGCAGTAATTTGTTTTTTCTTCATGATAAGTAAAATAAATTAATATCACTATTATTTCTTTACTCCATTGCCATATAACGAACATAGCCACAAACAATATCTATTTACCTACCTGGTTTCAGGAATATCACATGAGATGAGATGGAGATAACATACTTCCACAAACAGGAAAGACAACGTGACATAAAGCAAGCAGATCTCACAAACCATTTATATAGAGTAATATTTTTTCGCACAACAACAACAAGCCTTATCCCACTATGTGGGGTCGGCTACATGGATCAAACGACGTCATTGCACTCTATTGTGAAATATTTTTTCACACAATTGAAACAAATATTAAATTGAACCCTCATTCCTTCAAATATGATACCTATTTTTCCATGACCAATATCAACTGTGCATCCAGAGATACGTCCAACAGCATATAGTGACAACACTGCCTGTTCTGAAGCATAAAACCCTGATATGTTGAATGTTTCAAACATAAGTTGCACTAACTGTTCCTTGTTAGCCTGGAAAACAATGATATATACATATGTTAATGAAAGATGTATAGTAATATACAGGAGAAGAATATCAATCTGTTACTCCCAATTTCATTTTCAGGAAAATGCTGCAGGAGTAGATAAGGTATGAACCACTTAGGATGCAGTTGGACCAAAAAGAAACACAAGTCTTCACAAGAAGAAAACTTACATATGCAAAAGTGTTTAAAAACTATAACTAAGAATGTATATAAAGTAAAAGCGAAAGAAGATGTAACATTCTTGCTTCTTATCTTAATAACATCCTTATTTTATCAAAAAAAAAAAAAAGAGAGAGAGAAAGAAGATGCATATGACTAAGGGTATGTATTATGTCGTTTGGCTTTTGGAGGAGAAGGAAAGGGTGGAGTATGTAGAGTAAAATTAAACTCTTCCCTTTCTCTCTCTTCCCTTTTCAAAATCAAACTCACAAACACACCCTTAGGAGAGAGCTAGTGGAAAACCTATGCTAACACATACTCTCCAAAGATGCAAACTTGGCAGCTTAAATGAGTACTTATTCGAGTAGAGCTTGTTAAATAAAATCTAAGGTCTATTTGGATGATAGTATTTATTAATTTTGTTTAACTTCCTCTAAGTCAAAAGCTATATTTTTCTTATTTGGCTATATACCTTATACTTCTCTTAAAGTTATTTTAATGTTTTTTAAGAAGTTAGAATATCTGACTTCTCAAGAAAAACGTTTTAAAACACTTAAAAAAATATTTTTATTATGTATGTATACTATATAAGAAAAACATAACTTAGTCATAAGTTACTTTTCAGAAGTTATTTTTAACTAAGTATTTAAATAAGTCATTTACCTAAATAGACTCCTAGTATAATACATGCTAGCTAAAATAAGCAGAATAGAGTACTACCAACTTCAAGAAGTGCTTGTGTAAGAACAGAATTATGACGATTCTTTAAAATATTTATTCTTAAATTATTGTAAAAATATGAAAAAAGATGTTTATAACTCTTGCAAAGAGTGATTTTCATATCTTTTTTCTTTTCAACCTTAGCAAATCAAATAAGCCTAAAACAAACTTTTTTTGGCTTCAAATGCCACTTTGCTAACACTCATTGTAGCAGAAAAGCCCAAAAAAGTTGAATATAAGCTCATCCAAACAGAACCTTTTAAATTAAAAAAAAAAAATGAAGACTGGATGTGTTTGGGTTAACTTATTTGAGCTCAAAAACAACTTAAAAATCTTTTTTTTTTTTTGCAAGAAAAACAACTTAAACATCTTACTAAGAAAGCTTCCTAAGAAAAAGTAAAATGCAACTAATCCTAAAAAATAATCAAATCCAAACATGCACTATAAAACATAATTCCAAACCTTTGGGGTACAAAGTGGATCCGTAAATAGTATCTGCCCTTCATTGCCAATTTCCCATCCAAGGCCAGTGTACAAAACATAATGCAACAAATCCTCCATTGCATCCCAATCTCTTACATAGCCTCTCACCACAGGATCGATGGCAACATCGTCTACCACCAGATTATCAGTCACTGGCCCATCATCAAGCATCCGTTTCATCTGTGTGGGGATTATCTGATACATGCATACAAAAAACAAAAACAATTAGCGGCACACATTGTCGTAACACAATAATTAAAGACCAACTTGTTTCCTTCGCTTTTGAGAAATTGAAGTTGAAATTAAAGGCGAAATGAGGTTTTGGAGAAGGGATTGGATACCAATGCGGGAGATTGATCTGGAATTGCGAAACCGGCCTTGAGGAGGCTTGAGCCGGCGTCGACTACTGCGGCCTCCATGGCTGTGTGACCCTAAAACACCAAAAACCCTAACCCTAGATTTTCAGTTTCTGAAAGGAGATGTAATAGTAGCAAGTAGCAACTAGCAACTGAACTGGGTAGTGTAGTAGCAAGTGGGTTCAACCAGCAGAAGATGAACAAGAAAAGCTTTGGACTTAGCGGGCGTATATTTGAACCTGCGCCCTTCTGATTTGCTTGCCTTCTAATTTTATGAAGGCTATTTGTACATATAACATCCACCCATTTAAAAGTGGTAACTTTTACAAAATGGTTTTGCTAACTGGCCTTATAAATATTATAAGAATGTCTTTATCACTCATTATGAACGCTCTACATTTTTTTTACTTGAATGATTTCAATTCAATTTTAAATTTGAAATTTTTTTTACATTTTGCAATTTTTTACATTATTTAGTGATTGTGAATATTTTGATAATTGTGATGGAAAATATGATTTACTTTTTTTGAATGGAGTAAGAAAAATTATTCAATACTTTTATTAATTTTTTCTATTTTTATAATGAAAGATAAAATATTAGTTTTTTTTATACTTTTTTAAAATTTAGTGTCATTTACATGGAATTCCCGTTATATTTTTTATCAATTTAAATTTAATAAAAATTACAAAAAAACTCTAATTATATTTTTATCATTTGCGAGGAATTCTCATCTTAAACTACTCTCATTAACCATTATCATTACTATTTTTAATTTTTAAATTTAAGATATATATAACACCATGATTTTTCAATTATATTTTAATTAAGGATAATTAATAATAATTGTCATTGAAGCCTTTTGACAAACAATATGAACCTTTTTCATTTTGAATTCTTTAGACAAACAATCTAAATTTTTCAAAAGTTTCATCATTTGATCTTAAAAAAAAAAAACCCAGCAAAATCTAAAGTAATCATCAATATTAACAAACACATATTTCTTTCCTCCAAAACTAGTAGTTTTAGATGGTCCAGACATGTCCATATGTAGAAGTTCTAGAGGCCTTTTAGGAGCAACAACATTAATATGTTAAAAAAGAGGATTTAGTTTGTTTCCCTCCTCGTTACAAGTCCTATCTTTATCAAATTTGATTTTAGGTAGTCCTCTAACTAAATCCTTACTAGATATTTCAGAAATGACTCTCATATTAGTATGTCCTAGTTTTTTGTACCATAACCACTTATCATCAAATAAAGATAAAAAACATTTTAGACTAGAGTGATCTAAATCTTCTAAATACATGACATATGTGTTGCCAATCATATGTAATGTAATCTTAACATGTTTAGTAATAGGATCAAATACTTAAGCATGCAATTTATCAAATAAGACATTTAATCCTAAATCACAAAATTGACTCACACTTAACATGTTATGTGTAAGTTTCTCTACCAACAGTACATTGCTAATAAAGTTCTTGGATGACTTACCAACACTTCCAATACCTTTTTACTTTTGCACTTGTACCATCAGCAAATTGCACATGTCCCTTATTTCTTGTTTTGAGTTGAATGAAGAACCTTTTCAGCCCTGTCATATGTCTTAAGCAGCATAAGTCCATATACCATCTTTTCTGATTCAATGTTTTGGTTCTTAAGCACTTCTCACGGTCTTCATCTTCTGAACTTTCTGAATCAGAGAAGTAATCAGCCATGAAACACATGTTGGCAGTTTCCTCTTCTTCTGATTCTTCATCATCTCTTAGAGTTGTTTTATTAGCTTTCTTTTTCCCTTTGACTTTTGAAGCATTCTCCTTGATCTTTGGACATTATGGCTTGATGTAACCTTTCTCATTATACAGTTGTAGCAAGTCACTTGATCAAATTTAGCCTTGTCCTTTCTAAAGACATTTGTATTCATCTTACTGCATTTTCCTTTTCTGAACATCTTTCTGAAGTTCTTGATGAATAAGGTCAATTGTTCTTCATTGATTTCTGGTGTATCACTTTCTGAACTTCCATCTTCAGATTCTGTTTCAGAATCTTCTTTGAAAATCAAAGCTTTCTTCTTCTTTCTCCTCTTAGAGACTTTTAAAGCCATATCATTCCTGAAAGTGTTAGTGCTAGCAAGATTTTGCAATTCAATTTCATGCACTTTTAAAGAACCTATTAGAGCATCCAATTTTAAGGTTTTTAAATCTTTTGCCTCAGCTATAGCAGTGACTTATAACCATTTTGAGGGCAAACTCCTTAAAATTTTTCTAATTAAACATTTTGGATGTTATGACCAAGATCCTTAAGCTGATTTATGATTCCTAGAAATCTAGTTATCATGCTATCTATATTCTCATCTTCTTCCATTCTGAACTGTTCATATTTGGATTTTAACATATCAATCCTAGTTTCCTTTACCTCATTACTTTCATAATGTAATAAAGAGAGTCTATCCCAAATTTCTTTGGCAGATTCACAACTAATTATTTTATCATACTTAGATTTAGTTAAGGAGCAGATTAAAAGATACTTAGCCTTTGAGTTGAGTTGTATCATTTCTTTGTGCTCTCTGGTCTAGTCATTCACTACAAAAAATTTGGTAAAAAACGACGATTTTTTCTGCACATTATGGCAGTTTTAACCGTCATTTTTCGCGGTTGTGGCAGTTTCATGAACCGTCATAATTACCAATGTCATTCGGTAAATTATGGCGATTTTTAGAAAACCGTCATAATCAACCGCCATAATTTACCTGAATAATATGACGATTTTAGATGTATAAAATGACGTTTTTTTCTGTATAAAATGGCGGTTCAGAACCACCCTAATTTACGAAAATTGTGTCAATTTTTTAGAGGTATATTATGGCGGTTCAAAACCGCCCTAATTCACAACAAATACGTCAGTTTTTTAGCGGTAATTGTGGCCGTTCAAAACCGCCCTAATTCACAAGAAAAAGCAACAAAAAAAAAAGTCAACTAGCCACACTTTTAAAATGTGGCTATATCACCTTTTTGGAAATATATATATATATATATATATATATATATATATATATATATATCTTCTAATTAATTGAATAAATTGCAAATATATTGTTTATGATACAACCTATATAAAAATATAAATCATACTAAATCAAAAGTAAATCAACTAATTTATATTGCACAATTTTAAGTTGCTTGAATATTCTATATTTCCATTTCCCTTGAGTTGCTTCTCATGGTTTTTGGGAAAATTATTGGTCTTTCCTACACGGTAGTAAAAATAATGAAATTATTAGAACAAAGTCATAAGATTAACTATATATAACATGCACGAGTTCTAAACATATATAATCAAAACATGAAGCAAATATTAAATAACTAAAGGTAATCAAGATGTAGCTTTAAAGCAAAATAGAACACTATGCCAGAAGCATTCAAAGCAAACAAAAAAATCAGTCTAAAATTCCATGAATTTGAACACGAACGAGTTAATTGAAAAATCAGTCTATCCAATATATACAGATCGATCAAATCACAACATACATAATTGAAATTCATAATTAAACCCTCTCCATGAATATAATCCCCTAATCAAGCAAGCATCAACCAAAGCATTTGGCTCAGCTTCATAATTAAACCCTCTCCATGAATATAATCCCCTAATCAAGCAAGCATCAACTAAAGCATTTGGCTGAGCTGCAAGTTAACAATAATCCCAATGTATGTAATTGGCATTTTGATGTGTTTGTAATTTATCTTAGCTTTTGCTATATTAACTCAACACTTAACCAAACAGATTCATTATATATATACATTATTTATATCCCAGGCAGTGGCCTGGGATATAATATCTCAATGTCTCATGCATAATTATTTCACTACACATACATAATGATTCCACTTCCCTAAATATGATATAGGTTCCTAAAAATTAAATGCAAATTTGAATTAATATTTACCACTTGTATCATAATCAAGGAAGAAATAATGAAATAAATGAAGGAAAATGAAGACTTAAACATTACCTCAGCAAGAAAAAGGCCAAAATGAACAACATTGAAGAAAGGCTCCAAAACCAGTAGCTATTATAAGGGAAAACATGATACCTTAATTGAGATAAGTAGAAATAGTTACGATGTAAGTAGAAATTGAGATAAATTTAAAAATTGGACCGAGAATAACTATTATAAGGGAAAACTTGATACCTTAATTCTCACAAAATCTACTACAGGCTGAGGTAAGTAAGCATCATCCAAGTGTAGAGCCAATGCATGACCAATTAAGTCAATTGTGTTGTCATCCAACCCATATTTCCTAAAAAATAAAGAATAAAAACTTCTATTAACCAATTGTGGTGTCCAAGGACTGCAAAAACGAGATATAATCTCTGAGATCTGAAACATCTTAGAACATAAACTTGCTCAATTGGGGGGGGGACCATATGGAGCCAAAACAAATAATAAAGAAGTCCAAGAAATGTATGTATGTATATATATATATATATATATATAATTCACTTTACCAGCCTTCTCTGCACTCCATCAGGCTTAATGGCAATGAACGTGCGCTCCAGCTGAGTCGGAAAAGTGTGAACACATCATTTCATTGGCACATAAGAAACGTTTCAAGGAAGAAAGGTGTAAAAAACAAAATGCAGATGCACTTTGAGAAAATGTTATGCATACCTTAGCTGCATGCACCTCTTGATCCTGAAGCATGTAAGCTAAAAGTCATAGCACAAGAACAATAAGATTAGGAGTTGAATTTAAATATAATGAACATATATTTATTTTTTTTGCCTTCATGGACATAATCAGTAACAAAAAAGATGAAAACAGAAAGTGAAATTGTTTCGAGAGTTATTCAATTGATGTAGAGACCTGCAGCAGGAAGTGGAGCTCCCGAGATCCAAGTTCTAGATGAACCTTGAGAACCAGTCCTCCCATAGTTTGAAGCAAAAAAGGGCACTTTGTTGCTGGTGAATCACAACTAAGTAAAAGATATGTAAGTAACAAGATATGTAAGTAAAAGATAAGCAAATCACAACTAACAACCACTGAGAATACAAAACAAATGCTATTCATTTAAAATAGAGAGTTTTGGGAAGCAACAAGCATCAATACAGAAACACTTGATTTTGAAGTCAAAATAAAGCATAAATCAGCCACAACATCTAATAGAACTTTGGCATCATCGTTCTCAAAATCATTCAAACACGTAAATTAAACTAAGAGGTGCTTACCTGCGGCATTCCCCCATCAGGATTCATATATCTAGAGTACATATTCCAATCACCTTGCCCATCATAACCTGCAAAAAGAACATATAATATATAAGTCATTTTACTATATATAAGTAACCAATCACCAAAGATTCAGCATGCTATATTTTTTTAATTTGTAACAATCTAAACCAAAATTTTAGCCAAAACATTTAATTCAATTCAACTAATATAGACATGAATAAAAGTAAAACTGAAAGGATCATATCATACAAAGTTAAATAGAAGGCAACTTGTTTCCCTCATTTCCTTTCAATCAAAGTGAGAAATTTTAATTATATATGATTATATCATATAATTTTAATTTCACAGCTAAAGTGTTTGAATTATATATGTTTAAAACATAACATCATTTAATTTTACAATGTCAATAGGACTCATGCTAATATATGCCATATCACGTGAAGCTTCAACATGTAAGGTTGCTCTCTGATTATTTGCACCTAATGTTGCTGGATGATCACTACCTCCATTATTATTATTATTTGCTTCAAAACTTGGCAAATTCTGATCATCACTAACCTCAACCAACTTCATAATCTCCCTAAGTGTCAGGAAGCATAAGCAATTTCTCATTTATCTTTTAATGAGGAATATGACATTGGACAAGTGTAAATTGTAATGTGCTATTGGAGACATGATTAATTATTACTTATCTTTGCACTAACAAATTAGTCTGAAGTGCTGAAACTAGTCATCTGAAAAACTAAAATATTACCTCCAAGAATGTGCATTTTGTGATGCTAGTCTTTGAGGCTTTAGAGTCCTCACCTTTGGAATAAATCTCTGCATCAATGAATCAGCCAGCAAGATAGAGCAATAAATGGTTCAAAATCATGGAGGTTGTAAAGGAAAAGTCAAATTGTGATTTCTTTCCACAATAATTCAATACTCAAATAGATATAGCAAATTATTGCTGAGATAAGCATAACAGGTAAACAAAATTGAGATTTTTTTTACAAAAATAGATAAATGACATTTTCACAAACAGGTGAAAGACGAATACCTTCTTTTATAGAGAGTAGATTGGAGATGATGAATTTTTTGCTGCTATCTCCTGCATCCTCTTCTCACACTATACCAGACAGGCATATCCTTCCTTTAATTTGTTATTGCTCTCTTCAAGAACCTATTCTGCATTCAACTTATTAGTTATCCATTTATGCCTTAAAATTAAGAAATTATTCATCAGAATAACAATAATAATAAGGTTCTTGAAAATAAAAAATCTTATGACATGGATAATAGAAGATTTCAATCTCAAATTTTCAAATATATGCTTGCACTGATGCACAAAAAATGAACTAGAAACTTCAAAAGATGGAAGATATTAAGAAACAATGTTACCTAAGTGAGCGATTTTGAGGTTGATTCAGTGAATTTCAGTGGCGAAGTGTTCGTTGGATTGAGCAACGACGGTGTTAAAGCAAAGAACCGCCCGCGGAAGAGGAGAAGCAGAAGAGCGCCGATTTGCGACCAAAGCGAGCGTGCGACCGGACGAGGAAGGAAGAGAACCACCGATGAAAACCTCATGGAGGCGGAGGAGATACAGCAGCGACATCGCTTGAGGAGGGAGGAGAAGAAGCAGCAGGTTTGCACATGGAGGAAGAAGAAGGTGTAGGCGTGACTGCACGAGGAGGGAGAAGAAGCCACGGCAACAAGAGGAGGAAGCAGCGGCGGTGCATGGTGGAGAAGTGGAGCTCTGGAGGAGCTCTAACCCTTCTTTTGACTCTTGAGTTTTGAGTGTTGAATCATAATTTAATGTATTACAAAACGCAAGGCACATAAAAAAAAAGCCCTTATTCACACAAACCGCCCTTAATTAAACTAGTATTATGGCTGTTTACAAAATCTTACAAAATCCCCGTAATAAACATGAATTATGGCGGTTTTCTTTGACCGCCGTAATTTAACTGCCCTTATTAACATAATTTTTTTGTAGTGATTGTTGACATTATCAACACGTAACCTGCACAAGAATGTGCAAGCCGAGAAGATAGAACCAACAAAATGAAATCACAGCAGCACAAGACATTGCAAAAATCATAGCATATGTGAATCTATCATTTATTACAATCGCACTAGATTGTCACCCCAATATATGGGGGAGAAAGGACATGTTGGGGCAGGTTAGGTAACTAAAGTGATACTTGTAGATGCAGGTTGTGCCGATGACACTCTAGTGACTCTGATAATAGAAAAGGGTAAAGGAGCTCAAAAGCAGATTGGACAGATAAGAAGACTCACGTGCCAAGGAATGCAATGAGGAACTTGTTACCAAAAACAATAAGACAAAACATCACAATTTTCAACCAATGACCGAGTTGCAAAACATACCGAAGCTATCTTTGGCAGTAATCATCATGTTTTCTAACTTTCTAGCAGCCTCAGTCATGCCATGGGAATTGTAAGCCTGGATCAAGCATGCGAAAGTGATGCTATCAGGTTCACACTGTCTGTCTTTCATTTCCAAGAATAACTCACCCATTTTGTTTAAGTCACCAGCCTGGCCATAGGTGCTAATTATGCAATTAAAGAAGGGAGTATCCAATATTACATCAGAATTTACTATATGCCTCATGATTGAGTCAACTTTGTCAATACGCCCAGCTTTGTTATATGCATTGACAAGAGAGCAATAAGTTACTGAGTTAGGCTTTACTCCTAGATGCTTCATTTTCTTAAAATGTGTATCCATCTTTTCAATTTCTCCAGCTTTGCCAAATACCTCAATGACTGTATTATATGTTACAATTGTCGGAGAGAAAAATCTTCTTTCCATGAAATCCATAACAGACTTCATCTTCTCATACATGCCTGCTTTCCCGTAGGACTTTATCATCATATTGAATGTCTTTATATCTGGTTTTATGCCCATCAGCTGAAATTCATTGTACCACTTTTCCATCCTGTCAATTTGCCCACCATTTCCATATGCTCCTACAATAGAATTCAGTGTGAATACATCTGGTTGGCAGTTGCCACTTTCAACCATATCTGTCAATGAATTCTCCATGTGTTCATACATTCCAGCCTTACCATATCCATCAATTATCGTATTATACGTCACATTGTTGCATTCAATCCCCAGATATGACATCTCCACAAGAATACGATCAATTAAATCAAAACACTGAAATTTTGTGCAGCAACTGATAAGAATAGAATATGTATATGTATTTGGTTCACAGTCAACTACTGATTTCATATCTTCAACAGTAGAAAATGCCTGACGAAGGAGGCCACTTTGTCCATAAGCACTTACAAGAGCAGTGTAAACATCAACAGTTGGCTTAAGCCCTTCAGACAACATGATCTCAAAGATCTGACTAGCCTCTTCAGGCTTCTTGCACTTGCCAAGCATCATCAGTAGCCTTGCATATGTTTGGCATCTAGGTTCATACCAATGTTGCTTGCGAAGAATTGCAAATATCTGAAAAAAGGAAGGCCGCGGTACTTATGATATAACTGAAGGCTATAACTAATGCTAAAATAAACTAAAAATCATGTTTCTCATGATCTCATCTTAAAACAAAATCCTCTGATGTCTAACATTCATATACAATGATAAATTTCAAATATCACAAGTTTCTAAAACGAAGCTTTTCTTTGCATGAACGAATGCAAGACACACTATGTGAAGCAAGGGTCAGAGTAGAAATAGGAATTGGGCATTACTAAAAAGTCAATAGCATACATTATAGAGCTTTATCTTTTCACTTATTTATTTTTTATTTTTTAAACTTGTGCAAACCTTGTTCCACTCACAGCAAAAAAAGGATAGAAAAAAGTAAAAATAAAACAGGTCATGACACAGCTCACTTAAAATTCTGCATGATTTCCACAAGAAACATCAAAACGCTTGATATATACATTTCTTCTTCTACAAGTTTAGCAGTTAATTCAATCATTTCAAAATAACTTCATGCTAGCTCTACCAACCAAGCCCATTATCTTCTAACTAACAAGAACAACAAATACAACAAGCCTTATCCCACTAGGTGGGGTTAGCTGTATGAATCAAACAACATCATTGTACTATGTGATGAATCATGTGTGGCCTTAGCCCATAACCCTCAAATCCTCCTTGATAACCCATTTTATTGTCTTCTTCAGTCTCTGATAAGAACAGAATACGAAGAGAGAATTAAGTAGAATGATAGAATACGAATGGGAAAGTATTATTGAATTAGAGAAGCCAAATGCTCAAGGTTCTGAGCACTGAGTAGCTCAACACTCTAGAGAGAATGTAAATTCCAAACTCCCTCTACAATCCCTCATACAGATACTAATATCCCCAAATTCCTAACCGAATTCCCCCCATGTACATGGTCCCACATGACCTCAGTGCTAGGCGGTTACAATCTTGCCTATGTGACAGCAGAGCCAATTCCTACTTTACTGCTTTTTCCTCTCCTCTCATAAACTTTCAACATTTGTTTGGGTTGCTCTTTATCAGTCTCCATCTACCCCTAATCACTGTAATATCTTACGTCTGATCCACCTTCACTAAATTTTTTTTTTTTATCTTCTCCCAACATGACATACCATCTATGGTGGGATTCCACCATTTTATCAATGATTGACGCTACTGAGACTCTCTCTTATATCGTCATTCCGTATTCTATCTCTTGTAGTATAGCCACTCATCTACCATCATTTTCTAAGTTCTAATCAAAGCCAAGAATAAAAAAAAAAATATAAAAACTAATAGAATGATGGACCTTAATAGAAAACAAGTTTTCAAACATTATATATGCATATAGACATGTTAAACTGGAGTCCACCCACCCAGCTCTTCCGTCATGGAAATAACTGTAAGTAAGTAACGAAGTTCTGCATCTATGAGAAATAACTTAAGGACAACTGCATAAATAATAAGACCATAGCTTATATGCAATCCCATAAGATAAAAATTATGTTTGAGTTTGAATTTTGGAGGGAATAGGGGGAAAGAAAGAGCTTGAAGTGTAAAATTTTAAATTGTTACAATACAAGCCTTCCATTACCCTCCAAAATCCATACTCATAAAGTCCATTAGCCCATTATGGTAGCTTTCTACACTGATTGTAAACGAGTCTCCTCAGAACATCACAAGAAATAGATATATAAATAATTTTACTTTAAAATAACTTATTCCATCAATTTCCCCTCAATCAATTTTGAGGGGGAAGAAAATTAAGAAAAAATTGTGGAATTGGGTGGGATCAACTCCATTAATTTCTACTCAACTTCATCCATTTTAATGTACCCAAACAATGGAGCTACTTAAAGAAAGATCCACTCCCCTCCATCAAAACTCAAAAGTGACCGCCATGTGCTCATTCTCCCCACTGATCACATTGCCTCTTAAATTTTCACCATTTTAACATGACTAATCAACGGTGAAGATGCTAAAACTATCTGCTCATCTGCAATTTCCATTCGACAGATCCTCTCATTAAGAACATTGATCAGAAGTAGAGTCATATTCATAGTTATTAAAATTCATGAATATTAAACTCTTGAGTTAACTCCTAACTTTTACAAATCTATGATCTTACTATACAAAAGAGTTTATCTACACTCTCAAGTTGGTAATATTGCAAGACAACATGGTTATTAAACTTTCATGATTTATGATTTCATCAAATAAAAACGAGTTAATCTAAACACTAAGTTTGATCATGTTAGTCACGTACTCAGCCAAAATGAAAATTTTCAACAAACAAAGACAAAAAAGAATGAAATTGGGACGAACCTTAAGGGCAGCTTGCCATCGGTACCCTTTGATGGCCTCTTCCAAGGCTTCGAGAACAGCCTTGGGCCAAAGCTGCTTGTGCTTCAACGAATTCCCTTTGTTCTCGACGCCTTTTATGGCAGCTTCCATTCTCAGAATGCGCGAGAGGTCCTTCTTTGTGTCCTTCTGGAGCCCCGAAGACGCAGGTTTCGAGCTCCGCTTCATGGATTCGACAACGCGAACAACAGGAAGTGGCAGCTTTGGAGCTGTAAAATTGGTTTGGTTCTCGTTCGGGAATTTCGTCGAACAGGTTATGGGTGCTGTGGATGAGACGGAAGAAGACCATGCCAGGGAAGTGGGGTCAACGAGATGAAGCACCATGGTAAGAGTGTGATATGAGAGTGAGGTTCTGCGTTGAGGAAGGAGATAATTTTTTTTTTTGGTAAGCTAAAAATTTAGAATAAGGGAGACACACCCCATGCAGGGCGTGGTACATACCACCAACCTAGGATTTATAGTGAAATTTATAGATCACCCACTAAAAAAGATTCTTCAAGATTCGAATTCAAGTCACAGCGTAGATGAAGGCTGAACCAGGTGTGCCAATCCTGATTTACCGACGAAAGGAGATAATGGCTGTAAGTGAATGTGGAAAACGCAAGGAAAAGAAAAAAATATTAAAGTTAGAAAAGAGAATTATAACAAAACGGCCAACACTTGGGTGAAGTGGGCAAAATTGATGTGCTGAAGTGGGGTGAAGTGGGTTTCTAAAATTCAACATCTGTCCCATTTTAATAAAGGTGGGTCCATGTTAAGTGAAGGGTAGTGTTGTAAACTACCCCTTTCTTCTTCCTCCATCGGATTCTTTGCACTACATACACTATTCACTCACTCATCTCTACACTCATTGTTGCACTTATTAATCCTATTGTAGTTGCTCCATTCATGCCACCATAGAAGACCTCACTTATTTTCTTTGTTCACACACTCACCGGAAAGGAGGCCCACACCTAGCTCATTCACACTTGAAGGAAGCTTTTCTATTGCAAAGGAAGTTTCATTCACCTAGCTTCAAGAACGCAGACGAAACACACACGAAGGGGTACCTCAACAACATATTGTCATGTCTTCTATTTATGGTATGCTTATTCCTATAGGTGTTTGGTCCTTATTCAGTTGGAGCATGTTTTAGGTTTCAGGTTTTATTGTAGTTTCATTTCATTTCATTTTTGTTTTGTATTTTTAGCAGTTGCGGGTTCTGAATTTATCTACTAATAATTGGATTTTTTCACCTAGTTAGGTTGTTTATGCGGTCTTACAATTTGATTAAGGTTTTCTGCATTTGAATGTGCTTCCAATTTATTACCTTGAAGTCTTTCAATTTATTATCATAAAATCTCATTTATCACTACAATTTTCTCGTACATTAATGACACTGGTATCAATTACACCACATGTTGTCATTTATGGAATGTTAAATAGTTTATATTTTATATATTGGACACTGGGTGGTAAGTGCACAATGTGACAGAGGTTGGTTATTAGTCCTCATTTGCTAGTCAGTAGATACAGTAAACGCTGGTTTGTTCTTCAAAATGCTGGTATAAAATAAAAAAATCTTTCTATGTTTGTTTTCATAAACATCTTTGCGTTGATTATAATTTGATTAAAAAAAGTAGTGAAGAGAAAGGTTATTTTTCTCAGTTTAAACATGAACTACCAGCATTTTCAAGAAAAAATCAATATTTACTGTATCTACTTACCAACAAATGAGGACTAATAACCGGCCCCTGTCACATTGTGCACTTACCAGTCATTGTCCCATATATAAAAAATAAACATATTTAACATTCCCTAAATGGAAACATGTGGTGTAATTGATACCAATGTCGTTAATGTAGTGAAAAACTTATAGTGATAAATGAGATTTTATGGTAATAAATTGGAAGACTTCAGCGTAGCCAACATGTGGTGTAACTAATAACCAACCTGTTGAATGAAATGAATTTGAACGTCAATTCAAAATTGCAGGATGTGATAGAACGCATGGACAAACTAGAAGAATTGCGGAAGGATGTTCGAGATTTAGGATACTAGGCAGCTGCTTGTGGCCTTCACTCATGTGGATCATTTGAAGGGCGTGGAAAATGAGGCTCTTAGCAAGATTTTAATTATAATCTTTTAGTTTTAATGTGTGTGAATTTTAGACCTTTTGTAATCTTTGTAGTCGTTTGTTGTATATATTGATCGTTCTAGACTATCGAAAATTGAAGTAGTGCGTTGTTAATTATTATACACTTATTATAATGTTCCTTTTCAAAAAATTTCATATTCACTGGTCATTTTTGCTCATTTGCTGGTTAGTAGATACATTGAGTGATGGTTATTTTTGTAAATTGCTGGTATGTTGCGCCTAGTATATTGGAACGACATTGTTACTTATTGGACAAGATGTGTTCTTCAATGGCTTATTGAAGATGTTATTGTATGCAAAATTTCCGAAAAATAAATGATGGTTGTTGATTTAAATATTAGGATGTGGCTGGTTACTCTTCCACATTTGCTGGTTACTGGATACATTGAATGTTGGTTATTTTTTACTATGCTGGTAAATCGTGTTTAGTAAACATAAAAGACTTTGATATAAATTTGACAACATGTTCTCATCAATGGTGATTAAGAATGACCTTACATGATAGTTTGCATAAAATGCGTAATTACAAAAAGAAAAAAAAAATACAAATACACATCATCCACCTTAAAAAACATAACATAAATAGTCATTTTTTTATATCTCAGTCTACCCTAGTCGATCGAGTGATAGACTCATCGAAAACGCTGTAGTCAATTTCTTCATTTCTTTTGTTGTAAATCTTCAATTTAAAAGTCATTCGATCGTCAAACTCCATCGATATAAAAAATACTGGGCCTAGCATGTCGTGCTCCAAAAACTCTTTCCAGAGTCTTCAGTAAGCCATAACTGGTTAGCTGAAACATATAGATCAATAATAAATAAAATTCAAATCAAACACTTAAAAATCATTTACTGCAATTGATTAAAACATGCACTACTACTAGTTCATACTATTATCCTACAAATCCCCTTTCTTTCTAACAAAAAAATATATTTTTTCTTCAATAAACTTGGACAACACGAATCGATTAGGCCTAGTATTTTACTATTCTTTTGGAAATTTTATATCAAAGTGGGCATCTATACTGCCACTGTCGAATAAATTAAAGCAGGGATCTTTAGGAAGCAAAATTAAATAGATTAAAACAAAGAATAAAAAGTTTGAGAGTGCAGAAAAAATGCACATTAGGCATCAAATCAACAATGTTGATAGTTTCTCAGCTGAAATATAAAGATCACATCAACAACACTTTGCAGCAAATACATGGTCTCTTTCATAAGAAAATACAGAAAAATGAAACAATGAAATGGAAACAAAGATCAAACAGACCCCTAATAAAATTAACTCAAAAATGTTACAAACCAAATACTCAATATAAGATCCCTCTCAAGAAAAATAACTTCAAAGTAAGGATCTTTAGCAAGAAAAACTTAACAATTACATCAAAATAAAAAATAGAACTCTAAGAGTGTTGAAAAATACTCATAAGGCATCAAATCAACAATGTAGGTAGAAAATAAAAAATTAAAAAGCAAAACAAGTAAAAAAGAAACAACATTTAATGTTCCTTTACTATGAGAGCACCTGAAACAATTATTGTGGTAAGCAACACCATCAGCAGAAAGTTGATTAACAGGGTAAACAGTTTTGTCACAAGCCTTGCAGTTTTGTCACTTGCTGGTAAGTAGATACAGTAAATGTTGGTTTTGTCTTGAAAATGCTGGTAGTTCATGTTTAAACTGAGAAAAATAACCTTTCTCTTCACTATTTTTTTTAATCAAATTATAACCAACGCAAAGATGTTTATGAAAATAAACATAGAAAGAATTTTTTATTTTATACCAGCATTTTGAAGAAAAAACCAGCATTTACTGTATCTACTGATCAACATATGAGGACTAATAACTAGTCTCTGTCACATTATGCACTTACCAGCCATTGTCCAATATATAAAATATAAACATATTTAACATTCCATAAATGACAACATATGGTGTAATAGATACCGGTATCGTTAATGTACTGAGAAAATTGTAGTGGTAAATGAGATTTTATGGTAATAAATTGGAAGACTTTAAGGTAATAAATTAGAAGATTTTATGGTAATAAATTGGAAGCACATTCAAATGCAGAAAACCTTAATCAAATTGCAAGACCGCATAAACAACCTAACTAGGTGAAAAAGCCCCAACTATTAGCAGATAAATTCAGAACCTGCAACTGCTAAAAATACAAAACAAAAATGAAATGAAATGAAATAATACAATAAAACATGAAACCTAAAACATGCTCCAACTGAATAAGGACCAAACACCTATAGGAATTAGCATACCATAAATAGAAGACATGACGAATGTTGTTGAGGTACCCCTTCGTGTGTGTTTCGTGTACATCCTTGGAGCTAGGTGAATGAAACTTCCTTTGCAATAGAAAAGCTTCCTTCAAGTGTGAATGAGCTAGGTGTGGGCCTCCTTTCCGGTGAGTGTGTGAACAAAGAAAATAGGTGAGGTCTTCTATGGTGGCATGAATGGAGCAACTACAACAGGATTAATAAGTGCAACAGTGAGGGTAGAGGTGAGTGGGTGAATAGTATAGTGCAAAGAATCCGATGGAGGAAGAAGAAAGGGGTAGTTTACAACACTACCCTTCACTTAACATGGACCCACCTATATTAAAGTGGGAAAGATGTTGAATTTTGGAAGTCCACTTCACCCCACTTCACCACATCAATTTTGTCCACTTCACCCTAGTGTTGGCCTAACAAAACAGAAGGGCACATCTGCAAAACGCGGTTCTAACTAGTAGGTTCCGCCACCTGGTCTGGTCAACGAACGGCTTTACAACAACAACCAATAATATTGGAAAAATTAAAACAAAATAAAGTCAAGAAAGCTTGGAAAAGAAGAAATTCTTGTGTGAATCTTATGTATATTTAATATATACTTTAGATATATCTCCAACCAATGATAATATTTAAATTTATATAAAAACTAAAAATAAACGGTCATAAATACTTCTATATCACGCGTTAACTATACTCCGTGATCACCTTAAATTTATCCACGGAAAGTGGGTGGAAACGGACCAACGGGGCTAGCTATATGAGGCTCGTCGCTGCTCTGTTTCTCTCTGTAACCCAAAACCCATTCCAACAATTTCTCTCTTCTTTTTTTCTTCTAATGTCTTTCTCCTTCTTATAACACATATACACCATTTTCCCCCCTTTTCCCCTTTTCTCTCTCACTTTCTTCTGAGAAAATCTGAGAGAAGGAACAAAAAAAAGTGTTCGGATTTTTGAGTTCGTATTAGGATGGGGAAATTTGTGGAGATTCTTGACCAAGGGATAAGGATTGTTGCAAGGTTCCACTCCAACTGCCCCCAAACAGGGCGCAAGTACTACCACCCTCCGGTTGTCTCCGATAACAACGGCAGCGGCTGCAACCATTATCACGGCGGAGCCACCGGCGATGACAAGGCGCCGGCGATGCCTGACAGGAGCGTTGATATCATTCTTTATTATGTTTGATGGAACCATTTTTTTTTTCTTTCTTGGGTCATTGATGAGTTGTATAAGCGGTGATTATTCCTCAATATAATTATTGTTATTATAAATATATTTGCTTGGTTCATTGATTTTTTATATGAGCTGTGTTCTTTCGTCTTGGAGTGTTGTGTTGATATTGATGAGAAACTTTTGAATGGTTTTATATAATTTTTTGACGTTATAAATTAAAATATAAAAGGTGTTATTGTTATATATAATAATATTATTTATTTCTTTTTAATTTAATAAAATGTTATCAATATATTTATCAAAATTTTTAATATTTTTATCAGATACAAATGAGATGAATAATATTATTCTATACATTAATAGAATTTCTATTAAAATATATAGTTGAGTGGTTTTAAATTTCGATAAAATAACCATATATTTTTTAATTTTTTTATATAAGTTTGTGATGATATAAATTAAAATATATGAGTTTAATTTCAATTTATTATTAGTATAAAATAATTTACATAGATATTCAATTATAGATTGATATATTAACAATAATCTTTAACTTAATCACTCAATAATAATTAAAAAATTACACAAATTAATAAATATAATTGACTAAAAGTACAAATTCTTTTACATATTTATATATCATAATTAAACTCAAAATATATAACTATAAATGTTTTGTACACACATTAAATATGGTCAAATTATTAGTTGGTGAAGTCAAGTCCAAATTATGCTAAAAATCAGCATAGTTTTAACTGCAGGACACGTTTTATTGTTTAAAGTTTACAATCCTAAGTTTTGGATTTTTTTTACGTAAATAGGTAAAAAAAATAATTAATTATAAATTTGGGTAGGGGTAGAATTAGTTACGTATATAAGTAGGACATTTTTCTATAGTAAAATCGATCTAAATCGATTATAGAGTGTGAAATTTTACATTTTATTTATATGATAGTCGATGCATTCAGAAAAAATTTAAATTGTGTTAGCATAATCGATCTAAATCCACTTTGAACCACTGTAACTAAGTAGTCCACCGCCCAACTTTCTCACTCTATCCAATTTTTCTAAAATCAACATTCTATATCTGCTAACTTGTATATATGTGATTTAATTCTTATAAAAAGATCACAAGTAGAAATGTTTAATTTATGAGCCTTTTAAAAATTAACATGTGTTTAGAGGCCTAGACTTATTTGGTATGTGAGATTGATTAGGGCTATTGACTTTAAATTCTTGATAAAGGAGAGTGTTATTGGTATATATCACAATATCCTTTCATCTATTTTTTACTCATTCAAATGTTATAACAACTTTGATAAATATATTAGTAAATTGCAAATGAATTAAGGAGTACTGTATTATATACATTTAGCATTTTTTTCTTATAAATTTATTCTTCTTCGTTTTTTTTAGAATCATAAGCTTTCTAACAAGATTCATGTCAGACCTTGCATAACAAGACTTAGGCCAAATATTTGTTTTGCAGACCTAACTTGTTATATGAAAAGTCTGACTCAATCTAACTTGATCTCATCCTTAGAAATGAGGGAGGCTCCATGACCGTATATTATGTAGGGGTGACAATTTTCCTCGACAGATTGGGTTCCTCGTGGAGACTGTCTCGTTTGGGACCCTATACTTGAGGAATTTTTTGTTATGGGGATGGGGACGTGCTCATATTCCCCTCGCGATAAATATAAATATGAGAGTAGGGGTGGAGAACTAACATTCGCTCTTATTATATCAAGAGTGATGCTAAATGTACAATAAAAAATCAGTCCAATCAGCCAATAAATGAGATTTTAGGTCACAATTACTCAGTCCATTACAATTTTAATATTTATTTGGGCTCAAACCAAAGCTAAAATAGACCCATTGTTTATATTGACTGATTTTTCGTTGTGCAATAGAGAAAATTCGACTCTATAAAAGATATAGGGTTAATCTTTCCAAAAGATACATATTGTTACACATTTTATATTGTATCTCTTTGATTACTTGAGCTTAAAGTCCTTCTAAATACCCCACCCTCAACTCAACTCAATATATGGCATCAAAGTCAGAGAGATTCTTGGATAACCTACCCCATATACTCTCTCTATCCATCAATAAATGACGTTTTAGATTTTTCACGGTTATTAAGAATGTAATTAAAATACACAATTTCATATGTAAAAATGATATATAATGACTAAATTGTCCTTTTAGTTTTTTGTGTAATAATTATAAGAGATATGAGAGAGAATGCATATAAGGATAAAATTAGAAAAAGAATAATAAATGCTTTCTTAAAATTCTAAAGTGACAAATAATATTGGACAAGAGAATTTTCTAGGAAGACAATTATTTGTGGACGGAGGGAGTACTACCTAGGAACAAGGTAGCTTATAAACACCACAAAGCTTCAAGTTTAAAATTCAAACCATGGTCAGAACTGCAGGATTTCTTTTTTAGTTGAAGGAGATCGATATGCTCTTTTTCTTTTGTTTAAATATGCTATTCTTTATGTTCATTGTTTTATTCGTTGAATAAACCAGAAAAAGGAGAAGAAAGAGACATATGACTCGAATAATTTAAAGAACAAAGAAAAGGATCCAAGGAAAAATAATAATAATAATAATCCTTGACGTACAGTAGAAATATGTTCAATTTGTATCCAACGTGTTATCCATGTTATAGGATATGTGATATATATTACATATATGTATAACACATATCCTGTAACATGAATAGTACACATTGAATACAAGTTGAACGTATTTCTGTTGTACGTCAAACTGGAACAAAAAATGGTAACACGTGGAAAGAATATTCTATGTTGGGCTCTTGGCCAAGGTGTCAAACACGTGACATTTTGGTGTTGAACGAGTCAAGCAATTAAGGAGACTGACTTATTAGCGACTGATCAATGGTCATAACCAAATAGGGCTAATGCTTGTTATAGTAAACTTACGACTGTTTTTAACTTTTTATAAGTTATAAGTTATTGTATAGATATTTGAACTAGTTTTTATATAACTTTTGACTTTCTAAAAAATTATTTTAGTGCTTATTGGAGAAGTTAAAATATTTAACTTCTTTAAAAAGTCTTTGCACAACTTTTTAAAAACTACCACTACAAACTAAAATAAACACTTATATTATTTTACTTCCAAACACAAAATAACTTTTTCAAAAGTTACTTATTATTAAAGTTCTTACTAAGAAGTCCTTTTTGTGTAAGAACTTAATTAAGCTCTTGCCCTTAAACTTTTAGACTATTAATCTGACCGAAAAATAAAGTTTAGACAATAAAGGGATATAAGAGAATAAATAAATAAATTAAATGGATGAGGAAGAATTTCAATTTATTCTTCGACCTGGAGTATAAAAAAAAAAATAGATCCCTAAATTTGAATTTATTATGTTGCCCAAAGTATCCACTACTTACAATTGTAACAAATTCGGTTCAATTTTTTACATAAAGAAATCAAACACATATATTGGCGGCTAGGGTCATTCTCACATAAAGACAACCATTTTTGTCTGTAAGATGAAGGGTTATTGGATGACAACCACTTGGAATAGAATATGATACAACCATTTAGATATGGTGTACCCTATATAACACCTAAACCATTTCATTTTGCCTGATTTGTCCTTGCCGTCAAGACTCTCCTTCTTTTCCATTAATCTTTGCAAAAAACCTTGCTTGAACTTCCATTGCTCATATTACTAGCAGTACCACTAACATTGGTAGACCCCTACCTTCACCCTACCTTCACCCTCCATAGCTTCCTCTCTCTTCCCATTGCCACCACACCATCTCAGACCTCATCAACGACGGCGGCGGCAACAAATCCTAGTCCACAGACGAAGACGAAGACGATAGAGACCATAGACGCCTCGAGGCCGCTGACCACGTCATCCTTCGATGGGACTCCACGGTCTTCAGCGATGGCGGCAAACATTTTTGGCGACGGTGATGTTATTGACGAAGAGATGACATTTGCCGGATCTGGAGTTGGCGGTGACGGTGAGGAAGTGGGATGGAGAAGGGTGGAGTGGAGATGTCTGCAGCAAAGGGGAGGAAGGGAGGCTATGGAGGGAGAAAGCAGGGGAGAGGGAGTAGAGAAGAAAGAGTATTATTTAGGATACACCATATCTAAATGGATGTGTCATACTCTATTCCAAGTGTTTGTCATCTAATGACCCTTCATCTTACAAACAAAAATAGTTGTCTTTATGTGAGAATGACCCATATTGGCTAATATGAATTTTTTCAAGAAATTTGGAAACAGTGGCAATGGGAATAAAAGTTGGTTTGATATTGTGGTTTTTTTTTAACAAAAAAAGGTTGTCTATCTATTTTAGCATTTTAAGATTGACAAAAATATGCATGCATATACACTATGTAATACCCCGTATTATTGTATCTTTTAGTAAGCATCTCGAAAGGATCTTAAAAAGTTTTAGAAAGTACATGAGAAGAAAATAAAATTGCAGGTTCTGAGTCTGTTCTGAGTCTGTCCTTAACGGTCAAGTTAGGCTCACTAGCAGCCATCATAGAAGGATCACATGCTAGCAGAAGACGAGTTTCTTGCTAGCAGCTAAAGCAGTGCTAGTCACTAGCGGCTAAGAAGTATTCGCTAGCGGCCAACCCTTCTGAGACAGCTGCTAGCGGGCAAAATTTATCTATTAGCGACTGTTCAAGTCCCACATCGAACAGGCTCAAGAACCAGTTCCCCTACAACCATTATATATAGTTAGTGTAAGTTTTATTTACGTTCCTAACAAAGAAGTGCTCTAAGAGTCCTTATTTAAAATGTAACGTTGAAAGGATTAATGCAATAGTTAATTTCTCAATATGACATTCATTACTCTTAAATATTATGGATAAAAATGAGTCAAGGCCACCATAACATCTTCATAAAGTGGATGTTTTATGGAGACATTAACTTATGTACAAATAATTTTTTTCTTCAAAATCTCGCAGGTAAAATAAGTATGACAACAAAACCCCACCCATGGCAAGTTCATTACCGTAGAAGCATAAGATACACCGTTTTAGTCAAACAAGAAGCAAAGTCAAGTAATAGCACTTAGGGAAACACAAACAAGCAACTTTAAAACAGTAAGACCAAGGATTAATTTGAATAAAGAGCTTAATTAAGTTCTTATACATAAAGAACTTCTTAATAAGGACTTTAATAATAAGTAACTTTTAAAAAAGTTATTTTATGTTTGGAAGTAAAATAATATAAGTGCTTATTTTAGTTTGTAGTGGTAGTTTTTAAAAAGTTGTGCAAAGACTTTTTGAAGAAGTTAAATATTTTAACTTCTCCAAGAAGCACTTAAAATATCTTTTTAAAAAATTAAAAACTACATAAAAATTAATTCAAATATCCATACAATAACTTATAACTTATAAAAAGTTAAAAAAAGTCATAAGTTTACTGTCCAAAGTGGCTCCAAAAGCACAATCCAAGATTAGGACTTTCCCTCAGAATCACAGTTAATACTTAATACTGACTACAGCAATAAAAATGCACGCGCCACCATATTCTAGTTAATACCCGATTCAGGCTTCCGTGCCAAAAAGAAGTACATTGGTGTGAAAATCTCTTTCCTGAAAAAAAGTAACATAAGCAAGTCAATTTTCCTACAGTTTAACTAATCCCAATATTTAAATTCAGAAGTGTTCCTCTCAAAGCTCGGATGAACTCAAAAAAGAAATTGCCATATACATGAGAACTGTACATGGTTACTAAGAACATCCTATTTTCATAATGGAAAAAATGGACAAGGATCCTCCTCACTTTAGAGGGTAAAATAAGGAGATTTCACCCTGGATTAATAAAATTAGAGGTGGGAACCATTTTCATTTTATTGATCCAAAGGTGAAACTCCTTCACTTTTCTCTCTAGTCTTTAAAGTGAGTTCTTAACTATAGGGATCCAAATCCGGAAAGAGTATATTCAAGTACTTTAGATGCAGCTAGTAAATGACATCAATGGGGAAAATGGGAAACTTACTTTCCACCTTCAACTAGACCCTCTGCAGCAGTCTCTAGGAAATCTTGAACCCTTTGACTCCCCTTTGGAGCCAGTCCAATAAATTCCAGAGCCTTAACCTACAAATAAATCAATTTCATGATCAGCAACTAAAAATATTGAACTGAGTAAAGAGAGAAACCGAGCATGAAATTCTTAACTACGTCTACATGTAGCCAAATTACAGTAAACTATGGAATCAAATCCAAAAGATACCTAAAGTGAAATGAAAAATAACTATTATTGTCAGTAACAATACCATGTTTTTGGTAACAAATCGTCCAACAGCTGTGAGACGAAAGCTACTCAGTGAGAAGTGACTTTTGTCTAAAGGGAGGTACCAAGGAAGAGGAGAACCCATGGCAATATCTTTTTCCCATATCACCTTCAAGCATGAAAAGGAATGAATCTCACTTTAGCAAATTAGGTTGTCTAAATTATAGATAGTCAAATAACAACATTGTGAAAGATAATGACTAATCAGAAGTTAATGTTCACCTCAAAACCTGCTTGCTTTAGAGCTTCAAGACACTTTGTGGTCAACCTAATGTCAGGAAGCCCATTACCAATCTCAACTTCTGCCTGTACCAGTGAAATTTATCTATCAAATTACAAACCAGGAAGAGGCTTCAACTAAATCAATGGATAAGCTTAATCTAAAATCTTTCAATTACAGTATATTGTACCTTTATTTTTAGATGTTCTTGGTTGTTGGGATCAAAAGATTCGGTCATGCACCATTCGTATGCAGCAAAACATTGGCCAGGCTTTAACACTCTATATATCTCTTTATAGCATTGATACTATCCAGAATTTCATAGGAGGCAAAAGTGTCAGACAATACAAAGTATACAAATTTTGTTGATTTACTGTTATTAATACATGCGCCTCATGCTGTAGTGCATGGCCACATTGAAAGTTGGTTGATAATACTAGACCATTTATGGGTGCAACTGCAAGTGTATATAGAAAGCTGCAACAAAAAAAAAAGGAGAAAGAAAGAATGGGAAGCTAGTTAGAGTATTAAATACTGTCACATACAGCATCTGGTGCATGGCAGGTGGCTTCAATCGCATATACAGCATCAAAACTATTGTCTGGAAATGGCATTTTCATGAAGTCAGCCTGCATTACCAAATATAATAATCAACTCAGCAATAACTTTAATTTATATCATCAATTAGGTGCATTTTCTTGATACAAAAAAGCTTTTTGGATAAAAGCTTTCTCTTGAGGACTTCGATTATAAGTTTTTCCGAGAATAAGTCAATCCAAACAACAACAACAACAAGCCTTATCTCACTATGTGGAGTCGGTTACATAGATCAAACGACTCCATTGCTCTCTATCATGAATAAGTCAATCCAAACACACTAAGAAAAATATCTTGCATTAGACATATAATTGGAGTAGAATAATTTTATGAAATATAGGATTCATATGTGCTAGTTGTTAAAAACTAGCAGGCTTCATCAGGTGAACAGAATTACAACATTAACCTTGACAAAGTTGCAAGTCTTGTCCACTCCAGTAATGCGATTGAGTTCCTGTTAATTAGAAGAAAAAAAACTACTAAGAATCAAACTACTTTTGAAAGTTTAGGATTAGAAGAACACCATATCCTTAGAATAATAGTTTTGCTTAAGAGGAGATCTAAATCTTGACAAAAACAAAAGGTGGAGGGAAGCTAACAAATATGAGGGTTTCCAGGGATATGGCTTTGAAGAAACAAACGAAGAGGGTAAAACTACACTAGATTTCACTTTAGCTTTTAATTGTACTATATCTAGCACTTGTTTTAGGAAGAGCAGCTTATAAAGCTTTAATTTGTTATTGTGTATTGTTCACCACACAATTCCTTCATCAAGAAGGGATTCAAGAATTGTCCAACTCAGTAGGAAACTAAGCAAGAAAGAGACTTCATGTATCGAACATGGGAAAACTTCCATAAACACATTACAACAACAATTGAGCACGATTCCACTTATGTTATAAATAGATCTGTAATGCTTTAACCAAAGCAAAAATGTTAAGTGAGACGGCTGAAAGAATATTACAGTGTACCTACAAGGCTATAACAGCTGCATCCAGATAGTTCAATGGATATCTATTTACTCGTAGAAGTTATTGTCTCAATGCATTATATCTCATGAGCCATGACTCATGACACATACCTTTCCTCTTGTTATCTGGTACTCATTGTTATTCAACCCTGTAATTGATGTTGAGCTACACAAATACACACTCAATTTTAGTTAAGCAAAAAGCAAGGCCACATGGAAAGGAGGCCATATCAAAGGAAGTGTTGTTCACCTAAATCTAGCAATTTCTCTCAATGGTCCCCCAACTCCACATCCAACATCCAGAACCTAAAACAAAAAATAAGAAAAGTTCATGAGCTTTTAATAAATAAATAAATAACATACAGCAAACCAAGTGATAGTATAATATTTAATTATATTGAACATTAAAACCTTCTGTCCAGGCTTAAGGCCAAGTTGTAAGGCAAGAAAATGCTCGTGTCGCTTGATGCTTTCTTTAAGTGATTCCTCTTTCCATCTGAATGAGAAGAAAAATATCAGCATGCAAATTAACATAAAACTCTTCAATTTGAATGTGTAGAATGAAGCAAATCGACACCTGTGTGCAAAATGGAAAGATTCTCCCCAGCCAAACTCGTAAAAGCTGGTAACAAGATCATAGTATTTGTTGACCTGAAAACATATGCAGATCTTAACAGCCCTTTTGCGGATAATCAAATTGATCATTACTTGAGAAAGGGTATTCCCTGACTTAACAGACCACAAGCTATATACAAACACCATTTGTGTGATAGAAAGAGGATAGATTAAAAGAAATAATCTGTATTCATCAATATATTGAAAAAGAAAATTTTATTGAAGGGATAGAAAAAGGAGATTGCTACAAGTCAATCATCCGTACAAGAACTTGGCTTAAAATCTAATTCACTAGATATCCAAAATAGTTGTTACTTGTTAGGCTATCATTTCAGTGCCACATCAATTGGATGTCTTCATTAAAACTGTGAAGATTGAACTGAAAGGTTCTTTTTTTTTTACCAAAAAGTGTTGAAATCTTCTAGAATTAGAATCATTTTAGTATTTAAACAAAATTGCCCCTCCTAAACAAAAAATAAACAGCAAATTGTACATAAAATGAGGCAAGCTAGGTAGTATGTATCTGAAAGAAGGTTAGAACTACATGTTATTTGTCAAAAGATATATAGTCGACAAACACTATCATCTCTCACCATATCAGTGTAGTTAGCTTTCCTCTCTTCCTCTTTACCTCCATGCAAAAGATGATACTTCTCATACCTGAACGACCAAGATCAATAACATAAAACATGATTTATTTTCCACATATTGATAAATTAAAATCTAATTTCCAATTTATCAGCACCATCAATTTGCTGTAGCCAATCAGCGCATCATGTTAATCTAAATAATAACAGCTATAAAGCAAATAACACAAAGTAAAAAATGTATAATGTATATATATGTATATATATTATATAGCCATCAGATTTTATTGACAATATAACCTCCCAATACAGAAAATCAACAACAATGTGTTCATATCAGTTTAGAAAAAATTCTTTTTTTGTTTTGGTTTACAGTTTAGAAAAAATTCTATTCAGTGCAAAATTTATAAACTTCAACAAGAGCACATTCTTAATTAAATATTATAAACCACAAAATCAGCCCAGAATCTCCCATATGATGTGAGACGCGAATGCACTAAGACTCCTTACTTCCTTTGAAGAGAAAGCAGGCGAAAGCATAAAAAGCAAGAAAGATGAGTCAAGAGAGGCGGGACTAGTGACATCAGATTAATAAGTTTAAAAAGTTGAATTATTCAGATTTGGTGTACATGTAGGTCTGTCAATTTTAATAGTCAGGCAGTAATAACAATTTTATTGCAGAACACAGGGATCAGAGGGATCCTTCAATTTTCATCTAAATTTCTCCCAACAAAAATGGATTTTTATTTTTTAAAAAGAAATAAATGGGAATTTTATGAAAAAAAAAATGCAATCATTTTTGTTTTATTAAATATTATCACTGTCGTCGTTACCGATCAGATCAAATAACCACGAAAAACAGAGGAGAGAAAAAAATACCAATTTTTTTTCAAAAAAAAAGGTGATAAAAACAAGTAACTCCACCGAAACACAATGATAGTATAAAAACCAAATAATTAGATAAAAAATAAAATAAAATAATGCAATCGAAAATGGAGCATCGTACTTATCAACAGCATCAAAAACTTTAGCTTTCTCAATCTTGCCACCGAGACCCAATGCCAAATCCATAGCAGCTGCTTAGTTCAAAACGGCCTCGTTCTCGATCTATACAGGGAGAATTCAGAATAAATAAGAAAGTTAAAAAAGAAAGGGACTAATGCATGAGAATCACGAGTGATTCGAATCCCGAACGAGAAAAGTTAGATGCAAAATCTGCAATGCAGGCGTAAAGAGTAAGAGTGTGCAAGGATATAGAGACTAACACGAAAAGAAGGCGAGAGAGAGAGAGAGAGAGCTAAAGGAAAGAGGGACCTATTGAGATATTCGTGAAATGAATGAGGGAACGAGAGGAAGGTGATAAATGATAGGAGACAAATTGGGGGAAAGTGGAGTGAGGTGAGGCCGTGAGGGTGACAAGGGAAGTGATTGAATGGCAAAAGCGGATTTGGCTCCCTCTAGATATATGGGATCACAATGAGCTGTAAATGCTTTTTGGAGCCTGTTTGGATAACAAGCGTATAACTTTTTTTATTTATTTTTTTTAGAATATTCTATAATTAGTACATGTATTAGTATCATCCAAATCAATTTGGGGTGATTAATTGGTTAACTCACTTGTCCGCTAAAATAAGGGTTGGGGGTTCGATTTCTGCTTGTGTATGCAGCAACCCGTTGGCTAGCGGTTAAACCCTTAAATGAAGCTCCACACTGCGACGAATTAGTTTTTGGTCTATCGGTCTAGAGGATATCGTTGATCCAGTACCAAAAAAAATAATAGTATCGTCCACCATTTTTTCACTTCATAATTTTTCACCTCATAAAATGTTTGTAACTTTGCTAAATGGGTGATGCTAAATGAACCATACAAAACCAGCCCAACCAACCAATAAATAAGATTTTGGGCCATAATTACTCAGTCCATTACAAACTCAATGATTATTTGGGTCAAAACCAAAGCAAAAATAGGTCCATTGGCTATATGAGCTGGTTTTCCATTGTCCACTTAGCATTATTGTTGCTAAATATGTTAGTAAATTGTCAATATATTTATAAAAGTTGTCAACTTTATATGGGATGTGGATAGGGATGGACAATATTATTGTATGTACCAATAACACCCCACTTTTTTTTTTTAACTTTGTGTAAGATAAAAAATTATAAGTTTTTATTTGATAATATTATTTACACTCTTTAGTCATTTTTTAGTTATATGCACTTTGATTAAGATAATCATTGAATTTTATTAAAATTTTAAACATGAGAATTAAAGTTAAAATGACAAAAATATCTCATTATCACTGATTATTATAATTTCTGACAAAGATATAAAATGATATAATATAGAAAAAATAAAATATTTCTTAAAATTGTAAAAGAGACAAATAAAAAGAAATAAATGAAAAAGGCAAAAAGAACATTTAAAAATTACAGGAGGGAATACTTTTTTAGGAAATTATTTTAGTGTTTCTTGAAAAATCACTTTTTCAAAATATTTAAAATAAATAGTTTTGTTAGGTTGCGTTTGTTTTTTCTGACTCTGGGGTCAGGGTCAGAGTCAGGAAGTCAGTGAAAAATTGACTCTGTCAAGTTTTTGGTACGACGGTCACAGTGACTCAGTGAACAGAGTCACAGTGACCTAGGGAACAAAATTGTCAATTTTTTGTTCACTCCAATTTTGGAGTCACTGTGTTGGAAGAGGGTCACTGTGTGCTGGGAGGGAGACACAAATATGTGAGAGTGTGTTCGGAGGCAATTTTGGAGTCAGTATGACTCTGACTCCAGTGGCACTGACTTCATGACTTCCTTAACTCTGACTCCAGAATCATTGAAAATAAACACTACCTTATTATGTCTTTAAATATAAAATGACTTATCTATAAATTATTTTTTAGAAATTATTTTTGCATAAGAACTTAAATATGTTATTTATCCAAACTAATATCTTATTTTGTCTAATGAAATATCGAGAGCTTAGAGTTTAATTTGATGTGTTTGTGTTTAATTCTTTTAAGTCTTTAAACTCTTAGTGTATTAGTTTGTAAATCTTAAACTTGTTAATAAAACAATCATGCATTTTAGTTTGTCTTTATGCATTTTAGTTTGTAAATCTTAAACTTGTTAATGAAACAATCATGTTCAACATGTTATTGGATATTTACTCCCATGTTCTTACTTAATCACATTTTTGTAAATGAGAAAATATTACTATACATATAACAACATAACATGAACATAATTCAATTTTGCATATAAAAAGTCATTCACATAATACGGTCTCATCAAAAGGATTACATCATAGTTGCTAATATCATATCAATATGGCCTCATCATCAAAGAATCATGTAAACAACATCTTAACGATAAACATAACAAGGATTTTACAAAAAGAAAGGACAATATGATTGTATCATACAAATATTCACCTTATACAAAAAAAAATCAGTTCTGTGGTATCTTAATTAATTTTTTTTAGAGGCTTGAAGTTAGGTGTTTGCACAAATCGCATGAAATTTTCCAATCTTGAAGTTATTCCTTCACTTGCACCTTGAATTATTTCATTTGATACTAGACGGGGGGTGGAGATGAGTGTCGTGAAGGTGGTGGTGCAGGCGCATGGAGTTGTGGAGATGTTGTTACTATTGTTGTTAATGTCATGATTGATGGATGCATGGCAATATCACATGGAGTTGTTGTTGGCCTCACTAGTGGGGGTCTTAGATTAGATGGCCTAGCTGTAAATGGTGGCCTAACTATAAGTTTCTTCATAGGTGGCGGTGCAAACAAGGGATGAAGATTTTTTACCACCTTATATGCTTCTTTTTGCAGCTATATGCAGTAAAAAAAAACACAAGTTAGATAATTCAATTTATAGTAATTAACAATATGATAAATGCAAATTATTTCATACCTCAACATTAGTCTTATTGAGAAGGTTGTGTTGGTGAAATAGTTGATTGAGATTGAGTTAAGTGAATCTCAGTTTTTGCCTCATTGACGTTCACATTTTCTCTCTTTTGTAGAAGATTCTCTCTTTGTTTTTCTTCTCGCTTTTTTTTTACTTGTTCCTTACAATTCCTAGTTGTATGTCCAACAACACCACATGTATAACAAACAAATTGTGGATATCTTCTTTTGAGTTTAGTTGTGCTCACTGACCCTCATCTACATCTTTACTACTATTCTTTTTTTGTCTTCCTATGCGCTTTTTGACAGGTGGTGGAATAGGTCTAACTTGATCACTAGCCTCCCAATGCTCATGCCCTTGCAAAGGCTTCACATAATACTCATATGTGTCCTTATATGACCTCATTGTAAGCCATGCATGACAATAATCCTCAAGTTTATAATTTAAATAAGCTATGGCAACTATAACATGCATGCATGGCATACTTGTGAGTTGTTAGAACCTACAGGTGCATGTATGCTTCCCCAAATGCACCACCATGTTGA
Organism: Aeschynomene evenia; assembly: GCA_013621005.1. Taxonomy (NCBI): domain Eukaryota; kingdom Viridiplantae; phylum Streptophyta; class Magnoliopsida; order Fabales; family Fabaceae; genus Aeschynomene; species Aeschynomene evenia. The sequence goes on along the minus strand of CM024272.1, from coordinate 2,199,980 downwards.
AAGGAAAATCATGTATCTCAAACTCCATATGATCATTAACTCTCGACCAAATAGGATTCCGCTTCATGCTTTCATGCTTTTCTTTTTCAAGTCCATTTTGCTGCATTAATTGGAGCTAGCATTCCTTGATAATGAGATAGCTTGAGTTTGTTTGTTGTCATAGTCCTCATAATATACCTCCTAACCTCCTTAGTCAATGTCAGTGTTGACTTCCCTCTAAATTGAGCAATCTTGTCATTGAATACTTCATAGACTTTTGTTGCAAATGTTGTCAACCTTAGGCCCATCACTAAAGTGTGCTTTTGTCCATGCATCCTTTGGCCATTTATCCAAATAAGTTCATGTTATCTCATTCAACCTTTTTACCTTATCCATGTTTGCCCTAAATTTATTGGTTGTGGTTAATCTTGCACACTCCCAAACTAACCCTTTCAACTCTTTACCTTTCCATTACTTTGAAAAATTTCTCCACAAGTGCCAACCACAAAATTTGTGGTGCACCCTGTAACCCCCAAGTAATCAGCCCTTAATGCTTAAGTCATATTAGGTCAATCATCAAGGGTACGTCATAATTTAATAGCTTGTTTCTTTCTTTTAAAATAATATACGTGGAAAATACATGAGAATTTATTTTTGAAAATATAATATCGTGAAAATAGGAGAAATCATCAATATATATAACGCTATATATAATCATACATAATATATATGTATAATATATATATGCAATATAATTCTAACCTTAGACAATCAAAACAAATAATTCTTGAATACATGGATCAAAAACAATATTAATTATCTAGTATAATATATACTAATCCAATAATGTAAATGTTGTCGGCTATCAAAGGTCCGACCTTAACAAAAGGTAAAACAAATGTAGATAAAGGGGAAAGCCTATAAAACAACGCAAGCTCTATGAGCGTCCATCTTTACGTCCACCGGGAGTCTCCACATCTAAGCTCACGTGATCCACTAAGGAAAGGGGAAAAAATGGTGAGCAATTGGGAAGTTAACTCAGTAGAGACGTCACTCCGGGTTTATTACGAAATAAGTGAAACATAAAATGGTTTGTTGTTATCAAAATCGCGATTTAACTCGTAGACTCGTATGAGTTTATTACTATTCTACATCATAGAATTGAGTTGACTCGTATGTAAACTCAATTTTGAGTAGACTCAAGTAGACTCGGGTAGACTCATATAAAATCGGTCAAACTCGCAGGTTTGAGGCTGAGTTTACGAGTTTGATCTGTGCCAGAAAATGACCAAAATGACATCATTTTTAACACTTAAATAACCAATATACCCCTTTTTCAATGCACGGTTAGGGATTTAAAAACCCCACCCCACATTTTAACCCACTTCTCGATCACTCTTCTTTATTCTCTACCTTCACCCAGCTAGCCGCCTCACTCCGCCTCACACTGACATCACTTAGAGCCTTCACGACCAGCCATCGTCGCTGCCATTGTCCTTTGTATCCAATGTTGTTAAAATCGTGTGTAAAATCGTACGATTTTACGACCCTTAAACGATCCGATTTTGCAATCCGAGTTGAAAAAACAAGTTTTGGTAAAATCGTCGAGTTAAATCGTAAAATCGTAAAATCGGTGATTTAACACGGTGATAAAATCGTAAATAAAAAAACTCAATAAATGCTCGACCCGACCCGGCCCGACGCGCACTACCCCATTACACCAAACCCTAATCATCGTCATCACTATTCACCCATCACTCTCATATGCCGCGGTGGCGCTTCTCCAACCTCGCCATCCCTAACGCGTCATGGTGGTGGACGGTCGCGGGCTCGCGGGCGTCCCTCTCCTTCCTCTCTCGCTCATCCGCGACGACGCCTCCATCTCTCGCTTCTCACTCACGATCGCGCGGCCAAGGCGACCAGGATCGCAGAGCGGCAGCACCGCAGCAGCAGGCAGCAACACCGTAACAGGCAGCAGCTTCGCAGCAGGCAACAACATCGTAGCAGGCAGCAGCATCGCAGCAGCAGGCAGCAGCATCGCAACAGGTTAGTTTTTTTATTTTTCAATTCTTTTTTTTTCTGTGGAGAATTTTATGAAATGTGCTTTGTCACTCTGTATTTTGTAATGTTTGTATTGTTGTGAACAATTGAACAAATGAATATATGATTGATGATTCTGAAATGTGATTTGTTATAGTTTTATATTTTTTATTTTGATTCTGAAATGTGGATTGTTGTGAATTTGTGAGAAATGTGGAACAAATGAATATATGACTTTTTTTTATTTAAGTGAATTTGAAAATTTGTCAATACAGGTTACAGGTTTTATATTATAGTATGATCGATCCGTTTTACGATTCGTGTTACGATTTCACGTGTTACGATATCATGACCCCCTTCCGATTTTACGTATAATCTCGATTTTGACAACATTGTTTGTATTTGTCATCTTCTCTTTGTCATTGCCTCACAAATCAAATCTCAGGTCCGACTATCATCATCGCAAGCAGACTCATGCCGTTTCGCATCACGATGTCTTGCCTTGTGCCGCCTCACCTCGTACATATATACCTCCTACCCATGTCAAAATCGCCTATACTCAAACCTATGGTGACTATGAGAAGCAAAACAGGATCCTACGAGTTATAAGTATCGTTACTCCGCACAAAGTTTCCAAGGGGTCTTTAGAATGAATTCCAAATAATTTTCAAACCAACTCTTATCCTCAAAATTTTTTTCAAAACCATATATATTTAATTTTTGCAAAATAGCCCTAAGTGGCTTTTACCCCTAAGGTTAAAGTAATAGAAAACAACTTTTGAAATCGAGTTTGAATCTAAACACCTTAACAAGCAAAACCTTTTTTGTAAGTTTCGAAAACAAAAAGGATGGTGAGAGAACCTTCAACATTCATTCACAGCCATCAGAGGGAACAAGCCTTTGGAACTTGAAGGTGTGGGGTGAGACTACTCCTCACTTGGTTCCTCAAAATCTTTGGGTATGGGTTTGGTGTGGTGAGAAAAACTTCTCTCTCCTACTTTTAGTGGTGAAAGAATTAGTGTATAGGAGCATCAAGCAAGGTGTAATGTGTTTATGGTTGGGGTCACTCACTAAGTTTAATTAGTATTGGGGTCATTCACTATGATATTTTTCATAGCTTTACATTGATCTGTGATAATCCTTAAAGGTGATTTGCCCCTCATGCATTTTACCCACGTATTGAACAACCAAATAAATGCATCAGTGTCTTCACAAGAGAGAAGTGCGCATCCAAGTAACACAGATTGCCCATGATGGTTGACACCAACAAATGTTGCAAAAGACATGTCATATCTGTTTAAATCCAAATAATTGGAAAAAAAAATTGGTTAGTTAAATTAAGTGAATATTGTGAACAAAATAAAATTTAGAAAAACAAAAAGTACCTATTTGTTTGGTAAGTTGTGTCAAAACTTATTACATCACCAAAATACTCAAATGCAGCACGACTACGTGCATCTGCCCAAAAAACATGTTTTATACGTCTCTGGTCATCCAGTAGTATATCATAAAAGAAGTTCCTATTTTGTTCTTTCATTCTATCAAAGTAACCAATAAAAGCAGCAACATCTCCCTCTTCACGAATTGTGCGCAAACTTCTTTGCATGTAGTTACGAACATCCTTCTCATTATAACTCAATTCATCATACCTGAAAAATAATAACAAATTATATAAGCCAATTTTTTTGAATAATCTATGTTACTAATGAATACAAACTTAAATACACACCCGCCAGCTCCTTGGACAATACTTTGGTATGTCTTGTTGAGCCTAATACCAGCATCATTGTTGGTATCAATCACTCGCCTTGCTTGCATGTTTATAGAACGGTTCCCTTTCAATGATCTCGCCCTAGATGGGCTAACATCATGGGAATGTTCCATTACAAACTTTGTAATCACATATTCACTTATGTTATTTATAGACACAATAATTCGTGCACGATATTAGGCAGATGATGTTGGATTGGTTTTAACAGTTTTTTATATCTTTGACTTTCGGTACCCCTCTCTAGTGCAAGCCAATATAAGATACGTTACTATTTTGTCTTCTGTCTTTTTAGTGCTCATTGTCTTGAAAGTGAATCCAACCATTGATGCATAAACTTTATAAAAAGCCCTTACTTCCTGCAATGAATCAAATTTCATCCCCACTGCAGGAGATTCAACAACAACCTACAATTATAATCAGAATAAGAACGATAATCCAACATACCAAGGATCACCATCCAACATAATATTAACTAGAATCCAACATCAAATGGATCGAATATGAAATCGAAATAGAAATCAGATTCAATCCAACAAAATAAAGACCACAATCCAACATAATCATGATTGTAATCCAACAATTCATGGAGCTGAACAATATAATTCATCCAAATAAAAAAAAGTAATATAATTCAACTAAATAAAACATAACAATAGATTGTTGCTGTTCGTACTTGATTTTTTTGGTGACAGGATTGAAAATCATATTTAATCCAACATAACAAGGATCACAATCCAACATAATATCAACTAGAATCCAACATCAAATGGATCGAATATGAAATCTAAATAGAAATCAGATCCAATCCAACAAAATAAGGACCACAATCCAACATAATCACGATTGTAATCCAACAATACGTGGAGCTGAACAATATAATTCATCCAAATAAAAAACAAGTAATATAACTCAACTAAATAAAACATAAAACAATACATTGTTGTTGTTCGTACTTGATTTTTTTGGTGACAGGATTGAAAATCATATTTAATCCAACATAACAAGGATCACAATCCAACATAATATCAACTAGAATCCAACATCAAATGGATCGAATATGAAATCTAAATAGAAATCAGATCAAATCCAACAAAATAAGGACCACAATCCAACATAATTACAATTGTAATCCAACAATACATGGAGCTGAACAATATAATTCATCCAAATAAAAAACAAGTAATATAATTCAACTAAATAAAACATAATAATACATTGTTGCTGTTCGTACTTGATTTTTTTGGTGACAGGATTGAAAATCATATTTAATCCAATATAACAAGGACCACAATCCAACATAATATCAACTAGAATCCAACATCAAATGGATCGAATATGAAATCTAAATAGATATCAGATCCAATCTAAATAAAAAACAAGTAATATAATCCAACTAAATAAAACACAACAATATTTTGGATTCTTGAACGAGGACACATCCTTATTCATTTTAGGATTAAACTATATCTTCTTCAACCTCATGACATTCATACTTTGATAAACATCAGAAAGAACACAAAACAAGATCCATGTATGAAATGCAAGAATACCTCATTCACGACTGCTTCATCTTTGTTCTCCATAGAAAACCTCTGTAAGATGATCAGAATTAAATGAAACGATTTCGACGGTGGAGCTCCTTATCAATCTCGGTGAGTTTTTGCAATTTTCTGTGATAAATGATACGATTTGTTTCTGGTTTTGATAAAAAAGATATGGAGAGAGAGAGTCTTGATTCCGTTAAAAGTGGTTATTAGAGCGCGTGAGGTGAAAGAATATGTATTTTAGTTAAAAAATTACGGTATACTATATTTGCTATATTTATACGCGATGGCTGATTGGTGGCTGATTGTTGGTGTACACGTAGCACATCTCGATATTATATTATCAATCATTATACAATTTTGTTTAATATTATTAATCTTTATTCTTATGGGAAATGTTCGGTGAACACTGGATAACCAACCAAACCAGCTAATGAGATTATTGGACAATTTTTGACAAAAAAAAATATCTCTAAGTAGTTAGTTTTTAGTGAGCTGAAATATTTGTAACCCAAAATATATATATGGACTGATTTTAGCTGATTTTTTATTGTACAAATAACAACACTCTTATTTTATATAGTGTGTAACTACCCTTTAACAGAACTCTATTAAGAAATAAAAAGTGATTATTTTTACTTAGTTGAACATATCAAAGATAAAAATGTAATTTGTATTCACAATATACGCAATATTGTGTTAACTCACTTTTTATTTACTTTTTGTAAGATAAAGACCAAAATGTCTCTGTATCTAGTGTCTTAATATCCTTATTTTCAGTGTGCCTAGTGTCTTTGCAAATAAACACAATCTCTTTGGATATGTTTGGAAGTTTAAATTATGAAAATTGATTTTATTTGAGAATCAATTATATTGTTTGAAATGAACAAAGATGAGAAATAATTTCATTTAGAATTCTATGAAATTTCTTGAAATTCTATTCCTTTATATTTTTAGATCTTGCAAATTTTGATTTAATTTGAAAATAATTCATTTCATTTTTATCAAATGCATTTCATTTCCTTCCAACTCATTTCATTTTCTATAATTTAAACTTCCAAACATACTATTTATCTCTGTTAGTCGTTCCATCCAAACAAAGTCTTAAGGAGTTAGGTCGTGGCATGGGGAAAATAACTTTTGCTCCTACAGAAAGAGCTGTGTCTTTTCATCGGATCGATGCTTAACCCTTGATGCTCGGAATGAAGGACAGAAAATGTAACGGAGAAACGTTTGGATTATGGACAGACGAAAAAAATGTTTTACTCCCGGCGCACATTAGTAGTACTCGAGCAAGGAGACAAGGATTCGGTGGCGCAATGTATGTGGAACAATATTAGGGTAGGACCACGACAGGGTGGCAAAGATTCCCTATGAAATTTTCGTGAATCTTATAATAATTAACAAGTCCTTTTCAGAAATTTTCGTTTGGTAACAGAAAGTTTTACCTCAACACAATATATATTAATGGCATTGATGATTTTGACCGGGCCCACCATATTATTAGCATTTTTAGGGTTTTGTTTTGATGTTTAATTAATATATTCAGGGACTGATCCAGGACTTGAATAAGGGGGTCAAAATAAAATTAAATAAATATTAAAAAAATATATTTTGAAGTGCACCAATATATAATTCACTAAAATTGTATCAATTGCAAAATTCTTTAATTAAGAGACTCAATATTTCTTCATTTTTATATTTTTGATAATTACATTTTTTTGTTATTCTCTTATTATTATAACAATATAATAAAAATATTTATTGAGTAAATATTACAATAATTATGTTATATACTTTTATAATAAATTAATATATAAAATAAATAGAATGCATTTAATTTAATTTAAATATATTTTTTAAAAAATAATTATATATGTACATATTAGATTCAAGTTACTTTAACTATAAAATTGAGGACTTAAAGAAAAATAATTTTCTTATTAATATATATACACACATAGATAGAGCAAAATGATATTTAATTTAATTTAAATATATTTTTAAAAAATAATCATATTTGTACATATTAGATTCAAGTTACTTTAACTATAAAATTGAGGACTTAAAGAAAAATAATTTTCTTATTAATATATATACACACATACACATAGACGGGGCAAAATGATATTTAATTTATTTTAAATATATTTTTTAAAAAATAATCATATCTGTACATATTAGATTCAAGTTACTTTAACTATAAAATTGAGGACTTAAAGAAAAATAATTTTCTTATTAATATATATACACACATAGATAAGGCAAAATGATAGGGGAGAGTATTTTGAAGTAAAATTTAAAAAGAAGCTTAGGGGATTTGAACCTAATACCTTAGACTTGTGAGAGACTAGAATTACAACTTGTACAACACTCATTTTAAGAATATTATCTATAGAAATATATTTATCATAAAAAGGTGGGTCCAAGGCCCCTCCTGCCCCCCACCTTAGATCTGTCCCTGAATATATTAATAATGTAAAAAATTTTACGTTGTTAGTTTATTATATATACTAATTTGTATTATTTTTAATTCAAAATAATTATCTCTTTTCACTCATGTGTACTAATTAAAATAACAATTATATTCTATGAAAAATCTAAATAATAGAAGTAAAAAGATAAAAATATCTCTTATTCTATTATTCATATTTTTATCTTTATTAACTCAATATTTCTTATTTCTACTAAAACTCACTCTCCTATATTAATTAAAAGAGTATAATAGAAAAAAACAAATTAAGAACTTCTTAAAATTATAAAGAAATAAATAATATGAATCTATGAAAAGAGATAATTATTTTGGACCCAAGGGGAGTAAGATTTTTTAATTAGTAGGTAATTGAGTTAATTTTTTTTATTAATATATCAATGTATAATTAATTATCTATATAAAATTATTTTATATTGAAAGCTGATTGAAATTAAACTCTTATTTTTCTATGATACTAGTATTGATTATTTGTGCAATATATATGGATAGTAAAATTTTTACTATTAGAATTTAAAATTTTGTATTATAAATACAGTACAAAATTAACATAAAGTTCGTTTTATAATAGTTAATATTATCAAAGGATTAATTTTATATTCAGGTTATTAAAATGAATGTGTTATTAATTAAAATAATTAAAAATGGTAAAACTAAAAAATATTTATCCTCTTCACAATATCTATAATACTTTTAGAATTTTTATAATATAATTTAAATTTAAATTTTTTTAATAGTTCAATCTCATGCAATAAATGCATATAGTAAGATATATGTATGTATTAAACATTATAATTACAATAAAGCTAGTATTTTTGGTCGGGCGATTGCACGAAATAAATAAATTAATTAATAATCTTAAAATTTTATTTTATAAATTTTTTAATAAAATAAAAATATTAATATAGTGGTACCAATAAGTAATGAATAATAACACTAAAGAATAATAAATTTGTAAACAATTAACATAGCAATAATATATTTTATATGTAAGTTGATAAAATAACTATGATATTTGGAAGGGCGAAAGGAGACCATTGGATGGAGTTGGCTAATCGAACTCACTCTATTTTCGTGGATGGCTTGAAGGATAACATCTCAAAGGGATATCTAAGGTGCGTTTGGTAGTTGTCCCATGACATAAAAGACAGAGACTGGGAGGGACTAATCTTATTTGGTTTATGAGACAGAGACACAGATGGACAAAAATTTGTGTCCATTGACCGAAAAGACACAGAATTTGTGTCCATTCAAGAAATGAAGTACTGAGATGGACTGGAATGAAGTGATCATTTTAATGATATTTTATGACCAGTATATCCTTCATGTTAATTCTCATTATGTTAAATTCACTAATTTATATATATTATTGTATTAATATTTTAAATATTCAATGAATAAGAATAATTTTAAATATGTTCAAATTAGATTAAATTAAATAAATATAATTTAAATATCTAGTGAATATACTTAATTTTATGAAGTGTTAATAACATAATTATTTTTTTATTATTTTTTAATATAAAAGAGTAACTATGGTCATTTTTACATGTCTCTATATCATGTCCCCTATTATCAAACACAATACAAAAATATTTTTTTTTGTCCTATTCACTGCTACCAAACACTATAGAGAGACACAGTCCCTCTGTGTCTCTGTCCATTTGTGTCTCTGTCTTCACTGTCTTAGGACAGCTACCAAACACTACCTAAGTGTAGCGTTCGGCTGGGCGGGGCACATCGAGGATATATTCATCTCGAGGAAGGCCAGGAAGAGGTACAAATGTTTATTCGCTTTTATCCGCTACGACTCGAAAGACGGAGCTTTGGGGGCAGTTGAGAAAATGAATGGTGCGATGATAAATGGGTGTCGAATCTTTGCTAAAGAAGCGAGCTATAGACGAAACAACGGTAGAATGACCCAGAGATACTAGAACAGCCTGAACCCAGATTGGAGGCAAAATATTCCAAATAAGGAATGCAATAAGTTCCCTATTCAAAAGGGCTGGCGGTGTCTTGCCGGAAACCTTGAATCCGTGGAGAAAGGAAATAAAGAGAGTTGAGATTCAAAGCAATGAGATCATGGAGGAAAAGCTGAGGAGAATCTTAGTGGCTGAATCAAGTAAGCCCATGTGTTATAATGGTGTCCTCAAAAGATTGCGGATGGAGTGGAATGGGCCTGGAGTTATTCAGGTGAGTGAAGTAGGGGCTTTCGAGTGTCTACTAACTTTTGAGAGCCAAGAGGCAATGCAAATGGCTCAAGCAATGCCTTTGCTTTTCCAGATGTTTGATGAAATATTTTCGTGGGACGGTCCGAGGTGGTGCTCCACTAGAAGAGTTTGGATAGAGATTATGGGGATTCCAATCAACTCATGGAGTGAAGAATCTTCTTGTCGTATCGGTGAATTGTTGGGAAAGACGATAATCGTGGACGACGAGTCAATAAATGGAAGATCGTTTATTGCCGCTAGAGTCCTCATTGACACTGACCGGTGGGAAATAATACAGGAGAAAGTTGAGGCGGTTTGTAATGGCATCGCCTATAAAGATCTGGAGCCACATTATGAAGAAATATACTTCAAAATTATAAAATATACTTCATTCTATTACATAGAAGTCAGTTTTCCCTTATATCGAGTCACCATCTCTGCCACTGACAGCATAAAACCTCCATGGCCGCCGGTGTAAGACCCCAAAAGTCTAATTATACCTTAATTAAAGGGATTTGGTGAAAATCACATTGATTAAGGCATAATTGGGATATATGTGTAATTGGGATGTATTCTGATGTGTATGCATGGATATGTGCTATGTGTATTATATGAATTATGTGCATGAGAAAATGATAATTGCATACATAATAGGTAAGTGTAAGATGTGATAGAATGATAAGCTTAGAAAGACAACCTAGGTGGGAATCATGAGAGATTTTAGGTATTTTTTATGTGTACAAGTTTGTATAGGTGTATAAATATTGGTTAGAATGTTTTGCACTGGTTTGGAGAGAGTTAGAACACAATTGGAGATTTTAGAGCATTATATGGCTGATGCTGTTTTGCTGCAGTAACCACCCGCTAGCAGCTAGTATGCTCTCGCTAGCGAGTGAAACGAAGCAGGTTGTCGCTAGCGGCAGCTATATGCGCGCTAGCGCGTGTGGCGGTAGAAGCTGTCGCTAGCGGCCACATTATGCTCGCTAGCGACCAGCATCGTGGCAGAACAAAATTCTGCATTTTTGCACTTGTGTCCTCTACCCTTTATCTTTTTAATATTGCTTGTAAGCCCCTCCGTCCAAAACCTCCCTATACCTCCAGAGGCAACCCTAAACACACCATCAGAACTCATCACCCTTCTCCTCTAAACACCTCTAAACTCTCTCAAAAACCTTCATAGCCTACAAATTAAACTACCAACCTCACATTAGCTCACAAAAAACTCACCAAAATATAGAACAAATCATATATTCAGACTCCCCTCACCATTTCCTTTCATCTTAACCGAACAAAACTCATTAGAGATCATAGGTTTATCATCATCATCAAGAGAGCTAGGTGGAGTGTTAAGCAAGGAGCTAAAAGGGAAAATGAGAGATTCATAGCTTAGAAGGAAAAACTACAAGAAATAGGGGTTTAGATTAATGTTTAATCATGTATCTATGTATATTCACGCATAAGGATGTGTTAAAATTCATTATATGCATAAAATGGTTGTTGTTCTAAAAACATGTTTTAGTGTAGAGTCGGGATGCGGGCTAGCGGCCAATCATAGCCGCCAGCGAGTGCATGCGCGCTGGCGGCCGAAATAAAGGCACTAGCGGGTGGTTGAACCGTCTTGGGAGATAGCGGCCATAGGTAGCGCGCTAGCGGCCAAGTCGCGGGAATTCTGCAGATTTTGTATTTTCTGGCGTTTTCTGTGTTTTTAATGATTTTAGCCTTATGTCTGTATTCTTAACTGTTACGTTACAATGATTGTATATATATATATATATATATATGACAGAAACAAGCATTTATGAATGATAATCAATGATTTATGAAAGAAAAGATATATAAGTACCTTTATGTGTATATTCATGAATGTCAAATGTGAATATTGAGGAATAGATGTATATGTACTATGTTGAGATGTTATGTGAAATGAGATTTATGAGTAGCTTTTTCCACAAATTGGATTGACAAGGGAGACTGACACCGGTTTTAAAAAAATCTATTTTTAAAAAAATGTTTTAAAAACAAAGTTTTAAAAATCTTTATTTAAAAAAAAGTTTTAAAAAAATCTGTTTATAAAAACAGTTTTAAAATAATTTTGTTTGTATACTTAAAAAATAAATTTGTTTAACAAACTTATATGTTATTTAAAATAAGTAATTTTTCAATAACAAATATATTATTTAAATGATATGAGAACAGTCGTTTATATATTCCGGCGATTGGAGCTTACGGTTTTTTAGGAGCTTACGGTTATATTTGGTATGTTTATTTGTTCCTTTAAATGATATGATTTTTTGTTATTACTGTTGCAAAACCTTAGGGTAAATGACTTAGTCTGAGACCGGTCTTTTGAACTCCGGCAAGCTAGTTGGTAAACGCCTCATCCAGCTCATTGAAATTATGGATGTACGATGAAGGTAGAGATCGAGGAGAACCAAAGCTCTACCACTCCATCAAGAAAGTCGAAAAATCCCTACATAAAACTCTGTTAGTAGCATTATTTGAAAGTATCATCGACTTATACTTAGAAATAAAACAATGGAAATCTCATGTTCCATCATAATGTTTTCAGCGTTGGTGGTAGTGTGATGCTCGAAGGAAGCTCATCTGGCATTAGCTCCTTGGAAAATGGGCTTGTGCGGATAGTCTGTGGTCCATCGCCTTGGGAACCTCCTTGAAACGAGCTTTCATACTCCTTGTGCTCAATCACTTTATTTGTGGTGGTCCTCGTGGTGGCTGATCTTTTCCAACAACTTCTGATTCATTTTAGCTTCCTTTTAATTTCCTCCAACACCGCATTAGTCTATTGTGTCATGTGCTGGATTGGGACGAGAAGTTCCTGAGGAGCTCCTCCTCTGTTTGGGTGATATTGGGATGAATCCTTCTCCTGACATTGAAGAAATTTCATTGTTTTTTAATTGTCGCGAAGTAGGTGTTGTTTTACCGTACCCCGGCCCAGGTTGGGCGCCAATGTTCTCGTCTCGCTAAGTGGGTGGTCGATTTCTAGGTTGAGTGCACCGACTCCTACTCTGAGTGTTGAGCTCCTAAGACATAGGTTGGGTTGATACTTAAAAAAGAACTTCATTTCTCAAGTCAGCCTTAAGTGGTTGAAGTGAGTACAAGGATGTATGTAAATGATACAGTAGAATAGAATAACAATGAGTACAACTTCCTAAGAGAAGCCGTCGAGCACCATGTTAAAGGTCCCAGGTGGCTTCCCCTCATCAATGGTATAATTATTATCCTTTACGTGTGGTTAAAGCATATATTAGTCAATCACACACGTTATACTTCCACTCTTCGTCGGCTCCACGTCAACATTCTGTATGAGCTGAGCATATCGAGTTACTTGGGTGTAGTCCACTACAAGAATAAATATATATATTTTCAAGAATTTTGTGCGAGCTGAGTGTAATTATCATAAACATATTGGGATGAGACTTAATTAAAAAAAGAGGAATGTTATTTATATATAGAATAGTGTCATCCACCAATTTTTCATCCATTTAAAAAGTTGGCAACTTTTATAAATATATTGGCAACTTGCCAATATATTTATAAAAGTTACCAACTTTTTAAATGGGTGGAAAATGGGTGGATATGTATTATTGTATGTACAACTGTACAAGTAGCATTTTCTTTAAAAAAAACACATAACTATAACTATGTAGATCCCTTTTCACCTTCCATAGTTAATCGCTGATCGCCATGCCATCACAGATAACTGACCCATAATTTTAACTTGGGTACCCTTGCAGTGCAGCAATCACCTTATAACGACCGCCCTTACTATACTAGGCTCTACATATTCGTCTTGTATTTGTCCAACTAAGAGTCTCATGGGGTTTGACTTATAAATAATATATTCAAGAATTTACATATTCTTATATATCTATATAATATAGTAAAAGAGATGTTATGATTAATTACCAATTCACTTATTAATTGAATCTCTATAAATATGACATGTATGCTAATTTAGGTGCCCTTTAATTTTTTTCTTCCAGAATATTTATAATTTTTTAATAAATCTTTTTAAATATTATTATCTAATATATATATATATTATTTTATTTAAAATAATTGGTTTATAATATTTAAAATAATTATGTATAATATATATTAATTAATTACCTTTTATATTCTCAACATATGCAATTTAATATAATAATAAGAACTATAACTGAATTATTTAATTTTATTTGCCTCCATTAATATAATAACAATTTTATTATGTATTTTTATTGTTATATTTATAAAATAAATTTATAAATAATATATTTTTATTTAACTTTTTTTTTATATAAATATTTTTATTAATTTTTTAATATTTTAAACGTAAAATTCGATATAATTTTATGAATAGCAATGGTACGAAACTAGTATAACACTAATCTACACAAATAATAAGACGAGACATGTACATTGGAACTTCGGCGATCTACGTGCAAACATTCTGCATGGCGTGCAACGTGCATCCAACTTTCTTGGTGCTCAACGTGCTTTCAACTTATACCTATGAGGATGTACATACATAAGTGGAGGAGTAATTTTTTCAGTTAAACAAATTTAAACAAATATCAGATTAAAATTAAAATATAAAATCATGTAATTCTTTAATTTATTTTTTAATGGTGACTATATATTTAAATTTATTCATCTATGATATAAAATCACCACAAATTCTTGGGTAACAACAATTTTCCAGTCAAAATAACTAACAAAGTTCATTTCAACACTTTTGACCCAAATAGCATTTTTAATTATATGTATTTTTCTTAATGGACTTAACAATTTAAGCACAAAATTCTATTTTTAACTGTTATAATATTGTACCCCTAACAAACCTCTAAAATCACTCGTATATATAAAGTTAACATCAAATAATGTGTAGCTTTAAACAATAATTTTACACAATTTTTAACTTTATTTGCAGAAGGACAAATATTTTATTGATTCAACTACTAAATTATAATAACATAAATGTTTGGGGAATAACATTTTTCCAGTCAAAATAGTCAACAAAACTCATTTTAACACTCTTGGCCCAAATAACATTATTAACCATGTGTATTTTTTTAATGGACTGAGTGATTTAGATCCAATTGTCTATTGTTGGCTGAATTTTTGTTGTACCTCTAGCAATGCTCTAATAATAGCTAATTATAAAAAAATATTTGTGTTAAATTTTATAAAAATTGAATATCAATAATAATTCACTTATAGTTCTTATTCTTGTTCATTTTAAACATATATTAAATCAATTTTTACTTCTATAAAAAAGTATCTAAAATAATTTTAAATATTTATATTCACCATCTGTATGATATAAACTTCCCATCCATATATATGTGTGTGTAAGAGAGAGATCTCTTAGCCCAAAGAAATGGAGAAAGCTTCCTGCACAGTTTCCGTCACGGCAACGCCATCACCTCGGCTTATTCGTAGCAGAAGTGGAAACACCCCGGTAACCACACCAGAGAGATCAATAAGTTCATCACGGAGGTTCAGCAGCAGCGAAAGATTCACCAATAATGGCCACCACCGTTCAAAATCAGCATCAAGAAGTTCAACAAGAACCTCCAACCACCACAACCCCCAACCTCCACCAAATACAACCATGTCCCAAGAGAACAATAATAGGAAGAAGAAGAAGAAGAATAGTGGAGATGGCCTTCGCAAGTTTCTGAGTCGTGGCGTTAGTCCCGATGATGATGATGCGTCATCATCAAAGGGCGGCGCCACGACAGGCTTGAAGGGGCCTTCGGCGTGGGCGCTGTCGCCCGGAAGGACATCCCTTGGGTCCCCAATCCCAGTGTGGTACGAGTCGACAGCCGTCAAACCCAGTGGAGGGGGCAGTGGTGTCACTAATAAGGTGTTGAAGTACTTCACGCAAAGAAAGGTATCGGGCGTGGAAGAGGAACAGTACCACCGGTTCAGGATTTTGCATAACAGGCTTTTGCAATGGAGATTTATCAATTCCAGAGCCGAGATTGCCATCGCTACACTCAACAATGTTTCTCAGGTACCTACGTTTCTAGCTTCTTCCTTTTTAAAGTAATAATGTTACGTGTACAACAGAAATACGTCCAACAAATATTCTAACGTGTGCTATACATGATATCTGATGTGTGCTAAATAAATAGCACATATTTCTTTTATACAACAAACATTATTTTTTTTTTCATACGTGCTGGTTCCTTCTTTTGTTGAGTTGTTTTTTCTCTACCTAAAGCAAAAAAAAAATTCAATAATCCCTGAAAATTAAAAGAGCATTGCTAGAGGTATGACAAAAAATCAGTCAAAACAGTCAATAATAGAAAGTTTGGCCTAAATCACTCAGCCCATTAAAAGAATACACATGATTAATAATGTTATTTGGGTCAAAAGTGTTAAAATGGACTTTGTTGACTGTTTTGGCTGGAAAAATATTGTTCCCCAAGTATTTATGAAATTAAAAAGAGTAATGCTACGTTACACCATAAAATCAGTCATCATGTTATGATTCAACATTTTGAAACTAATAATCAAACTTTTATTATTATGCATTATATTGTACAAAATTTTAGTAATGAAGTTTACATCATATAAAAATTTTCAAACGAAGTCATATAATTTAATATATGATGTGAGACTTATCACTTATTGGTTTACAATTATTTTGTACGATATAAGGGTTCGATTTAAAATGTTAAAATTATAGGAACTTATTAATTTTTTTTATAAAAGATCATAATTAACTTAATCATAAGAAAGTAAATATAAGAACTTTCGGAACAATATAACTTCATTAAAAATTGTTGTAATTCATTTTTTATAAAAATGTATGGCATTTCCATCATATGTACCTAATGTTGTATCTTTGACTTGATGTGTAACTTCTATGTATTCATTGTCTTTTCCTTTTCTAATTAAAATTTCAGATACAATTGTTTTCTGTATGGCTCAAAACTCTCGTGATAAGAAAGATCATAATACAGAAGAGAATTGCATTGCAAAAGATCAAACATTTGATCAAGCTTCATCAAATATTGAACCCACAATTTTCCTTTCTTAAGGAGTGGGAAAAACTGGACAGGAGATATCAAGAATCACTAGCTAGATTGACAAGGAAGTTATCTGCATTATCCACTTTATTGCCTTTAACTCACAATCTCAAGGTGCATAGTTTATCAATAATGCTTGACATACAACATAAATACGTCTAACTTGTATCCAATGTGTGTTATTCATGTTACAGGATGTGTGTTGTACGTATATCACTAGATGTGTGCTGTACGTATATATGATATACGTATAGCACACATCCTGTAACATGGATAGCACACCCGTTGGATATAAGTTGGACGTATTATTGTTGTACGTCAAACATTACTTTTAACTTTTTTTTCCTGGAAGTTAAAAGTTATAAATTTTTTATTTGACAATATAATTTATTACTTTTTATGAAATTATTTTAGTATTTTTTGATAAGTCATATATTTTTTAGGATTTTGATTCGGTACCCAGGAAAATATTGGGTACCGATACCCAACACATGTATATGTCATGATTTATAGATAAAATTAATTCAAATATTTTAAATTTATATAGCCGGTAACATACTAGACAAGTAATCTTCAAAAATTAATTTAATTTATATCGGTATTCTTTAACTTTATCAATTTATGAAAAAAAAACTCAATCCATAACATGTCGCTAGAAAGAGAGCGCATTATGCAAGAAACAAATAAAGAAAATGTGTAATTGAGAATGAGACGCGTCTAGGAAGGCTGCGATCGAGACCACCATGCTCCGTTGGTACCAAATTATATTTACTTTAGCATATATTAATAGGTTAAACATACAATTGGGTACCGGTGCCCAACAAAAATATTGGGTACAGAATAAATCCCCTGTATTTTAACTTTTCAAAAATTATTTTTTAAAATATTTTTAAAAATATTTTTATTATTTTATATTTAAATATAAAATGATTTATTTATAAGTTATTTTTTAAATGCTGTGGATAAAGACTTAGGACCCTATAAACCTTATGATTTTTCAAAAGAGGCTAAAACTATTATGTTCAAACACTTCCTCTTTTGCTTGATCTATTATCAATTAAAACACTACACCTACTAGTTATTAATCATACTGATATTGCTAAAGCTTATAAACAGGTCTATAAATAAATAATATTTCAAAATTTCAACTAGACATATATATATACATACATAATATTTAATAATTTTTTTGACAAATGTAATAATGCCTTTATTCCCTAGAAAAGAGATTACATTTGATCTCATGACACAAAGCAAAAATAAATAAATAAATAAAATGGGACAGAACCCAACTTCACTACAACTTGTAACAATAGGAAAAAAAATAACTTGAGAATTATAGCACAAATAAAGTAAATATATTATATATATGATGAAATTAATTTCGATATATTATCAATGTAACAAGTTTTTCACTACTTAATTATAAGAAAAAATAGGAATTTTTACTATCATTCAATCACTTGCTATTTTCATATATGATATTTTATTCATTATTTTCAATATGTAAATATTTTTATGATATAAAGAAAATACGTATTGAAATTAGTATGAAAAATATTTATCATTAATAATAATTAATTTTCATGCACTGACAATATAAAATTGTTTTGCACAATTTTGCTGGCAAATTATCAATGAAATACACACATAATAATAATTGAGTTTAATTTTGATACACTGACAGTGTAAAGATATTTTACACTTTCATCCAATCAAAATACTCTGTTTATATGACTTTTTAGGTAGTGAGAGAGAAAAAACACAATCGTAACTAATGTGGCAGCACATAATTGGATGACTGTGTAAAAAAGTTAAAAATTAAATCCATAATAATTACCATCATGATTTAATATTATTTTCTCTATTTTTATTCAATGGTAGTGTAAAATAAATTTTCATTATCATTGTATAAAATTGAATCCAATAATAATATATCAAAGTTAAATTAATTCTCCTTAAAGATTGATACACAATCTATATATTGAGTCTTGTGTCCACTTAATTAATGTTTTCTTTCATAATTGATCTCCTCATTAATTATAGGCCGATTTACAAACTGTCTCTCAAGCCTTGGACACGGCCATCAACGTAATGGACAACATTGAACCATTGATCACAATATTCCAAGCACAGGTTCAATTATTCTTGATTCAATATCATATTGCTTTTTTCAAACTCAAATGATAATGATTTAAGCTCAAATAATGTTGCTTATACATACATGTATTACTATTAGCACCCGAATTTAAAATAGCCGAGGAAATATTAGCTGAAAAAGGAGAATTTAAATATTAGTCGAGACTAAATAGGCAGCCGAGGATTTTTAGTCTCTGTTATATACATCATATATCACATATTGTTCAAATCATATATTATGTATTATAAAGAAAGATGGCATGACAACATGTGATATATGATGTGCACGCACAAAATGTCATATATGATGTGCATACTATGTAATATATGATGTGCATATTACATATTATATGTTGTGCACAATTTATTAGTTGTTTTGATTGATTTTTTTATCATATACCAAGACTTACAATATATAAAATGATTAATTGTAGGATTGGTGTCAATTAATTTGCAGGCAGAAAGGATTCTTTATCAAGTTACAGAACTTATCACTGCATTAAAACAGGAAGAAGAGTACTTACTTGAACTCATGGGGATTGTTCCAATGATTACTACTTTACTTGTGAGTAACCTTCTTTCCACTCTATTTAAGAAGAGTTGTGTCATTTAAACTGATTATATTTTAGATAAATTATTATGAAGGTCCTATAATTTTATTAAAATTTTCAATCAGATCCTTATATTTTAAACAAAATGTAATTGGGTTTCTACCATTAAATTTTTTTTTAATTGGATTCCTAACACTATTTTTTGTTAAAAAAAATCATTCAACCATATTTTAGAAATATGGTTAATAAAGAAAAAAAATAAAAGATAAAAATATTATTACATTTTAATTATATTTTATTTATCTTTTATTTGGTATTTTTATGTAATTTTATTTTGTTTCATATTATTTTTTATTTAATTTTTTATTTAATTAATTTATTGTTATATTTGTTTTTATTTTTATTAAATTTTTGTTTATATATTATAACAAGTAAATTAAAATAAATAAAAAAAGAAAATTATAAAAATAATAAGAAATAAAATTGAAGGTGAGTTGAAGTACTAGTTAGATCATGTCCTCTTTATACAGTAGTAGGTTTCTTTTATAGCTTAGGGTCGTATTATCCGACCACCTTTGTCCAGCTTGCCTTATTGGACTTATGGCAGTGAATTTGATTCATACAGAAATACAGGTACAAATACAGAATTTTAGGTTATTTGTTTTTAGATACAGATACAAGAAATACATAAAAGTTGTGTATTAGTACAGAAAAAACTTGTATTTTCTGTTTTCATTTCAAGAATGGACAGAAATACACAAAGTGAATACAGAAACTTTAAAATTTTTTTTGGACTACTATATCCCTCCTTATTTTCCATTATTCCATATTTCCCAAGGAATCATGAACAATCTTTCTCATTTCTCTCTCCTGATATTTATCTGCATCCTTCCGCCATTAATTGTTGCTACAACTCGGAAGTCCGCCGCTGTTACTGCTCGGAAGGTCGCCGCCGCCGCTTCTCGAAGATCGTAGTTGTTGTTGCATGCTCCAAGGTCGTTGTCGCTGCAACTCCAAGGTCACCGTCGTTGCAGCTCCAAGGTCGCCGCCTCTGCTGATGCTCGAACGTCAATGTCGTTGAAACTCCAAGGTCGTCGCCTCTCCTGCTGCTCGAACGTCTCCGCTGCAACTCCAAGGCCGCGACCTTGCTGTTGCTTCCCGCGATGACCACCTGTACATAGGGGTGTTCAAAACTGATCCAAACCGATTAAAGAACCGAAAAACGTCCAAAAAAACCAAAAACCGATCAAAAACCGAAAAAATTGATTAATTTTGGTTCTTTTTTGTTAAAACCGATCGGTTCGGTTCGGTTTTCGGTTGTACAATTTCAAAACCGACCGAACCGACATATACATGTATATTTTATTTTTTTATATATTATTAAAATCAAAACACAGCCCCCACCTAACTATTTATTATTATTATTAAAAACCCTAATCTCACAAATACACTCCTTAAGTCCTAACCTAACTCCTTCAGACCTTCATAACGTCGCGCAGACAGGACATAGCCGCACACAACACATTGTCTTCTCATCTTCTTCATTCTCATCATCTCACCTCCATTGCTGCGCCCTCGGCCTTGGCTCCACCATCGGTCTCGCGTCCACCTCACCTCACCTCTACCCTCGGCCTCGTCTGCACCTCCCCTCGCCTTCACCTTCAGCGTCGCCTCCACCATCGGCCTCGCATCCAATCCATCCACTCCCTCGGCCTTGCCAACACCGTCGCCGGCTCACGACAACTACTAATCGCCACCGCTCACGGCGTCTCTAGATCTCGCGGCCTAGGTGCTCTCTGGTAGCTGCTCTTGGTGCTAACACCTCACTCGGGTGCTCCTATCTTGGTTGCTGCTCTAGGTGTTCACCAATCTGAAAAAATGTTTGAAGTATGTTTTTTAATTTGTTTATTTTTCTTGAAAATTTCAACAACAAACTATGGAGGTTGAATTTGTATCTTGAGACTTGATTATGGTTTAGTATCTTGATTGATTAATCCAGCAATATGGATTTCAGGATTTCTATTGAATTTTTTTTTCTGCACAATATTATTTTAACTTAAAGAAACATGATTTATAGAACCGAAATAAGCCGCCCGAACCGAACAGTATTATTTTCGGTCGGTTCGGTTCGGTTGACACTACGCAAAGAGAACCGATCGGATGATCTTGACTGTCAACCAATATGGTCGGTTCGGTTGGATTTTGGTCCAAAACCGATCCAAACCGACCGATGAACACCCCTACCTGTACATCAAAACAAACACTACCTATGGGATCTTGACACATGTCTCGGGGCCGACTTGGGCCTGGGATTTTTGGGCTAGAATCACTGCAGTATAATTACTTGTATGATAATACACCAATAAGTGAATAACATGATGAACTTTGTTCTCACCAAAAAAAAAAAAAACATAATGAACTTTGTTTTTGCATTTCAAACTTACTCTAATTTTTTTTAATAATATAATAAGGAGATTTCCTTGTACACTATAAATTTATGAATATATATATATATATATATCTTTTGATAAATTTGAAGCTAACTGTTTCTACATATGCTAGTGATTTAAAATAATAATTTTTATCAAATTATTCATGATTAATGGAATTAAAAGAATTTCCATAAATGGACTAATAATTTCTTATTTCCATATTCTTGCAGGAGAATGAGAAAAGCAATCGGGTGCATCTTATTCAAAGAGTTGCATTATATTGATATCTAAAATGAGACATCTAAAGAAATAAAAGGTGAATAAAAAGATTTTAGATGTTTGAATAACAATTATATTAAAAGGATGATATAATTAAATTTCGTATTAAGTATAAGAAAATTAATATATAAATAATATTTTTAATAAAAAGAAGATTTAAATATCTAAAAGTGAATATTCTATCTAGATAAGACATGTTATTGTATTTTTTTTCTTGGTATTCATTCACCCTTCAATATATCAAGTATATGATTGACAATCACTACTAGAAATCAGCGTATTATCGACGGATGACCCAAATATCCGTCGATAAAGAAGTGTATCGACGGATGTATCGACGGATAGTCGCCCACGATTTATTGATGGTCGGAAAACTTTTATCGACGGATATTTTTGAAAAATCCGTCGATAAATTATCGAAGGATATATCCGTCGATATCCGTCGAACTTATCGAGGGATGTATCGACGGATATATCCCACGATAAAGCTTTTTAAAATATATAAAAATTAAAAAATAATTATCGGCGGATACCTATCCGTCGATAATTATTTTTTCAAAAAACAAAATTATTTATTATCGAGGGATGTGTCCGTCGATAATAAGAAAAAAATATTTTTTTAAAAAATACCTAAAATTAATTTTTTTTAATTTGTAAAAATATTAATCCATAATGAAATCAAATCAATAATAATTAAACTAAATCAATATTTATAACAAAATACTAATAATATCAATAAACAAAACCATAATGAAAAATCCTATATCTATACAACAATATTTACAAATTAGATAAAATCCAAATACTATATAAAAGTAAAAACATAATGTCTGAACATCCAAAACAAAACATATAAAAAAATCATACAAAATCCATCATATCATCGTCACTATCATCATCGTCTGTCTTCCTACGCCCTGGATCTCCTCTGCCTCTGCCTCTGTCATCCGTCATATCTAATCACAACAATACAAGTTATTTTTAATTTATTAAAGGTTTTGACTTTGGTTTGCCTCAGATACTTGATAGACAACATCCTAACTGCCACTGACAAGTTATTTTTCATTCATTTGTTGATGACATTGCCCTTGAATTATTGGAAAATCCTAAAATGAGAAGTTTAACTATGAGTAATTAATAACGGTTTTTTAGTTAATCTAATCTCACCATTAATACGACACTAATGGTTTTTACAAGTTTTTTAAATCTTAACTCAAACAAAATTTCGACATAGTTTCCCTTAATTTTGGATAACTTAACAACAGTTATTTAATTTTATTTCCAAATTTTAACTTCACAAAATTTTGAGAGAGTCTCCCCTTAATTTTAAACAAACTTTCCCATTTAATTTACAAATCAATCAACCAGTATTGCCGGAGTTCAAGGACCGGTCTCAGACTAAGTCATCTACCCTAAGGTTTTGCAACAGTAACAACATACACAATCATATCATTAAAATTAATAAATAAACATACCAAATATAAACGTAAGCTCCTAAAAACCGTAAGCTCCAATCGCCAGAATATATCAACAATTGTGTTCTCATATATCTCATTTAAATAATATATTTGTTATTGAAAAATTACTTACTTTAAATAACATATGAGTTTGTTAAATCTATCTTTTTTTAAAAGTTTACAAACTATGATTATTTTAAAACTGTTTTTAGAAAAACTTATTTTTCAAAAACACATTTTTAAAAACTTTATTTTTTTATTTACAGAATTTAAAAACTTTTTCTAAAAATATTTTTTGTAAACTTTTTAATATAATTTTTAAAAAACAGTTTTAAAATATTTTTATAAACAGTTTTTTAAAACTTTTTTTTATAAAATTATAAATGAAAAAAATTAATTTTAGAATATTATAAAATTATAAACAGAAAAATATATTAATATTTTTAAATAGAAAAATAAAAAAAATAATCAACAAAATATATAAAAATACGAAAAATACTAAAAAAATTAAGAAAAAAAAAACCTAATTGAAGACCAAGGAGAGATGTTGCGGTGGGCGGCGACCGGTAGTCCGTGAGCGGCAGTGGGCGGCTGAGGGCGGTGGACAAAGAGCTACAAATAATGAGTTCTCATTAGAGACGTCAAACAAAAATTCTAAACCGATTAAAATGTATAGTAGAGAGAGACTAACCTGTTGGCACTTCCCGGTGGTCGAACGGGCGGCGGACGGCGGCGAAAATGACCGTTTTCGCGGAGGACAGAGAGAGGGAGCGGAGAAGAGAGAGAGAGCAGTTCGCGAAATGAGGAAAGAGGAGACGTTGTCTCCTCATATTCACGGATTATCGACGGATGGTTTTAATCCATCCGTCGATAATATCCCTCGATAATAAGCGCCCCATTAAATGAAACGGTGTGTTTCGATTATCGGCGGATGAAATAACAATTATGCGTCGATAATTACTAGTTAGATTTAGGGTTTAGGGTTTAGAGTTTTATCGACGGATCTCTTCATCTTCATCCGTCGATAAAACCAATCTGACAAAAAAATTTTTTGTTTTGCGCGGGAGACAATTATCGAGGGATGATTTCAAAATAATCCGTCGATAATAATTTTTTATAATAAAAAATTACTAGCCCTTCAATATCCGTCGATACATCCGCCGATAACGTTGTGTAAATTGTCCGTCGATAACCCATCGATAAAATCCGTCGATAATCCGCATGTTTCTAGTAGTGAATGCTCTATATAAGCGAAATTTTTTTGTCTTCTAATATTTATTTGAATATATACATCCAAAAAATGAGAGAAGAATTGAAAAGAAAATAAGTTAAAAAAGATAAAAATTGTGAGATCAATATGTTTTATGGTCGCAAGTCCTATATATGGAGGTGCCAATAGCTTCAATACAACCTCTAGAAATTTTGTTCTTGCTAAAAAGTGTGTGGACCAATCTTTCCTTCTTGTTTTTATTCTATGTGTAACACTCCAATTTTAATTAGGTTCTAATTAAGTTAGATTAGCAATAATCAACCCTGACTAGAATTTAATTAAGATTGGACACCTATGTTGCATTTGATGTTTTGTTTGTGTGAAAGTTGATGTTGCTATGTGTTATGTGTCTTTCTAAGTTTGTGAGTGGATTTTTGTGCTTGAGTTTTGCATAATGTTTTAGAATTGGTTTGATGTTATGTTGATGATATAACTTGCATGAGTTCTTAATGTCTTGAATCCTAGAACTATGCATGGAATGCTATGAGATTTTGGTGTTATGGTTTCTTATATAAGTTTGAGGTGTGGTTATAGTTTATGCATATTTGGGGTAGAAAAGTATGCATTAGAGAGCATTTTTTAGTGCAGAATATGCATTTTCTGCATGTTCTGTCATGAGAACTTCGCTAGCAAGCATGTTGGCTTCACTAGCAAAGGGTTCGCATATGAGACAATATTTTCTGCATTTTGCATTTTAGTCCACCACCACACTTTTTAAATTTGTTGTCGTACCCCTTCGTGGCTTATATCCCTAAACACCCAAAAACACTTCTCGTTTTCATCTTCTTCATTTTCTCATCATCCCAATTTTCTCTCTAAACTAAACACAATCTCTAACCCCCAAATCCACCATAACTACCTCGGATCAAACCCAAATCCAAGAATAAACCACATATCTTTACTCTCCTCCACATCCTCTTCCATTTCCACTAATTGAAATCTCAAGAACACCACCTCCTCCATCATCTCTTTCTCTGAAGTGTGCATTTGTTGGTGTGCGGGTAGAAGCAGTAGAAGAAAGAAAAAGTATTTGCTATGGAGGTCTTCATATGAAGTAGGGGTTTAGATGTCATTTTAGTCTTGCATGTATTTTTGGTTGGATGAGTGAGATGAGGTTTTGTTTAAGTAATGTGATGTTGGTGTGCTCATGTTTTGGGTGAAGGATTAGGTTTTAAAAAAGGATTTTTGAATGGGTGATGTTCTATGTGAGTTGCGTGTATATGAATGAGTTTTTTTGGCTTAGTTTTGGTGTGAAATTGGGTTGGTGTTGGTGTGTGAGAGAGAGAAATTGCGTTACGTTATGCAGAATTATTTTGCAGGCGCAAACCTTCGCTGGCTCACTAGCATTGCTTGCTGGCGAAGGGTGCTCGCTAGCAAAGGTGAGTTTTTTTGCTAGCGAAGTGCCTAGGGCCCAGAGCTGAAATTGCATTCTGCAATGTGGACTTTTCGCTAGCGAGGACCAGTTGCTCGCTAGCGAAGAGTCTCAGAGTTTACTGACAAATGTATGGGTTTGTTGGCGAGATTTTATCGTTAAGAAAGGAAAATTTAGGTTCTACAATGGAGGCCCTTTGCTAGCAAGTTGTGGTATTCGCTGGCAAAGCACCCTTGACCTCGTTGTTGTATATTCTGAAGTTTGTTTTATTTGCTTCTAAGTGTGAGATTATGCTGGTATATGAAAATGATGCTAAGTTTGTACATTAATTTCCATTTCATTCAAGTATGTTTATTAATGTTATGGATATGTGGACTTTTTATTTAAGTCTCCATGTATTATGGGCTACTTCATGAATATGCCAATGATGTAATGACCCCATAAGAATGGTACTGATTAATGAAAAATGATATAATTATGTTATGGTATGATTTGGTCACCTTTCGATCTCTAACTGTTGTGGTAAGGGACGAGACGACACCCTTGGTAGTACACGTGGGTTTGATGCACCAGAAGAGCAATTACCCCCTCTTTCCCATTATGATTAAGATGAGTTCATACCTAGGGTCCGAAGTTAGGAGGGTAGAGTGGGAGGGTGGAATGCCAAAACTCAAGGGACCAACATGAATAAGACAAAGTGAAATTACTAAGATAAATTATATGAGGTGTTGATGTGATTCTCATTTAAATGAATGATTAATTGTTTGTATGTTGTACATTGTATTGGAATATGATTGTCATTTCGTATCTCATTCATAATAAGAAGCATGTAAGTTATGGTTACTTCAGGTTGCCACTATTTTAGAAAGTCATTAATGAATTACTCATGGTATGGTTCACATTTTGTTTTATAATTAAACCCAAAGTGGCCACCCCACTAAGTAAACTTCAAGTTCCTCACCCTTTTCCCCCTTCTCTTAGAGGATCACATGAGCTTGGATGTAGAGACTCTCGGTGGGCAAGATGATGGACACACTTAGAACTTCCATTTATTTTGACTCTTTCCCCATTGTAATTATACATGTATGACTACATCTTGAGTTCGAACTTTTGTTACCCGACGATACTTATATTTGTTGATTTGTATTGTATTGTATCGATGGACTACACCCAGATATTTATTATTTTCTTATGAATATATATTTGGTTGACTATTTGTATTATGTTGGTGTGTGATGCCTAGAGTTAGTATAGTTTTGCATGCAACTATATGTATGTAAACAATTCGTGCATGGACATATATAGCGCTTATGTGTACAATGACCCTTACTTTTCGCGATACATTATTTTCAAAAATAAACTCCCACATAGTTTTCACGTATAATATTTGAAAGAACATCATAAGCGATGGGATCAAGAGGATGCACTTATTGATTAGTTCAAAATGACTCGAGCATGGAGGATTAATTGTTAAGGTGTTACACTATGCATAATGTCTAAAATATATACAATGCATTTAAATCACACTACTTTTGGCAACTGCTCACATTTTTGGAAATTCTTATAACCAAATAAAATAAATGTAGATATGCACACCAACTTAAATAGTGCACCTAATTAATTTTGCAAATAGAATACAATATTTCCAAATATGTTGCATGCCACATCCCGCCTCCCCGCGTCAAGTTGGTGCATGCAGGTCAAGGATGCCCAACTTGTCCAACATAGACTTGAATGATGTAGATCACAAAGCTTTGGTGAAGATGTCATCTAGTTGACTATGTATGGAGACATAAGAAAGGGAACAATGAGGTTCTGAACGATGACATCACAAACTAGATGACAATTGACTTCAATATGTTTGGTCTGTTCATGAAAGGTAGGGTTCTTGTCAATATGAAGGGCTTCTTGACTTTCACAAGAGAGATTCATAGGTTGTGAGTGAGGAGTTCCAAGGCTACAAATTCACAATTGGTATTGGTCATGGAGTGGTATTTCGCCTTAGTGGATGAGCGAGAACTTGTGTGTTGTTTTTTCGTCTTCAGGGAAATGACTAAGTTTCGAAGAAGAATGAACCAACCAGAGTCGCACCAACCATGCATTGTGAGGTCAGAGTCACAGTGGAGGAGAGTACCTTGCCCAAGTTGCCTTTTTAAACAATGAACAACTCGTAATGCCGCTTGCTAGTGTTCCCCACACGATTGTTTGTTTTTTTTTTTTTTATGAGTTAGGGTCAACTTGCCCGATCAAAGTGACACCAACCATGCATTGTAAGGTCAGAGTCGCGATGGAAGAGAATACCTCAGGTGGGCAACTCACAGTGCCGCTTGCCAGTGTTCCATGAACTGAGAAAGGATGTGGACGCTCTAAGAGAGTTTCGAGTGAGTAAAACATAGATAGATGAGGCGGCCAACTAGTTGATGATACTTGACGACATCCAATATCAAGGGTCCTTCTTCCAGGGCCAATCGATTATTATCTTCAAGCGGGGTGAAGACTGGACGAGAGCCAAGCAACCTATTTCCATCATGATGTCCAAAACATACTTCCATTCACTTGGGAAAATACCCATAAGAAAGCTAGAAACCTCCACTACTCCTAATAACCACTTCAACTTTCCTAGGTCTTTCATCCAAAAGCGCTCACTAAGATAGTTTTTAAAATGCTGAATAACACTAGAGTCATTACCTACTATGATGAGACCTTCCACATACACTAACACCGAGACTTGAACGTGCTAATGGTAGAGAATAAAAAATGAGTGATCAGAAGGACACTTTTGGAACCCGTATTGAAGGAGCATCGTAGACAAATTGGCGAACCAACAATGTAGGACGACTCACCATCCCACTTTGTTAGACACAAAAACCTGGAGGAAGTTTCATATATATACATCTTTGAGGTCGTCGGGAAAGAAAGCATTATGAACATTCATCTAATTAAGCTCCCAATCCTTAGTGCCAGACACCGCTAAAACAATTTGAATGGTCACCATCTCGGCCACGGGGGCAAAGGTTTCATTGAAATCTAGCCCTTCAACTTGATGATTTTTCAACACAACCAAATGAGCCTTAAGATGCTCAACACTTCCATTAGAGTGGTATTTGATACGGTAAATCCATTTGCACCCAAGAGCCTTCTTCCCTTCAGGCGAATGGGTGATATCCCAATCTCCATTAACTTGAAGAGTTTCGATTTCACTGGCCATACCCTCACGCCATAGTGTATCGTATACAACGACTCTATAATGAGTTGGTTCATTCTTTTCCCCTATTGCGGCAAGAAAGATACGATGGGGTGTAGGAAATCTTCCATATTTTATATAATTAGTTAAGGTATAGAGAGGATTTGATGTATTCGATGAAGACAACGAGTGGATCGATGGGCTTCCTCTGAAGTAGTGGTCATAGGTGTCGGTGTCGATGTCAAGGTTCTAGAGGTTGAGCTTACTATCCTAGTACCCAGAGAGTGGGAATCTCCTAATGAAGTTAAAGTCGTCATTGGGATGATGAAGTCTCGCAATCGAATCGAGGGAGCTTCTTATAATGTCCTCTGTTGAGCTGACCATATCTAGCATCTCCATCACTAGCCACTGCTTTTTCAACGAAATCACTTCGAGAAAGACGGTGCCAATGCATGATTTACTCATGGTGTAGCGAGTAGAAGGAGTAGAGGTCCTAAATTGTTTAATGCCATAGGTTGAGTTGCTCTAAGCTATATATCTCCCCATCCGTGTGGTCATGTGTTGCATCATCAAAGCTTGAAGTTGATTCAACAGTGTGAAAGGTA
This sequence comes from Aeschynomene evenia, assembly GCA_013621005.1. Lineage (NCBI taxonomy): Eukaryota > Viridiplantae > Streptophyta > Magnoliopsida > Fabales > Fabaceae > Aeschynomene > Aeschynomene evenia. The sequence continues at coordinate 2,169,613 of CM024272.1, read as the reverse complement.
GAGGAAGGGGTTGCATTGCCTTCTACCGAGGGACTTGCTGTAATGTCTTCTTCTCTGGGATGTAGAGCATCATTGTTGTCTTGTAGTAGGATGGTCTCACTCAATGAAGGAGAGTCTTGGCACAAGAGAGAGCCCTCTGTCTTCTAAATTGGGTCCATTGTGTTTATTGGGCTTTTATGACAAGTCTACCTAGAGAAGTGGTTCAAACAATATTGGTGTTATTAATTTCACAAATTCAAGATCATTCTCTAAATCCTATATAGATACAAATGGAAAATTATTTTCCACAAAATTTAACATCATGAAACACCAAAAAATTATTTTGTTCCAAATCATACAACTTCCACCCTTTTTTTTCAAATGGGTATCCAACAAACAAATTTTTTACTCTGACTAGCAAATTTGTCTCCTTTGATATTTGATTGTGAGCATAACATAGAGACCCAAACACTCTAAGACTATAATAGCTAGGTGGTTTTCCATGAATTAATTCATAGAGATTCTTCCGATAAAGCACGAAGGAGGGTGTTTGATTGATTAGGTGTCCAACAGTTAAAATACATTCCCCCAAAAGCGGATGAGCAACCTTCCTTGAAAACGTAGTGCATGATAGCTACATTGCTAATATTCATATGCTTTCTTCCCACCCAACCCTTTTTTTTTGTGGTGTACCAATGCAAGATGTTTGATGAATCATTTCAGGTTGCTAGAAATATTGACTCATACAAGTGGATTTTTTTCTATTTTTACTTCATACCCCTTTGACTTGTTTGCTAAACAATCTCTCAATCAAAGGGAAGAAATTTATTAACAACTTTGATACTCCACTCTTTTCACACTAAATAAATCCAAACTTCTCGAGAGTAATCATCCACTATTACTAAAAATTATGATGCTCCACAAGATGATGAGGTTCTATAGGGTCCCCATAAGTTACAATGTACCAAGTCAATTATATTCTTAGCACGAAAACTATTTAAATGGAATGTGTCTCATGCTTGTTTTAATCTTTCACATACTTCACATACCTTGCTCAAATTTTCAGGTTTACATTGACAACTCATGTTAGGCAACAATTGAATCACTAAAAAAGCCAATTCATTTGGGACCCTGCGGATCCACTCTTTTTCCTATTCAAAGATCAGCCTTCTGTCTCTGTGTTTTCACATCGAGAATTCTTTGCAGATGAAGAGATGTCAAGGTGGCTTCTTACTTCCCAAACAAATCTTCCTACATCTATATATAAACGTTGGTTTATCAAGAATACGCAAGAAAAGCATTTCGAATTGTTGATTCATCGCCAGAGATGGCTTAGAACCAATAGTTCATTATATAATGCTAATGGATTTTTCCGTTCTAATACTCTATCCGAGAGTTATCAATATTTATCAAATCTGTTTTTATCTAACAGAACGCTATTGGATCAAATGACAAAGACATTGTTGAGAAAAAGATGGCTTTTCCCTGATGAAATGGTTGTTGTTATCTGCTCCAATAACGAATCATTGATTTAACTGAATTCCTAAATCAAATAGATAGACCTTTCTTTCTCTTTGTCTCAGGTCGATCGATCTTCTCAATTGAAAGATCCCCTATATCGATAATACACATTCCAATTGATCGAGCCTAATTCGAATTATTTTATTCCGAAGCAAAGATATCCACGGGGCGGTTTGTCCTATTCAGATATTCACGACCAAGAAGTACTGAATTCTCTTTCTTTTCGGATAGGCCCTGAAAGGAGAAGGAAAGTTGGAATGCCAACAAGCGTCTATTATAGAATTCATCCGACTCGAGAGTACAGTACCCATTTGGGGAACGTCCGGTGCAAAAGTCATTGAATGGGTAAGTCGCCAATCCCTAAAACGGACTATGTAATGTACTTTATCCGTAATAGAAAGGACGCCTCATTCACTTGTGTCAAACATCAACTTGATTCTCCACATCGGTCTGATGTGTTGTTACTCTTCAAACCCCTTTATAGAAGTAGAGCCCATTTTCTGCTCTCCCATTCCAAATTGCATCCTCAAATTTGGGTCCAATATAACACAAAACATTTTAGTAACCATATAATGCAATCTTCATCAGCCATGAAACTAAAAGTAAATTGCATTTCAATTCTAGCACATATATAACATTTTTAAGCTCAAGTCCTCCCTCAAGAGTAATAGTTTCCTCTTTATTTGCAAGTATTTTTTTCTCCATTTGCAGCCCCAATAGATTGGTTTGCACTTTTTGCTGGTTTTTCAGCATTTCTGAGCTGCCTGTAAAAAATAGAGGAAAATATAATTAGAATTGGAATCAAATGTAATAAGATATAATCCAAATCAAATCAAATAAACTAACTAAATACAATTAAATCAAATATAATTAGATAAGTCAATCAAAGACCAGTCATCATTAATCTAGATACATCCTAAGTAACTATAAAAACCAATGAAAACCTAAAATAGGAAAGAGGTGATTCTGAGAAAATAATGAGCTTTTTTAGAGATAAAAGCAAAAGTAAGGCAAATAGGAGGAGGATGACAACATTATTGAGCAATTTTACACAAACAATGTGTAACCCCCAAGTAATTAACCCTTAATGCTTAAGTCAACTTAGGCCAATTATTAAGGGTCACGTCATGATTTCATAGCTTTATCTTTTACTTTAAAATATAATACGCGGAAAATAGGCGGGAGTAAAATTTTTGCAATTCGTTACGATATAAAAATAAGGACTTTGCGTAATACATAATCAGTAATATAAACAACACAAGCATATACTAAATAACTTCATCGCATGTAAATAAACTCTCATTAAGTACCAAACATAAATAAGTACTAGGTTTTGCCCAATAAGCCAAAAACTGTGACTCATGAGACACTACCATAAATACATAACCAATAAATAGCTGCCGGCTTACATAGGCACAGGCTCAGAAAACAATAAAGCAATAAAGTGTATAAATCCATAACTGTAAATAAATCAATGAACATGTCTATAAAACGGAAAGATATAACGTAGATCTAAATCTGTGTGGGCTCCTCACTCGCTCCATGATCCTGCTCTGTCTGCTCCTCTATAAGGTGGGGGAAAAACATAGAGCGAGCACTGGGAAGTAGCTCAGTAGAGGAAGCCGCCTCGGGTGTAATTATAAAATAAGTGAAGCATGAATGAGTTCATTTCAAATATAAGTTTAAGAAGGATCTTTTTCCATAACGTCTTACCTAGGCGCGTCTTGTTCATTTTATTAATACATTTAACATTGCATAAATAAATAGAAGTGTCACTTTGGTGTACTAGTGCTCCTAAACACATATATGGAAAATACATCATAACATAACATATCATAACAATCAATCATCTTTATCATACATTAATCTTTGGTCGTAACCACCCTCCTGTCAATCCTCCACATCACCAACCCCTAGGCATGAGCTCATCCTAAACATAACGGGGGAGAGGGGGCCTTGTCACTCCCTTTCCAATGAAGTTGTTTGCCGAGGTTGTCATCCCTCCGTTACCAACTCCATTGATAACCAAAGACGGAAGTGTATTATCATAACATAACTTTATCTGTGCGCCACCCAGTGACGTCTTTGCCTTTATCATATGTCTTTAATAATATACTAGTACGGTAACCCGTGCGATGCACGGGGCGTATATGTGCTAAATGCATAAAGGGTCAACTCATATAATTACATATAAATCATACATAAATCATATATAACATTCATACAAGTCGTAGAACATATTAGGGTACATAAAGAGTTAAAACAGTTAATTTGCAGTACTGTAATCAATTACAGTAGGGCTATAATCAATTATAGTAATCGATTACACAACCTCTGTAATCGATTAACAGAGAGCTATGTTTTCTCGCGATTGGAAATTCCCATATCGTAATCGATTACACAACTGTGGTAATCGATTACGGACACGAAAATTCTGATTCTAGGGTTCCAAAACACGTTTTTCATGAGTCAATGACTAAAACTATAATCTAGAATCATTCCAATCGATAGAAAACAAGGATACACATAAACCAATCGATAAAACACGTTCAAAAACACTTTTCAATCGGTAAAACATTTTCTCTTTGAAAATAAATCGATAAACATAAGGTCAAAGCTTGGACTTTTATCTTACGCATTCTCTTGAAGATCAAGGTATTTTCAAGGGTCACATAAGCCTTGGCCATAAGCTTAACTTTGCTGAATATCTTTATCTAATGTTTCTGCTGTCAAGACAAGTCTTTGCCTTGATATTTGTATTTAAGTTAAATTTCAAAAAACATGTTTAAGATTGTAACGTGATTCAACCCCCTTCTCACGTTTCAACAACCTACAACTTGAGCACACATTAGCTTTGATCAAACAAAATTTTTATTCATCATAACAGTCTTTGTTATAATTAAAACCATTTGATTTCTATGTAATTTGAAGAATTACTCTTATAAAGGATTCTGGAATTTACAAAATAGACACGATTTGGACTTATCTTCATGTTGCTTGTTCTCCTTACTTCTCATAAGCCTCCAACTAGCTAGCTCTCAACTAGCAGCACACTAACTAATTAAAATATTATATTGCATTGTGTATTATATTATCAATCTATTATATGGAATGTAGAGGAGATTGTGGTGCAAACAGAGGGAAGGTATTACGGGTCACAGGCACAGGGCCATCAGGTTTTATGAAAGGTTCTGTAGCATAGAAACTAGGAAGACTAAGCCCAAATAAAACGAAAAAAAAAAATTTAAAAAAAAGCACAATCCGGTTTCGGGTTTTGAAACCCAGCTGATCACTAACTTTCATACAAACTAGTCGGATCGCACCGAGTTTTGACGCTTATCTAATTCGATTAAAGACAACCTAGTCATATGACCAACTTGCGGTTGAACCAGCAGGACCAAACCGAGTTTTGCAACTATGATTTTAGTATACTCACTTTATTATCATTCGATATAAGTGCAGCTCCAATTATTGCATTCATCCATCACATCTAATGATGATCATATGGAACCTTTACAAAAAAAAAAATGATGAACTTGATGTTTGACCCCATTTTTTAGTGTTGTAACAACATTACTCATTTAAAAATGGGTGATATATGTAATAATCTCTATCCCAAACACTCAGCATCCTCGTCACAAAATAGTGAAATACATTATACAATACGTTTTATTTTTTTTCTATGATCTACTGTCAGAGTCGGTACTCACAAATTGATGGATATGTATACACTTATTAGAAGAATCATTTTCCTATGATATATCAATACAGAAACTATGCCTTTTTTCAGAACTAAGAAAATAGGAGAAAACAAATATTACCAAAAACAGTAATGCTATATGGATTCTCCGGATGAGTGTTCCATGTGAACATTACAAAAAATTTGGCTTTAGCATCATGATATCATTATTTGGCATTAAAATATGGATGTGTACATGAGATACTCATATGGAAAGTCAATATATCATTTTCCTAAAAAAAAAGTTGGAAAAAAATAAAAATAAAAAATGATAATAATAGCTGTATATTAAACATAGTTTCGTGATTCAATGTTAAAGCAAAAGAAAGTACATTTCAGGCTCAGGAATTCCAAAATTAAGCTGGGTAGGTAAGCCTTAATTTTCAGCCAGGACATTCAACAAACATGTTGTAGGCATGGTTTTATCCTCCACAGTTAACCAGCACTATTATGAAAGACTCCTCTGGAATTCAATATTACAATGAAAAGCAATATAAATCAATCATTCTGTATCCTCTGAAATAATAGTTTCAGAATTGGGAGGCAACGTATCCACTATCACTTGAGGCGAATCAGAAGGAGTTGCATCATCTTGGTGCTTTTGTTGTTGATCAACGTTCATGAGTGTTTCTAGGTCCCTTATTCTGGTCCTCATCACATTGGTAACTAGTACTGAAAAGGATTAAAAAGAAAAACCGTGATGTGAATAAAATTATGCAAATGATTGTGTGAAATTGAGCACAAGAAAATTTGCGGGGAAGAAGAAAGAAAGAAAGAGAGTAATGGTACTAGCAGCGGTTCCGAAGGTCCAAAGCCAAAGGATCTTCAAGCCAGGGCTCTTCTCTTTGCGCATGATGATGAACTGGTGTCTTCAATTGGGTTTGCCGCGATCGAGATGACCCTGGTGTCAGATTGTGAGGAGCGGCGCTGTTCATGACATCACAGCAATTAAAAATCTCAAATTTCTACCTATTTTTTTAGTTTAATTTTGATGTTTTGAGATATGAATTAGGAAGGTATTTTCTACTATAATCTAATCAAAATAATTCATTTTATGATTTTTTAGTAATAAAAGAGAGAAAATACTATAAAAGCTAACGTGACATTACATGATTGAATTACTGTGAAACAAAGTTGTATGTTGTAAGTAGATGAAAATTAAATCTTTTTTTTTTTACCAAATACCCAAATTCTTCATGGTAAAATGTATCATCGGCTAAAGTAATTCTTTCAAAAATGGAAATTTAAAATACATTCATTTCAAATTAAAATATAAGACAAATTGATTATCTAAGAAAAAGTAAGAAAAATTAATCTTTCAAATTTTATAAAAATTGTCAAATTGGTCCCTATAATGAGAAGATTAATTTGTCCAACATATTAAATTAGTAGGACTAATTTGATCATTTTTATGAATCTTGGACAATCAATTTGTCTGATATTTTCTTGGAGGACTATTTATCTGATATTTTAATCTGGGACGAGTGTATTTTGAATTTTTATTTCTGAAAGGACTACTTTGAATTTGATAATAAATTTTACTGTGATAAAGTTAGGTATTTTATCTTTTTTTTTTTAATTTAATGAACACTCTAATTCAAGTTGGTCCTTTCTCTTGATTTCTATTACAAAAGTGAGTGTAAATGTATATGGTTAAGTACATTGTGAGTGGCAAAATGACTATATCTTATAGTTTTTTCATTTTAAAATAATAGTTATATGTGTATTTTAGAATGTATTTTAAAAATATATATAATATAATTATATTTGATTAATTTATTTTATAATTATTTAGTGGACATTATAGTAATATACATACATGATCTTATTATCTTTTTAATATACCAAATAAGGTAATGTTGATTACCAGTAATGTTATTTGTATATACCAAACAAGATAATGTGGATTACCAGTAATTTAATTAGAGGTAATTTATCTACGAGGTAATCTAGATTACCTGTAATCTTTCACGGTAATATGCCAAATGTCCCCTAAAGTAATTATTCACTCAATAATTTACTATTAAAATCAAAGAAAATTAGAAGTTTATATATAACATGTCATTTATTATAGTATATAAATAATTAATTAAATATAAAATTGTTAAAATTTTACTTAATAAAAAATATTTAGAGAGTGAAAATAAAAATTAGAGAGCATTATAGTCATATATATATATATATATATATATATATATATATTTTAAAATATATTTTAATAATATATCTAATATAATTATATTTGATTAATTTATTTTATAGTTATTTAGAAGACATTATAATATTAATACATTACTTTATGATTTTTTAATATACCAATATAAATTACTAGTAATGTTATTTTTATATATCAAATAAGATAATGTGGAATATCGATAATTTAATTATAGATAATCTAAATCTAGATTACGGGTAATTTCAACCGTTATTTTCAACGTGATGAACCTCACTTTATTGCAAGGTTGCCTCTGAGCAATAACATGAAACAGGGTGCGTAAAAAATCGAGCGCCTCTTGGATATAGTACTAGCGATTTCATTTATTTACATTGGGTGAAAGAATGAACTTTCAGCATAATCTAGAATTTCACTGCGGGACATTGAAATGGTTTCAATCGATGAATTTCACAGCTTCGAGAGATCTTGCTGTTGAGGAGGAAACAGAACGCGTTGATTTAATTGATTCATCGTAAAATGAAAAATTGGCCATTTTCACGGTTGATATTGTCCCCTTATGATTTTGCCCTGTGCCTGCAAAAATGTTTGAAGGCAAAAACCTTGAGACCGGGCATGCAGGTCCATGCCACGTTGCTCACTACTGGAATCAACATGAACACATTGTCCCTGAGCTCAAAGCTTGTTGCTTTGTACGCTTGTTGTGGGGACTTGAAATCGGCAAGGTTTTTGTTTCTAAAGATTGAAACACCAAATGTTTTTGCATTCAATTGGATGGTGCTAGGTTTGGCATATAACGGGTACTATGATGAAGCACTGTTTTACTTTCGTCGGATGCGGGAGCTTGGGGACTTGGGCAATAAGTTCACTTTTCCCTCTGTTCTTAAGGCTTGTGTTGGATTAATGGATATAAACAAAGGGAGGCAGGTCCATGCAATGATTTGTGAAATGGGTTTTCAAGATGATGTCTCAGTTGCCAATGCTCTGATAGATATGTATGCGAAATGTGGAGGGATTTCTTATGCCTGTCAAGTGTTTGATAGAATGCCTAAGAGAGATGTTGCCTCTTGGACGTCGATGATTTGTGGGTTTTGTAATGCTGGGAAGATTGAGTATGCTCTTGTGTTGTTTGAGAGGATGAAGTTAGACGGATTAAAGCCAAATGATTTCACATGGAATGCTATGATTGGTGCATATGCTCGGTCAAGACATAGCAACAAAATCTTTGATTTAGTGGATAGAATGAGAAAAGATGGGTTTATTCTAGATCTGGTTGCATGGAATGCATTAATCTCTGGTCTCGTGCAAAATCATAGAGACATGGATGCATTTAATTTCTTTAGGGAAATGCTAAATTCAAGGATTCCACCCAACCAGGTAACCATCGTGGCGCTGCTTCCCGCCTGTGGATCAACAGGTTTTATTAAATTGGGAAGAGAGATTCATGGATTTATATTACGGAAGGGGTTGGATGCCAATGTTTTCATTGCCAGTGCTCTAATTGACATGTATTCGAAGTGTGGGAATTTAAAGGATGCTGAAAATGTATTCGACAAGATTCCGTGTAAGAATGTTGCGTCTTGGAATGCAATGATTGACTGCTATGGGAAGCGCGGCATGGTCGGTTCATCCATGGAGCTGTTCAATAAAATGCACAAGGAAGGAGTGCAGCCAAACGAAGTTACTTTCACATGTTTGCTTTCAGCATGCAGCCATAGTGGCTCTATACAAAAAGGTTTAGAGATCTTTAGATTAATGAAAGAATGTTACAGGATTGAGGCAAGCTTGCAGCATTATGCTTGTGCTGTCGATCTGTTATGTCGGTCGGGAAAGACGGCAGAAGCATATGAATTTCTCAAGACCATGCCAATACAAGTCACAGAGTCAATTGTTGGAGCTTTTCTAAATGGCTGCAATATCCATGGGAGAACGGATCTGGCTAAAATGATGGCTGATGAAATAATGAGAATGAAGTTGAAAGGACCTGGTGGTTTTGTAACATTATCAAATATTTATGCTGCTGATGGTGACTGGGAACATGTTGGGAATGTAAGGAAGGTTATGAAGGAGAGAAACGTCCATAAGCGACCTGGTTCTAGTTGGCTTGAAAAGCCAGGTGAGATTCTTCATGAGAAGAAAGATTAAGAATGGGTCCGTGTATATAGCAAGTGAATGGCTTGGGGATATGGTATAAATAAATGTGAGTACAAGTGCTCAACGGTGTGTTTGTTTGCGGGGACAATGAGACTAGAGACATAGGGACGGTGACTTTATCAATATATGATCTGTTTGGTAAGAGGGACACTAAAAAGATGAGCACTGGGACATAGTGTCTAGGCACACTAAAATGCCTCTTCAGTGTGCTCTTCATTAGAAGGCACACAGGCACACTGACACAATAACTGGGACACGCTAATTTTGGGGACACGGAGCTTCTTTAATGAAAAATTGTGACGATATTGTCCCTATGCAGTCTAGTTACACTTTCTTTAGATTTGACTGCTACTTTTTTTTTGGATCTGCTACCTTCTTTGGATCTGTTATGCTTTCAATTTTTTCATTTTTTCTTGGGGGATTTATTCTGTACCCAATATTTTTGTTGGGTACCGATACCCAATTGTATGTTTAACCTATTAATCTATGCTAAAGTAAATATAATTTGGTACCAACGGAGCACGGTGGTCGTGATCGCAACCTTCGTAGACGCGTCTCATTTCCAATCACACCTCTCTCTCTCTCTCTGACGATAGGTCATGAATTGAGTTTTTTTTCATAAATTGATAAAATCAGAGAATATCAATATAAATTAAATTAATTTTTGAAGATTGCTTACCTAATATGTTAACATATATCTAATTTAAAAAAATTTAATTAATTTTATCTATAAACCATGATATATACATGTGTTGGATATCGGTACCCTATATTTTCCTGGGTATCGAATCAAAATCCTTTTTCTTGTCCAATATTCGGAGATATTCATTGTTCCGTTTAAAAACACAAATTTCCTAAAATTTCTACTACTTGTTTGGTTTCTTGTTTCACTGTACTGTGTTCTTCGGATTTGCTATTTATTTTAAAGCATTGAAAAAAAAATGCAATAGAAATTGATGACAGCAAATTATGCAGCATTCTTATGTTAAAACATCAATAGGAATTTGCTACTTAATTTACTTGTAATGAATTTTATGGTAAAAACACATAACAGGAATCTGCTACTTAATTTGATTGTAATAAATTTAATGTTAAAACAGCAAATTATTAGTATTGCATTTGGCTTGGATTAGTGTTGCATTCTGCAGCAAATTATAGCATTTGAATGGATTTTGCAACATTTGAATGCATTGTGCAGCTAGATTAGATTCAATAATATTTAGCAGCAATATTGTGTTCATTTTGAACATGACCACTCTCATAATAGAAAGCTAAAACTACAAGTTAAAATCATAAAAAACTAAAACAAAAAATTAAAAGATGATGCGAAATTGAAAAAGGCAACAATATCACACAAGTTGGTATATGTTTGTTTAGAAGGGAGTCTTTTATTAAAAAAAAAAAAATTTCTTATTTTAGATTAATAACTTAAAAACTATCTTATTAAAAAAAACTATCTTATTTTAGGTTAATAATTTAAAATATAATAAAAGGGTAAATTTTGTAATTTTACATTGTGCATCATGTCTAGTCCCTCATAAACAAACATGATACAAGGACTAAGTTTATGTCCTGTGCATCATTATCAAACACATCACAGAGACACTGTGATTAATGTCCTTGTCTTCAATGTTATTATCTCAGTATCTCCAATGTCTCTGTGCCTATTATCTCCGCAAACAAACACACCCTAATATTTCACATTTAGCAACATATATGTTGCTAATTCTTATGGCAATTTGTGAGATTCTTTTTATAGGAGGAGCTACTCAACTCATTTTGGTTAATCTACTAATTCTTAACCTAAGAAGCATGGACACACCTTGGTGTGTCCAATTGTCCGACACATATTGGATAGTGACACACGGTGGACATGTGTGCAACACCTGGTTGTACATGTTCGAAAATATTATTCAGGTCGAACATGTACTATCCTCTATCTGACACACGTTGGACACGTCATAATACATCATGGACGCAAGTTAAACACATCATGGGCATGACATTTGTTTTCATATTTTTGAAAAAGTTTAAGCCCAAACCTGTCTAAAGTTTACAAGATTCACTAAAACTTAAATTAAATATGTATTTTTAACTCAAAATAAGAGTGATTTTATATATATATCGTGTTTATACCCTAAATTTTTTTAATTTAGTGGTATCTATGTTTGTGTCCATTTTATATCTGTGTCGGTGTCCGTACTTAATTTTTAATTAATTTTTGGATTGAAAAGTGATTGAAGTTCTTGAAAGGCTTTTCTTCATGAGTGTTCTTCAATACATTATTATTATTAGGTTAAATTAAACTAAACCTTCAAAGAGATTTTGTGAAACTTAGTTAGATTCCTTTTTATTTATTCAGGTGACATTGACATGTTTATATTTATGAGAGGTCAATATAATTTTTTAAGGAGATGAGTGTAATGATTTTACAAATTCAAAAACTTTTTTAGAAAAATTTACAAATAATTTTAGAAGTTCATTGTAATTTAACTTTATTGTTATGATTATTATAGCCTCACTTTGTAGGAAGATAGCCTCTGATCAAAAATATGAAAGGCAATGTATTTAACTATTTTATTGCATTGACCAATAAATAAAGTTAACAATCTTCCTTCACAATCTCAATTCGGGAAGCTAAAGCGATTCCTTTTGAGACATGCACTAAGCCATATGTTTCCCATCCTAAATTTATTTAAATATTTTATCAAACATTTTGTAAGCAACTTGCAAATGCATAAGAATTATTCTACCAAAGAAATTTTAATCCAAACCAATTAAATAAAACTAACTTAGACACATGCAAGCGAAATTTCCAATCAATAACTATTCCTAATCTTGAATACAGGAAGAGGGGAGTAGCTTCAATCTTGCATTTCTTTACTTAGCTGAAAGAATGAACCTTCAGCATAATCTAGACTTGAAGGTTTTGAAAAGATTGTGGTATTATAAGAACATACATACAAAATAAATACATATTAATATGTGAATGAAGAGATCAAAGTAACCATTGCATTTTATAAGAGAAATTTTTATTTCATCATAAATTCTATCTTTTATCCCAATTTTATATTCCTTCACCGACAGAATTACTAGATGTAGTACAACTAATATAATCTCATACACTTGAACCAAAAAGTATGGTTGTCATAAATTAAATTTTGTCTCTAGCACCCAGCAAAATCAGAAGGGAAAGTGTGATATACTCAGAAGACTGAATAATAATTGAGAAGTAGTCTTCATCTTTCATCCAAGTTCTACAAACGACAGACTCAAGTGACTTGCAAAAAATCATAATTACCAATTTACCATTTGTATTACATTAATAGTTTAGCTCATATTTAGGCAACAGGGAACACTATAACTTGATCAAGAACAGGGCCACAAAGAGATCCATAATCATCAATTCTGGTATGGTAGAAGGAGCTATAGAATGTGAGTCTTGTTCTTGGGGCAATTGCTTTGAACTTGAAACTCACTGTCCTGAATCTTCCCTTTCCTTCAGATTTGAATGGAACTTTAAAGGTGTCTTTTGCAGCGAATGCTTCAACCATCATTGATCCATGGCATCCATTCTTGGCATCTCCAACTGAGAATGTGATGTTGTAGATCTTGTTGGTTTCAGTTCTGATGATCTGCGCGATGGCGCTTTCCCTGCCGGCAACAAGCTCCACTGCTCCCAACCCGAACGGGACATTGAAATGGTTTGAATCAATGAACTTAACAGCTTTGAGAGACTCAATGATCCAACCAGGGAGTGGTGACAAGAGATCTTGCTGTTGAGGAGGGAGAAGAACACCATTGGTTGAATTGAAAATTGGGAATGGACCCTCCTCAAAACCAGGATTTTTAACTATATTAACTGCAACAGACAATCATATAATGGTTCTTAATCAGAAACATAACTCCAAAACAGATGCAGAGAGAAATCATATCATATAGTTGAAATTCTAATTTTGGTAAACACTAGAACTTTGCTAGCATAGCATCTCAACTCCCAAGAGACCAAAAAGCATGGAAATAATAATCTTCTCAAAACTCAGCATGCTGATTAATTCAAGGACTTAAACAACTTTCAAACTTGTAATGTGTTAAAACTGCAGCATGATCTGTGTTGACATTAAATCATCAGAATCACATGCTCAAGGGATCAGACCGATTTCCACCCAGACCAACACCTTATTGGATTATTAAAGCTATTCTAACGAATCCAAGATCCAGAAAAACAAACACATCACCCTAGTAGCATTTGTTAGGCTGCGTTTATTTTTTCTGACTCTGGGATCAGAGTCAGGGAGTCAGTGAAAAATTGACTCTTTCAAGTGTTTGGTGCGAGAGTCACAGTGACTCAGTGAACAGAGTCACAGTAACTCAGTGAACAAAATTGTCAATTTTTTGTTCACTCCAATTTTGCCGTCGTTGTGTATCGGAAGAGAGTCAACATGCTCGAAGGGAGGCATAAATATGTGAGGGTGTGTTCGGAGTCAATTTTGGAGTCACTGTGACTCAGTGAACAAAATTGTCAATTTTTTGTTCACTCCTATGACACTGACTCTGACTCTATGACTCTCTTAACTCTGACTCCAGAGTCACTAGAAACAAGCACTACCTTAGAAAACAAATTCAAACCATGTTAGGTTCAAAGAGAAGGATATGTTTTCATTACCTCTTGTAGGTCTTGGAGGGTAAAACTCTCTGATAGCAATGGCATCCAAAAGAGGGCCACAAGCTGGGTCTTCTTGAACTCCAGGATTGTGGAAAGTGACTCTGGCAACATCAGAAGTGGCCCTGAACCCCCAAGCAATGACATCACCATTGAGGTTGTAAAGTGTCTGCAAAGGGACATCACCAGTCTGTGGAGGAACAGAGATCCTCAAGACCTCATCTTGTGCACAAGTCCTTGAGGCCCCAAGAATCAGGGCATAAAGTTGACCAGGTTTGACCTTGATTGTCTGAGAGATTGAGGCTTCATTGCCAAGCCTCACAGCATGTATTCCATGTGTCACTGGGAAGAACATGCCTCCAGGTTGTGGCCCCCCAGAGACATACTCAACCAAACCATTAATCTCCCATTTAGGCAAAGCATATTTCCCAATTAGTTTTGTGTTCTTCAGGTATCTAGGGTTTGGCTGCTCCTCAAAGTTCCCATTTTGGAGGTAAGCTGTTCAAAATCACAAGCATCAGGATCAGTTGATAAGGTTGGTAAACCTAATCAAATCCATAAACACACAAAAATTAAACATAATGCACAGATCTGAAGAGAATTCTTTTATAATCCTGAAATACATTTAATGCTTACTCAGGAAACCTTCACAGTTATTTACTATAAGTTTTTACTACTTTTAGGTACATTAACAGCACTAAGTTTTTGAACCTATGCAATGTACCTACCTAAATCCCTCGCCACTAGACCACTATTAGTGACTTCATTTATTCTAAGTTTTTATATTAACTTTCAAACATTTTAAATGAAAATGGCAGCAAAAAGTGGTCTTAGGAGAAAAGATTATACATTAGCATGGACTTAAAAAAACATGGGTCAAGTGTTTTCGCATTACCTTCTGGTACTCTAGGCTGAAGAGCAGCAAGAGCTGAAGCAACAAAGAGAAGAGCAAAACAAAGTTTAGATAGAAATGTCACTGCCATTTTTTGTCGCTACAAAATCTTGGGGCTAAGAGAAGAAAGGGGAACAGGGCATGTGGGAAGAAAAGGGTGATAAGCTTCACTTGCTTTTATAGTGTAGAGAAGAGGGTTATTTATGGGAGAGAACTTAGGAAAAATCACGTTGAAAAGAGCCCATTGGGATTGGGGACACATCAATTGTGTCTAAACTCTAAACAAAAGCAGAAGTTTATAATTTTTCATTAATACTTCTCGTACAACATAAATATGTCCAATAATTATCCAACGTGTGCTATACATAATATGGAATATATGCTATACGTACGTGTGCTATACATATAGCACACATTTTATATCATGAATAGCACACGTTAGATGTTCGTTGAACGTATTTCTATTGTATGATAAGCATTATTGATAATTTTTTCAACCGTCTTTTGCTCCACAATTCATGCTGTGGGCATCTTTGAAATCATGTAGCAGTTGGTTCTTAAGGAGAAGATAACAGTAGAAAAGCTTGATGTTTCATGTGTTATTTAACATTTTTAATAAGTTTTTATTTTGTTATGTCGGTGGTTACGTTTGAACCATCATTGATTGCAATGCAATGAAAAAATTATGTGTACTTTTTACTTTTTAGAGTCTGGATTTGCATTAATATCTCTTGCTTATAATAACTATAAAATGCCTACATTTATTCCGGTAAAAATTATAATAAGCTAAAGTATTTTTTATGAAAATAGAAAATCAAATTATATTTCTCTTAAATTAAAATATCAGATAAATTAATTCTTTATATAAGGAAAAACAAACAAATTTTTATATGAACATAAAAATTATAACTTTCAATTTTCAAACTTAAAAAAATCATAAATACTGTGATACAAAAGTATTATTCTATTAATAATTTACGATAACTAATTGCTAGTTGCCCATACCCAAACCAAGATCTCACTGCTACTTAGTTTACAATTTATAGTTCCTAGTGACATAAAATAAATAGTAAAAAATATTATGAAAGATTTAGAACTGAAAAGAAAAAAAACAAAAAATTAGAATGATTTGTATTTAAAAAATTATTTTTATTACTTATTTATTCAATTTTATTAATAGAATTAAAAACTTATTATCCTAACGAGTGTGTATATAAATAAATAATATATTTTGGAATTTTTATAAATAGTATAGATTAACGGTAATGTTTGTTGTATAATAGAAATATGTCTAATTAATATTTGTTCACACCTCGTGCTGCGGCCCAATTTGGTGGCCGAGTTCCAAACCCCAGTTACGGCCCAAAATGATAGCCAAAGTCAGGGACAGTAAAGGAACCCACCTAAGGCCCAAGGTCGGACCTAGGGCGCCCCCTCGAGAGGTCCAGTCCAGACCAAGGCCCAAGGGGAGTTGAATAGCCCAACGTGAATGGGTCGCAAGTCGGACCCGGGTACGGATCCTGCAACCAGACCCGAGGTGAGATGAGCTCAACCTCCGCTTAGGGCGGGAGCTCATCAGAAGTGGATGACGACGCCGAGAATCCTGGAGCCACAACGACACTACGAGGATCGACCTAGGGCGTCGCGAAAAGCGGAATGAGCGTTATCCCGAGTCGATCAGAGGTGGTTACCGCGGAGAGGGCTCGCTTCCCACTCTATATAAAGGGGGGTCATTCCACTGCACAGGAAAGCAACTCAGCTGAGTTCCCATGTTAGACTCGAACTGACTTAAGTTTCAGAGTCCTTGCAGGGAGACCCCTCCCTCTTGGTGGGAGGGGAGCATGGAGCGCAGGAGCTCATGGAGACGAGCGGGGGCGCATGGAGTTCAAAGACCGGCGACAGTTCGACCTCGATCAAAGGTACGGAACAATATTTAATAGGTATAATATGTAATATGTATCAAATATATATATAGCACATATACGCATGAACATATTACATATTGTATATAGCACATATGTTAGATATATTTCTATTGTATAATAAATATTACTGATAGAATAGTAAGGTGAAGTACCAAAAAGGAACACGAAAGATTTTGTCAAATGTGACAAAATACATCAATCGTGAGATCGAGTCAAATGACATTTTTTACATAATTGAAGCATTTTGTCACACTTAAACAATTTTTCATTGATTATTTTATCAAAAATATCTTTAATAGTTGAACCAAATCTTTCCTATTTCCTTCATGTACTTCAGCCTAGAATAGTATTCACAAAAGCAACAAATCCACCTGTGTGCTGTAATTCTATCCACCATTTTGAACGCAACCGCGTGCCATCACTTCATATACTATGATTGAGTCAAAATATATATGATATAATATATAAAAATATATTTTTATACTGTATATAAAGGAGATTGAAAAAAATAATTATCTTTTGATATCCACATTCATTTAGATAGTTATTTTTTTAATTCTAGAATTAAAATAAAAAATTATAAAATAAATAAATATAAAAGATAACCATTTTTAGATTTTTCATATTATTTCTTTTACTATTTATTTTATTTTTATTCATCTTTATAAAAAATTAAAAAAAAAATATGACTCCACATAAAAAATAAAAATGAATAAAAATGCGGCTTGAGACGCTAGTTATATATAATGCACATACATTAATATATTATATATTATAAAGAAATATTATGTTATAATATTTAATATATATTATGCACAACATATATTATATATTATGTTATAACAGGTGATATATGATTGTACAAAATATTAATTATTTTGATTGATTTTTTATTACAAATCAAGTATTTATCATTATAATTTCATCATACTAATAAAACTATGAGTGAGTTTGGTATTACTGTTATTTTTTAAAAATTGCTTACTTTTTTATTTTTTCAAAAGTTACTTTTCAAATATTATAGTATATATGTTTAGTAAAATAAAATAAAATTCACTTTCAACAAGCACATAAAATTCACTTTCAACAAGCACAGGCTACAATAATAGTTTTGATAAAATTGTTTCTAAAATTTAAATGATTATAATAGACATAAATCATAATAACTTCATTAATAGATAAGATTATATCATACTTTTAACTTTTGAAAATTGCAAGTTAGCTTTGAAAAATATCTCTATAATAAGTACTTTCAAGTTTCAAAAGCACCCCTAACTTTTAAAAACTAAAAACATAAACATCTAAATTTTTTGATTTATCAAACACAAAATGTTAACTTATATTTTTAAAAAGGACAAATACTTCTCTAATAAGTAATACCAAACACACCCTATATTTGTTAAATACAATTTTTATAATAAAAAATTAGGATGAGATAATGACTTCTAAATTTAAGATAAAGAAAGTCTCTCATTTAACAAGTATTTACAAATTACATTATATTTATCTCATAAAAAAACAAAAATAATTTTGATTAAGTATTCAGGAAAATATAAGGTATCAATACTCAATATATATATATATGAGTCAAGTAGTAATTGATTTATAGATAAAATTAATTTAAAATTTTTAAATTTATATAATTGGCAACTTGTTATATAAGTAATTTTCAAATTAATTTAATTTATATTGATACTCTATAACTTTATCAATTTATGAAAAAAAACCCAATTCATAACCTGCCGCGAGAGAGAGCATTGTGTGAGAGAGAGTGGAAGAGGAGGTGCGATCGGAATTAAGACACGTCCAAGAAGGCTGCGACTACGAGTACGATCACCCCACTATGTTCGTGTCAATTTATATTTACTTTAACATATACTAATAAGTCAAATATACAATTGGGTACCTATATCTAACAAAAATATTAGATACCAAATAAATGTCCAAAATTTAATTATATGAACCATATCATATTTCACAAATATCTTTTAAAATCAACTAGAAGTTGATAATGGTTTACAGACCCAAAATTAAAAATAAAAAAAGTATAAAGAAACAGAGGAAGGTGATTTCGTGTCCTTTCCAATTTCAAAATTCAAACCTAAAGGTCAAGGTGTATCTATGGATGCACATGGCTTCTTGCTATCTTTGGACCACATGTTCCCTATTATCGTCTTTTCTTTTTTTGAAAAAAATTAAAGTATTGAAAGTAGGTTCATGTACCGAAAACCAAAGTAGGTCCATGGATATTGCCTTGTATAATTATATGTTCCAATTGAAAAATGTTTTATACACATTACTCTATGAGTCATCCCATCAGCCACTTTATACAACATACATTTAAAAAAGATAAAACATTTAAATTAGTTCCTACAAAATTTTTTATCGGACAAAATAGTCTTTCCAGAATAAAAAATTCAAAATACATAATTTCTAAATTAAAAAGTTGGACAAATTGATCCTCCAAGAAAAAATAAGATAAATTAGTCCTTCACGATTCATGGAAATAGTCAAATTAGTCCCTACCAATTAAAGATTTTGGACAAATTAACTCTCTCATTATAGGGACCAATTTGACCATTTTCATAAATCTTGAGGGACTAATTTGTCTAATTTTTTTTAGGATCAATTTGTCCGACATTTTAATTTGAGAGAGATGTATTTTGAATTTTTGATTCTAGAGGGACTACTTTGTCCGATGAGAAATTTTACAAGGACTAATTATTATCAATAATACTTGTCGTACAACAGAAATACGTCCAACAAGTATCCAATGTGTGTTATATATGTTATGGGATGTGTGATATTTGTATAGCACACGTTGGATACTTGTTGGACGTATTTCTGTTGTACGACCAACATTATTGAATTATTATTATTACAGAACTATATTGTTATCAAATACGTGTTTACACAACCAATATAGTTCAATTTATAAGTATTCGAATAGAAGAAAAATTATGAATTATAGCTCCTCCTAACTCTCTCTCCCTGGCTTTGATACCAGTGCAGGGACGAGGCCAGGGGTGCAAAGATTGAAAGTAATATGATACAAGGTTTAGAAAGAACTATTATTATTAATTACTATTATTGTAGTAATAAGAAAGGTGATAAAATGTACTGAGAGTAGAGATATTATAATAAAAACTCATTTTATTTTTAATCTAGAGAGTTAACACGTCTAATTTTCTTTTTAAACACTCAATACTTTTATTTAAAATTTCTAAATCACTTTCAAGTTGATATAAAATAGCAAGATAAGCTAGAATTGGTAATGCATATAATTGTAACTCTTGAATTTCAATTTTTATATCATTAATGTTTTCAATAACATTTTCTTTAACAAAATATAATTTCTTTAAACCAGTTCTATGCAAATATAATGGATAAATTAAAGTCATAAAAGAAAGTAAGATAAGAAGTTTACAATGTGCAATAAACCTTCTAAACCTTCTGCTTGAAACTGGTAATTTTATTTCACAATACGCTTACAAGGAAAAGATGCAAAGTTACACCAAAGAAAAATTTCTAAAGTGAGAGAGTAAGGTCAGATGTTTTCTCTCGGTCCCTTCGCCTCTTTTACATCTTTCTTAACTTCGTAACACTTGTACCGTGAGTAAGCATTTGTTTCTTGTATTTACCAAGTCTAGTAACTCTAAATTTTGGAAAATATTCTCAATGCTAGTCAAGATACTCATGATATGGCTTCTTACATGCATATGAGTTTTACTTAACTGGAACACTTGACCATGCTTAGCCTTTACCTGGCCTTGCTTGGATTATTTTATTTATTTATTTATTATTATATATATATATTTATAATATTATTATTTAGTACAAATCTTTTACAAATCATACGGGTTTTGTGAGTCTTCAAAATAATTTCCTGGATTTGAAGTGGTGTCTTCTTCTTTTAGTGTTGATTACATGATAGCTTGTATCATTTCTCTCATTTCGTCCTCAAAAGTGGTTGCTGCTAAAGCTGCTAAGAGTTGTTTTTGTGCTAGGAATTGTGAGTCTTCCTTTTTGAGAAAATTGACTTGTCTGACTAGTACTTGGACTACTTCGCTTATCTTTGGATATGCTAACCCAATTATCTATAATTGTTTTGCTGATTAGATTACGATCAAATTTGCTCCACCATTTTACTTTAATTATTCTTACTAGATATTGGACACTGAGATTATCAACATCTTTCATTGAATCATAGTCCCAGACCATTATCCAACATATTCCCATGGATGCTACATGTGATATAAGTTGGTAGTCTGCTACAAAATTGGTCTTTGATTTAAAATATTCATAACCCATGACTACTTCTTTTGGGAAAATATCTGGTATTGCTCCGAAGTCATAGAACTATTTCATAAACCATTTTGGAAGTTGTAATAAAATCATTTTTCTGAACCAGAAGAACCAGGAATCGGGGCTCGGATTCAAATACAGGGCGTGATGTCATGCATTCATGTAATCATAATAAGTGTATTCCTGAGGAATTGAATTGTCTAGAAAATTTTTTACTATTAAACATTTCTTGGCCCCAATCTTGTAAAGATAATACCCTCATTATTTTGATTCGGGAGAATGAAATCTCTCCGGTAGTAGGATTTTTTGTGTGAGTTAATTCAATTGACTTTGTGTCTACTAATATAAACTCATAAAATTTTTTGGTCTTTCTTAGATCTACTAGGACATAATAGAAGAGCTTTGGAAATATATGTTTGTACATAATTCTCCGATCTATTTGGAACCACTCTTTCTCAATAGGTATTATTGAATGTGTTTCAGTCTTTTCTTTGTAATTGGATTCAGCTGCTATTGTTGGTTTTGTAGTGAATAGCTTTGAAGGTTTTATTGGTATATCTGGTTGGTGCAATAATAAGAGAGCTTTTATTTGTGATAGAATTATTAGTAATATAATTACTCTTAACAATATGTAACATAGTCACTGGTCTTGATGAAGAAGCTTTTATCGATAATTTGTCTTGGTCCAAAGGGGGATCATATTCATCGCTGGTAATTGATTTCTTCCTTATATTGGGAAAAATCCCGCAAAATTTCTCTAGTAAGAAAATCTGGTAATACATTTTTCTCACCTTTAATATATTCTATTTCAAAGTCAAAGCATGATAAAAGAGTTTGCCATCTAGCAAAAATATGTTTTGAAACCAGGTTTTTAACATCATTCTCAAAATATTTGGAACTGCTTTACAGTAAGTTCTTATTAAAAAATTTTTATTAAATAAATAATCTTGAAATTTAATAATAACTAGAACTATTGATAAAATTTCCTTTTTAACTGTTGAATATTTTTATTGAGTTGGGTGTCATATGCCCGAATGATACTTAACTGCTGCTTCCACTTGATAATTGTAGAAAATTGCCTTAATTTTGCATTTGGTTTCTTTTCCTGAAACATAATGCACTATCTTCCTTCGACTTATAATATGTATATGTATATATGTCACATTGCTACTACTGTATAATATGCTTGTGTTATGCCATGTAGCACTAAATTAGTAAAGAACATACCTTATATGCCTGATAACCATTTCGACATTTATTTAGTCATATTCATCACATGCTCGAGCAAAGGGTAGTAATTCTAGCAAAGAATAGCAATAGAACACATAGCACACCCGTAAACCTTAACATATATGGTAGGCTTCTACAATATTTTACCACCAAATAGTTAGGCTTCAAACATAATTATTTGAGAATATTTTGGTGTCAACTTCTAGACATAAATTAATTTTTGGTGTTAACATGTTGTCACTTGACAATAATTTTCATTTTTGTAGGTAAATATATTATATTTAGATTAGATTTAGGTGTATTATATTTAGATTTATTGTTCTTTCCTAGAAGAAGTTTCTATAAGAGGTACTGTCCCTAGTAAGAGTAGTGGGGTCAAAAACTCAAAATTGTTATATAGTTGTCACTTGATAATACTTTCTTTTTTTTCAGCAGGTAAATATTTATATTTAGATTTTTTTTTGTTAGGATATTTAGATTTTGTTTTTTTTATTGCCCATGGTGTCCGGAGTTTTGTCATGACTAATCTGTCGTCCCGAGTCTCATACTGGGAATGGCAGGTGAGGCTTCCAGCAATAATTTTTATTCACAAGGCTCGAACTCAAAACCTTGCTTAAGAGACAACA
Organism: Aeschynomene evenia; assembly: GCA_013621005.1. Taxonomy (NCBI): domain Eukaryota; kingdom Viridiplantae; phylum Streptophyta; class Magnoliopsida; order Fabales; family Fabaceae; genus Aeschynomene; species Aeschynomene evenia. Next base: position 2,146,406 of record CM024272.1, on the reverse strand, counting down.
AACCATTTACCACTTGTGTCAATCCTTGTTGGTTATTTAGATTTTTTTTTTGGTGACTTATTTAGATTTTGTTTTTTTTTTTGTTGCCTACGGTGTCCGGGCGACTAATCCGTCGCCCCGGGTCGCGTACCTGAGAATGACAGGTGAGGCTTCCAACAAGGATTTTTTCCATCCACAAGACTCGATTCCGAGACCTTGGTTAAGGGACAACAAGTCGCTTACCACTTATGTCAACTCTTATTTAGATTTTGTTATCCAGTAGAAAATTGATAAGATTTTGGATTTTTATTACTTCTCTAGCAAAATCTCTCTTTGTCATGTTTGACATGAAGATAAACCCAATCCAAGCCTAATTTGGGGTCAAAATCCAATTCCAACTCGTAACAGATGAAAAACTAGGGTTTCAGCATGAACTAATTGGGCCGTAAAGACTTCATTACAGGCCTCAGAGCCCATAGAAAAGCCCAATTATAGAGTCAAACACACAAAAAAACGGTTCAACATAAAAGAAGAGTGAGGTAGTTTGCATCACATAATCAGAGTCAACATCACCAAAGTTTCATATGCATAAAACCACCCACCCATGTGGGGGCACACATCCACCACAACAACACCAATCTCTTCTCAAAAACGACGCCGTTTTACTCCCGATCCTCCAACCCCGCCACCGCCATCATGATCACCGTCGCCGCTGCACCGCGGAAATCTCCCCGCCGTTCATGGTGACATCCGCCGTAGCATCCGTCGCATCCTCCTGGCTAGGAAACCGGCGGATCCGGTACTTCTTCCTCCTCCTCTGCTCGCCAATCCTCCTAGTCCTCCTCTGCGTCGCCCTCCCGTTCCTCTGCGCTGCCGAGTTCTGCCTCCGCCGCCGCGTGTGGAGGAAGCTCATCCGCGACTCTGGCGGCGGCGGCGATAGGCTCCAACGGTGCGAGGAGGGGTGCTGCGGTGGTTGCGGCGATGACGGAGAAGTAGAGGAGAAGGGGCTTCTCCATAGGTACTTGGAGGATCAGCTTCTTCTGGTTGGATCCATGTACGATTGCGGTGACATTGAAGAAGAGGAAGAAGAAGAATACTCGAGAAGGGTTGAAGATATTGAAAATCTAGTTAGTAGTAGAATTCCTCTGTTAAGGTAATTAAAACCAACAAGTTTTAGGATTTTACTTTTTTAGTTTTTGTACATAGATATCTAATTTGATGCTTTAATTTTTTTTTATTAATTTTCCACTTTTAAAGAGAAAAAGATGTGTATGGAAGTTCTGTGTATTTCTTGCAGCAAGTTACAACGCTGTTATTGACCATCCCATCTCTTTTCTTTTTTATTTCTTTATTTTCACAAATAACAAATAGCACAGCAACAAAAAAAAATCAGCCAAATCAACTCATTTAATCACTCTATTTAAAGACTAATGCATCATAAACACATCATTTCTACACCTTTTACTAAATAATGAGTATATTTTTAATGGGTTCGGTGATTGTGCCCAAAATTTCTATTTATCGACTATTTTGGCTGGGTTTTTGTTGTGACTTTTATTTTTAATATTTTAACTCGTTACTTTTTGTTTTTCGAATGAAGTACTGAGAGATTTTGGGTTCCTATATGATTTATCGGAATCTGCTACTCTGCATATATGGCAATAAACTACTTTTCTCCAGGGATAAGTTTATTTTTAAGTTCCTTAGAAGAATTAGAGCGAAAATGTAGTAAATAAGAAACTGTGTAAAACCAATGAGAGGGCTTGAGTTGCGTGAGATGCTCCATTTAAATAACAACTATTTGAATTGAATATCTTACTTCTAATTAATTCAGAGTAATGAAAGTTTAATTTTGATATGATGATAGAATAAATTCAATTAACTTAAAAAAAATACTCAAATTCGTTCTGCAAAATTTATCATCAGTGAAAGTATTCTATCGAGAAAAAAAATTTCAAAATACATATCTCTCAAATTAAAATATATGATAAATTGGTCTTATATGAAAATATTAGACAAATTAGTCCATCAAAATTAATAAAATTGGTCAAATTAGTTCATACAATGAGAGGATTAATTTGTCCAACATCTTCCATTGGTAGGGATTAATTTGATCATTTTCATGAATTTTAAAAGATTAATTTATCCGATATTTTTGTTTCTTTGAGGGTCAATTTGTCCAATGCTTTAACTTGAAAATGATGTATTTTAAATTTTCATTAATGGAAGGACTACTTTGGTCAATAATAACTACTGTCGGATGAATTTGGGCATTTTGAGAAAAACAAAAAAGAACAAATTCAAATTTACTATATTGAAATTAAATTTGAAATCAATTTTTTAAAATCAATTTGTTAATATGATATCACCACAAAGATGATCTTGTCTAATTTTCATATCATAAAATAAATTGTATTTCTATTAAGTGAAACATCACATGATATAAAGTGGAACATCATATAATTAGGCAGGCACAGTTCTGATAATATCTATACTATATATAAAGGAGATTAAAAAAATAACTACTTTTTAGTGTCTACACTCATTTGGATAGTTATTTTTTCAATTATAAAATTAAAACTAAAAAATTACAAAAATAAATAGATGTAAAATATAATCACCTCTATTTCTTTTTTAACTCTAGATCTTTCATGTTATTTCTTTTACTATTTATTTAATTTTTATCCATTTTTATAAAAAAAATTTAAAAAATAAATATAACTCTACAGAAAAAATAAAAATGCAGCTTGACGGGCACGAAGTGCTCAACAAGGCGCTATATGGCGGAGATGGTTATATGACCTTAAAAATTGACTCATAAAAGGTGTATGATCATATTAATTGGCACACATCCAGTATACTCAGAAAATGTTATATCGACTTAAAGAGACTTTGTTGGATGTGGGTATTCCTGAATTTTTTATCAAGGTGATTTGGTGGTGTGTGACTTCTCCTACGATGAACCTGCTCTGGAATGGTGGGGTAACTAGTCACTTTACTCCTTCTAGAGATATTCGGCAAGGTGACCTCATTTCTCTTCTTCTTTTTGTCTTGTGAATGGAGAAATTGGCTCAGATGATTGAAGATCAAGTTAGAAGTAATAATTGGGATCTGATTCGTTTAAGCATGGATGATCCTTTGCTCTCTCATTTATTCTTTGCTCTCTCATTTATTCTTTGCTAATGACATTGTGTTGTTTGCGAAAGCTTCTACTGATCAAGCAGAGCTGATTCTGGAGGTGCTTAATAAGTTTTGTTTAAGTTCTGGCCAGAAGGTGAGTAGTGCTAAGTCCAGTATTTTCTTTTCCAAGAATGTTCATGTTGTAAGGAGGGAAGGAATTTGTTCAATTCTTGGTATGAATCAGACCTCAAATTTGGATAAGTATTTGGGTGTTCCTTTACTCCATAATTGTACCTCAAAGCAAGACTTTCAATTCATTTTTGATAGGATGTAGTCAAAATTGGCGGGGTGGAAAGCTAAAACTTTATCTTTAGTAGGTCGTATTACCCTTGCTCAATCGGCCTTAGCCACAATTCCCTCCTATGTGATGCAAACAATGAAAATCCCAATGGCGGTCTGCGAGAAAGTTGATAAGATCTGCAGAAATTTTATTTGGAATGGTTTCTCAGATAAAAGGAAAACCCTGTTGGTTAGCTGGGAGAAAATTTGTACTCCAAAAGCAGCAGGAGGTTTGGGGTTCAGGAAGTGTCGGGATATAAACGATGCTTTCCTTATGAATTTGAGGTGGAACTTAACAAATGACTCTGAAGATCTGTGGGTCAAGGTTTTGCAAGCTAAATACATATGTGGTCTTATGGGCATTCCTACCATGAAAGCTCAGAGGGACCCTTCCAATTTATGGAAGGGAATTTTGAATGTGTGGCCTATGGTTTTTAACAATTTAATTTGGAGGGTGGGCTTAGGATCAGACGTTAGTTTCTGGAGTGACCATTGGATCCCTAGTGTGTGTTGGGAAATCATGCATATAGAAGCAGCGAAAAACAAAAATTTTACATGTGATTCCCTCCCATAAACTCTTGTGAAATATCATAAATCATATTTGATTTACCTGTTGAAGCGTGTCAGCTACACGAAATGAGCTATGTCAATCCTTCTAACGCAGTAGCAGCGGCGGCCTTTAGAAGTCCACACAGCAGCTGTGGCCGGCACACATCCACCTTGATGCTCCTATGAGACTCTCTATGCTAGTAGTGAATTTAAGAGAAAACAAGGATTAGCTTTCTCTGAGTGAGAGTGTGTGAATTCAAAATTCTTGTGTGTGATGCTAGGCTCATATGTGTTGCTATTTATAGCCAACACTTCACTCTCATCTCATAGAAAACTTAAACCTAGTTTGTGCCTTATTGGGCCCATCTGATGTAAGCCCAATGCAATTAAATTAGTCACACTAATTTAATCTAATTAAGCATCAATTAAAACTGCTTTAGTGTGTGACCCTATAGGTTCTTATAACGTTGGCAATATCATTAAATATTTATTTAATAATATAAATAGTGAGCGGTATCTAGCAACACATCACTGTTACCCAAGTTATTGTGATACCCCGTATCATAGTATCCCTTAGGAAGGACTTTTCTCAAGACGCGTCAGAAACACATCAACAAGTTGCTGTCAGAGGGGACTCGCTAGCGAGCAGTCAGCCCCCCTCTAGCGATGGGATCAAGTCCCACGTCGTTCAGAACGGACGTCACGACGTCGCTGACAGAAAGTGCTAGCTAGCGAGCAACCATTGCCCGCTAGCGAAGAGCTAGTCGCTAGCGACCATATGCTAGTCGCTAGCGACCAGACCGAAGTCCCACATTGGTCACAACTCATTGTCAGCCTTCCCCCCTATATATATGAGAGGATATGTTTTCTTTTCCCTCACACCTCACACTTCGCCTTTTTCAGACAGTGCTTTGGGCGCCCTAGGTTACCGAGGATAGTGTGAGTTTTACGTTTTGGGGATACTCTGCAAGAGCAAGTTCTCGACGGTGAGTGAAAAGACGTTTTTACCCCTGTCAGCGTGCTGGTCGCCAGCGAGCTGTCAGAGCTCGCTGGCGAGTGTGCCATCGCTAGCGAGAAGGTATTTCTCGCTAGCAAAGGTTCAGTGCGTAGCCTAGTTCATGTTTTGATTTTCTTTTGTGCGGTCCTGATAAGTCTTTTGCACGCCTGGTGCAAGCGCGGTGCCGATAGCTGGAGCCGGAGCTAGCGGTGCCTTCCAGTCTCAGGACTTTCCAGGTGAGTGGAGGTTTTAGAGTGGATGTGCCGTGGCTGCCACATAGTAGCATTTGTATATGTTTATATGTTTATATTTATGTTTATGTTTATATGTTTATATTTATGTTTATGTTTATATTTATAGTTATATTTATGTTTATGTTTATATTTATGTTTATATGCTTAAGTAAATAATATGATAGATAGATAACATGCTTAGATAGATAATATGATAGGTAGATAACATGCTTAGGTAGATAATATGATAGATCTATAACGTGCTTAGGCAGATGATATGATTAGGAAGATAACCTGCTTAGATAGATCACATGCATAACCTAGTAGGGTAATATAACATAGTAAGATGATATAACATAGTAACATAGCATAACCTAGTAAGATAACATCACGTGGTAAGATAACATAACATTGTAAGATAACATGATATAATAAGATAATATAATCTAGTAATTAATATAATCTAGAAGTTAAATATAGGCATGTAATTAATTCAATCTAGTGAGTTAATATAACCTAGTAATTAATATAACCTAGTGAGATAATGTAACATAGTAAAACACCATAACCTATTAGGATAATATAACCTAATAAGATAACACAACTCATTAAGATAATATAACTTAGTAGAATAACGTGACCTAGTAAGATAGTAAGCCCCAGTAAGATAACACGTCTTAGACAGATAATATACCTTAGACAGATAATATACCTTAGACAGATAACATACCTTAGTATGATAACATACCGTAGTAGAAACGTGCCCTAGAGGATAACATGTTTTAATGGAGGATAATACTCAGATAGATAAGTTCCCTAATAGATAACATGACAGGAATGAGTGGATGACTTCTAGATCCCTTTGTATATATGTTACGCGTAATGATTTTATGCGTTATGATTATTCCTATAAGCTTGAATGATTTATGCTATGCTATGCCATTATATGAAACATGTTAGAACCCTATGATTTATGATCAGAATGATAACGTGCAGTGTATGAGTAGAATGGTTGTAGAATTGTGTGATGACTGTTTACGTAGTCTGCGAACCGTCGTAGTATGTATTCCGACGCTATAGCCCGGATGCAGCTCCCGGTTGAGTTTAGCCGTGACATACTGCCACGAAGCGCCTCCAGTCCCACCCCAGATACAGATACAGTATGACTGGTCTCACCTGCGTGGTTGTAGAGGTCCAGATCATAGGGCGGCTCGTGTTCCGTCATATGGCCGCACCCTAGTGGTAGCGAGTCACAGTTATCAGATACAGTAGGGCGGCTCGTGTTCCGTCATTATCAGTTATTAGTTCAGTATGGGGGCTTGAGTGCGGATATCTCCGACGGTAGGCGTCCGTCGTCAGAGAGGTGCAGCTACGTAGACAGGACAAGTATATGTGATTGATAACATGACAGTATGTGTTGCATGACATGCATGATACCTCATCACTGAGCTTGCGACTCACTCCTCGCTTTTTGTTTCAGAGTTCGATCAGGAGGCGGACGAGGGACCGTTGATCCAGTAGAGGTCGATTGCAGTTGCTTTCCTTGGTGAGCTCCACATCTTCCGTGGAGTCTTAGCAGTCTATGTTTAGTTTATTCTTAGTTTATGTTTTTACAATCAGATCAATCATGTATAGTTTTGCTCCAGACTTTAGAGGCAGGATTCCTTTATCAGTTAAGTTATGCTTCAGTATACAGAACTAGTATGTATGTTTCAGATTAATACAGTTATATTTATTAACTAATTATTGTTTATTTTATTATGTTTAGCCTTTATGTTATGCCATAGTAGCGTGTTCGTAGGGATTGAGCCCTTCGCACGGACACCCCTAAGTTGCAGGGTGTTACAGTTATAAGAAAGTCAACAGTTTGACATAACCTTTACGTGATCGATGTTATTGTACAATTCAATCCCTTTGTCCAAATATCTAGATTTAACACAAGCATGAAATTAGTCATCTTGTATAGTTAAATCATTAGTTTCTTGATTACCGAGTAACTGATAAAATTAAATGAGATTAATGTCACACATTAATTCATTTCAGCACGGCCATGCATTTACCCAGTCCTAATATATCTCTCGTAATGTGAGAGGGACAAATCCTATGTACGTTACTCACATCTGCATACATGATTCGCGATATGTCCAATAATCGACTTTATAATTATCCTGTTATGGATAACATTTGACGATATTAAAACATACAGTTTCTCATGTAGCGGATTGCAATAACTTAAAGTCGAAGGATCACATGTACCATCATCACTATGAGAATCATCTATGACATTCACGTTATGATCCATGTGATGTTCTCATGGCGGGTCAATCTAGTATACTACAATTATACCTATGTGTAGACTTGATATACATATCCATAACCTGTGAGAAAATGTTACCAGTCCATACACATACTAGCCTCAATGCATTACTGTTGTCCTGTTGGTTCAGTAAATACTCGACTAGGGACATTTAAGAATGGATTTTCACTATTAGGTCATGTACCTAATATTTAATATTTAAATAATTCCATTCTAAGGACTTCATAATGTTCATTAAAATAAATAAATAATTAATGAATGAAATGCCTCATATATATATATATATATATAATATAAAATGTCATAACATCATAATAAAAACGCAATTATGATTGACTCTCTAGGGCATACACCAACAGTGTGCATATGCTGGCTGATTTCTCCCTTAGAGAGCTTAGTGAGGAGGAGATACATATGACAATTGCTGATTTCTCTTCTTCTGGAGAGTGGAATTGGGCTTTATTGGAACTTTACCTTCCCACTGATTTTATTGATCTCTTAAGGCCCCTTAGGCCTCCGAATTTGTTGGCAGGAAAAGATGACTTGGCTTGGTTTCCAAACATTAATGGAAAATTTACCTGTGGGTCTGCGTATGAAGTTATATGTACGCCCTTCGAGTTGCATAACAAGCGAGTCTTTAAATTAATTTGGTCTACCAATTGTCCGCAGAGGCTAAAAGCCTTTCTTTGGTTAGCAACTAATGATAGTTTGCTAACGAACTTTGCGAGATGGCGTCGAGGGTTGGCTCAAAGTAGCATTTGTAGTTTTTGTAATTTGGTTGGACTAACGATTTGTTAAGTGTGTTGTAGGATTAAAATGAATTAAATTATAGAAAGACACGTCCTAGCACCAACAACAACCAAAAGTGGCGCACACAACATGTATACAAGGAAGTATTTTCAACTTTCATGAAGATCACAACATCAAGAATTATCCTAAAAAGGGATATCATATCTTGAAGACTCAAAGATTTTCCATGATTTTATATGGAGAATACATGTAAATAAATGGAGGATCTTTTTATCAAAATTCTCTATTTATATACACATGTATATTTTCGAAAATATATGTATCAAAATAGGAAGATAAAATCAAAATCTCCTAGTTCGTACACACATAGGAGGCACAAAAAGGAAAATAAGGGAAGCTCATGCAACCCTAATTTTCAGTTGAAACGTGATTCAACCTCTCTTCTCACGTTTCACTACCTTTAATATTGATATAGATTTATTAAATTAGAAATATGTTGATAATATGAAAGGTAATTAATTAATCTATACTAGCGACTCGACAAGCACTACCATGCATGTCAAGTCGCTTTTCTATTAGTTTAACGAAAAAAATTACCTGATATTATTTTATAAAATATTCACCGAAAAATAAAAAAAATACTTGACAAACACGAGATAATATAGATAGTATAAGGGAAAATCTCGATGCACAACCAAAAAAATTAGCCAAAATAGCCAACAAACTGTGCACAACATATAATACGTAATATGCAGAACGTATATTACGTATTGTTCACAATATATATAACATGTTATGCACAATATATATCACATGTTGTAACATCATTTTTCTTTACAACATGTGATATTGTTGTGTATAATATGTAATATACGTTATATGCAAACATGTAATATATGTTGTGTACATTATATAATAAATTTTGTGCGTAATATATTGACTGCTTTGACTAATTTTTTTATTGTATACGTAATAATACTCATGGTATAAATAATAGATCTCTTAGGCAGTGTTTGTTTTGTAATACACAAAATACAATACACAAATACAGATACAAAAAATACAGATACAGAAAAATTTATGTATTGTGTATTGTGTTTGTTTTCTATGTACAAGACAAGATATTTTGTGTATTGTATATTGTGTATTGTGTTTCATAATAATATACAATACAATATATTAAATGAAATGTCAAATATACCCCTAATAATATAATAATAAAATAAAAACCCTTCCCTTCTCTCTCACTCCCCTTTTCTTCGGGACCCTTCATTTCTCTCTCACCTCCCATTCCTTTCTCTCTCATCATCACATCATGGCCAAGCCAGCTGCCGTCCTCCACCGTAACTGCCGCCGCCGTCAACGTCTCTCTGGCATATGGTTCATCTTCTTCTTCAATGTCTCACTGGTTCTCAGCTATAGAAGGGGGGTGGTTGCAGCGGCAAAGCGCGGGACCAGAGGCAGAGGAAGGTGGTGACAATGGTGGTGTTAGTGTTAATGTTGTTGTTGTTGGTGGTGGTGGTAGTAGTAGTGGTGTTGGTGGTGGTGGTGGTGGTGGTAGTGGTGGTGTTGGTATTGGTGGTGGTGGACTGGTGATGGCTTTGCGGTGGTTGCTACGACAGAGAAGAAGAGAGGGAAAGGAAGATGAAATGGCAGGGACAACAGGAGTTATAAATTTTGATAAATTGAAGGGGTATATTTGGACCATATTTTTATTTAAGTTATGTGTATCTGTATTTTATGTATCTACTTTTCAAAGAGACAGAAAATACAGATTGTTTTTGTACAGATACACAACTTTTTGTATCTCAGTAAACAAACACTTCAAATCCTGTATGTGTATATGTATTTGTGTTATGTATTTCCTCCTTTATTATCTTAAATACATTTTCTAAAGAGGAATATTTCCTCCTTTATTATCTTAAAAACACCTCAGCCGTTAGATTCCTTCTGCCTGGATCTCCACCATTCAAATTTCAAGCTCCCGCTCAAAACCCCTTCGATTTCAAATTCAAACATCCTAGTGTACCGTTAACCCCAAGCCCAAGCTCAATCAATAAAAGACCCCTCACCCCATCTATTACACGCTCTTCTTCGCTCCTTCATTTCACTCCTTCCCTCTCACAACTCCAAAAACCTTCCCTCTAACACAAAGAGAGACACAATCTCGGTGTCTTACTCTTCAATGGAAACCCAAATGAAGCGTCCGCTTCAGACCAGCACCGCCGCCAACATAGCCACCGAGGCGGCGGCACCAAAGAAGACCATCGAGGAGATGTACCAGAAAAAAACCCAGCTCGAGCACATCCTCCTCCGTCCTGACACCTACGTCGGTTCAATCGAGAAGCACACGCAGACTCTCTGGGTCTACGACGACACCAACAACGAAATGATTCATCGCCCTGTGACTTATGTTCCTGGGCTTTACAAGATCTTCGACGAGATCCTCGTCAACGCTGCAGATAACAAGCAGCGTGATCCTTCCATGGATTCGTTGAAGGTTGTGATAGATCCGGAGGGGTGCCTTGTTTCTGTTTACAACAACGGAGATGGTGTGCCTATTGAGATCCATCAGGAGGAGAAGGTGTATGTGCCTGAATTGATCTTTGGGCACTTGCTGACTAGCAGTAACTACGACGATAATGTGAAGAAAACCACTGGTGGACGTAACGGGTATGGTGCTAAGCTCACCAACATATTCTCAACCGAGTTTGTTATCGAGACTGCTGATGGGAAGCGCCAGAAGAAGTATAAGCAGGTATATTGTGGGGTTTTTGATCGTTGGTGGTTTTCTGTATAAATGAATTTTGTGGCTGAAAAATTTGTGATTGTATTTTTTGATTGATGATTGATTTTGTGATTATTTTTTATGGTTCAATATGTTCAATTCGTGATTTATGTTAGGATTGATTTTGATTTTGGTGTTATCCTTCTTTGCGCATGTTATGGAGTAGATTTATGAATTTAGGATCCAGTTAGGGTTTCCAGCATATTATGGGATTTATTACAAGCATTTGTCTGATGAACTGAACTTTGAACCTAGTGCTCATTATTTTTTTGAAATGCGGCTGAAAAAGAATTGTGATTGTATTTTATGATTGATGATTGATTTTGGTGTTATGATTATTGGTCTTGTTGTTCGATAGTGATGAAATTGTGCTCTGTTGGTGAGTAGTTTTTGGATTGATTTTTATGTTGTGATTGTTGTGGTAGTTCTTATATTGTGTGAATACTGAATAATGTTTCTTTGTTGCAAATATGCAGTGTCAGAGATTTCTTTGTTGGAATATTTGCTCAGTTTGCGATTTTTCTTTTTCTGATTGATTTTGGGATTATGAATATTTCGTTATTTCTGAACAGTGAATAATGTTTCCATGGTGAAAATTATGCTCAATGTGTTTTCATTTGGTGGCGAGATTTTAGTTGTTCAAAGACGTGGCATTCATTGAAAACTGTAGAGTAGATCCTCATTTTAAACTCGCAACTTCAATTATTATTGCTGAACGTTGTTCATCCTCTAATTAAAATGGGCTTGATCAGTTTTCATTGTTTGCAATGGTAATTGAAAATTTTAAATTTCTCTGTGGAAGTTTCTATATCATTTATGAAGCTGATTGTAGTTCTTTTATGGCATTGCTTATTGGATTTTTGTTGTGGTGATAGGTGTTTTCTAACAACATGGGAAAAAAGACTAATCCTGTGATTACAAAATGCAAAGAGGGTGAAAATTGGACCAAGGTTACCTTTAAGCCTGACTTGGAGAAGTTTAGAATGACCTATTTTGAAGAAGACGTGGTTGCTTTGATGAAAAAGAGGGTGGTAGACATGGCTGGGTGCCTTGGAAAGACTGTAAAGGTTGAGCTCAATGGTCGTGTGATTCGTATAAAATCGTTTCGTGATTATGCTGACCTCTACCTGAAATCTGCCGAGAAAAACAGACCAGTACCCCTTCCTAGGTTGTCTCTTTAAACCTTAGTTTATGAGGAAGTAATATGTGTATATTTTTCTCTCTTGCAAATTTCAATCACTGCTATGCTGCTAACTTCATTTTTTCTCCTATTACTAGGAGTCATACTAAAGTTGGTGATAGATGGGAGATTTGTGTGAGTCTTAGTGATGGCCAGTTTCAACAGGTATTTCACACAGCTGAATTCCAAGTAGCTTACAAGGTTACTATCATTGTTATAATAATGTCTAACACTCAAATTGTTTCAAATCAGGTTAGCTTTGTTAATTCCATAGCTACAATCAAGGGTGGGACTCATGTTGATTACATCACCAATCAAATCACAGCCTATGTGATGAATAAAGTAAATAAGAAGAAGAAGGATGCTAATGTCAAAGCTCACAATGTGAAGAACCATTTGTGGGTTTTCGTCAATGCTCTTATTGACAACCCTGCTTTTGATTCCCAAACTAAAGAAACTCTGACAACTAGACAGGCTAGTTTTGGTTCTAAATGTGATGTTCCAGAATCGATGCTGAAGGAAGGTTTGTCACGCTACATCATTTGCTTGTTGTTGCCTATAATATACTCAAGTTAAAAGAAGTGATGTCTTAGCTCTATGTTCTTACATTTGTATGTCTTTGCAGTTTCAAATTCTGGAATAGTGGACACTCTCCTCTCATGGGCAGATTTTAAGCAAAGCAAAGATCTGAAGAAAACTGATGGAACCAAGACACAGAGAATTCGTGGGATTGTAAAGCTAGAAGATGCCAATGAAGCTGGAGGAAGGAATTCTGATAAATGTACATTGATATTGACAGAGGGAGATTCTGCTAAGGCCCTTGCTGTAAGTTGTCATCTATACCAATTACCAATAGTATAATCATTATGAGTATTTGTTGCACATATTTATTAGTATTTAATTACTTAAATGGAAAACAATGAAGCAACTTTTTTGAATTTGTGCAGCTTCAAACAGTTTCAGACAATAAAAATTGTTATATCAACATAGCTGGCTATCTTTTTTATTACTTTGTAATGGATTGTTATTGTCCCAAATGAAGATTTATTTTAGATTTTGTGACATAATATGTTCTATGTGAAGATGGCGGGACTCTCAGTAGTTGGTCGAGACTATTATGGTGTGTTTCCTTTGAGAGGTAAATTGCTCAATGTACGGGAAGCAAGCAGTAAACAGATAATGGACAATGAAGAAATTCAAAGTATAAAAAAGATACTTGGGCTGCAGCAAAACAAAGAGTACACAAATGTAAAGTCTCTGAGATATGGCCATTTAATGATTATGGCTGATCAGGTGAGCCAACAACTTAAACTGTCTTAAGTTCAAGTAGGATCTAACTGTTACTATGAACAAATTTAATGGTTTAACATTATGAATTATTCAGGATTATGATGGTTCCCACATCAAAGGTCTACTGATTAACTTCATTCATTCCTTCTGGCCATCGCTGCTGAAAGTTCCATCTTTCATGGTTGAATTTACTACTCCTATAATAAGGGTTAGTACTGATGTTGTTGCTGTTGACAAAGAAAACAAAAAGCAGTATGTACTTTATTTTGTTGAACTCTTTCTGAACATCATACATTTATTTTACCTCTCTCTGCAGGCTTTCCATTCAAATGGGACAAAATTTTCATTTTATTCCATGCCTGAGTATCAATCATGGAGAGAAAACTTGGGGAATAATGCAACCGGTTGGAAGATAAAATACTATAAGGTTTGTTGTTGTAAGCATTGAGAAACTCATTTTTGGGCATTAAATTCATCATTCTGGCCTGTTTTTTTCGTGCTTATATTGTTTCTGGTCGTTCCAGGGTTTGGGCACAAGTACTCCTCAAGAAGGTAGAGAGTACTTCAGAGATCTTGATTTGCATAGGAAAGACTTTGTTTGGGATGATGACCAGGATGGAAGTGCTATTGAACTGGCATTCAGCAAGAAAAAGGCTGAAGATAGGAAGACCTGGATTCGTAATTTTGAGGTGAGAATAATTTGATAAAAGATAGATCTTAATGTTTTGCAAGTGATCTTTTAGTGAATGAAATTCTAACCTTCTTCCTCTGTCCTTGCAGCCTGGCACTTGTCGTGATCATATGGTCAAACATATAAACTACAGAGACTTTGTTAACAAAGAGCTGATATTGTTCTCCAGGGCAGATCTTCAAAGGTCTATCCCCTCAATGGTTGATGGCCTCAAGCCTGGACAAAGGAAGATTCTTTTCTGCTCATTTAAGAAAAAGTTGTACAAAGAAATCAAAGTTGGTCAATTTATTGGTTATGTATCTGAGCACTCTGCTTACCACCATGGTGAGCAAAGTCTTTCTAGTACAATTATTGGAATGGCACAAGATTTTGTGGGAAGCAACAACATCAATCTTCTTAAACCCAATGGTCAATTTGGTACCCGCAACTTGGTGAGTGGAACCAATCTATGCCCTTTAAACGATAACTTTCCCTTGTACAATTCTCCATGCAGTTTACTTAAGAGTTTGTTTTACTGTTTGATTTCTCTCAGGGAGGTAAAGATCATGCAAGTGCTAGGTATATTTACACTGAATTGAATACTATTACTCGGTGCCTCTTCCATGAGAATGATGACAAGCTTCTTGAATACTTGAATGAGGATGGGAAGTCAATTGAACCGAATTGGTATATAGTTTTTTCCTGTTTTTCAAAGAATCTTTAGCTTATGATGGTAAGGACCAATGTAAGCCATATTCATGTAACTAATTCATCCTCCTTGTGTGACTAAACAGGTACATACCAATTATACCTTTGGTTCTTGTCAATGGTAGTGAAGGAATTGGAACAGGCTGGAGTTCTTACATTCCCAATTACAATCCAAGGGACATCATTGCCAATGTTAGGCGTCTGTTGAATGGTGAGGCAATGGTACCAATGGATCCATGGTACAGAGGATTCAAAGGAACCATTGAGAAAAGTGCCAAGGAAGGTGGCTATATAGTCAATGGTACAGTAGAGGAAATAGATGAACAAACTTTCAGGATCACTGAGCTGCCTATTCGTAGATGGACTCAAGATTATAAGCAGTTTCTTGAATCTATAACTGATGGTTCACCTAATGTCAAGGATCCTCTCATTGAGGTAACTTGACCTTACCATTTCATCTGAGAAGTCATGTAAGGTTAATTTGTGTCATTTTTTCTTATGGAACATTTTTTTTTCTTTTAACAGGATTTCAGGCAGAATGGTGATGATGCTATTGTAAACATAGAGGTCAGGTTGAAGCTGGAGAAAGTTGCAATGGTCATGCAAGAGGGCCTGTTTAAGAAATTTAAATTGTCTAGCACCATCAGCACAAGTAACATGAATCTTTTTGATGCCGAAGGGAAGATTAAGAAATATGACACCCCGGAACAAAGTAAAAACAGAACTATGTGCTGTTTTTTTATTTTTAATTTTTGAAGCAAAATCATAGTCCTTCAAACTTACTGTTTTATGTTATTTTTTATGTAGTCCTTGAAGAGTTCTTTCCACTTAGGTTGGAGTATTATGAGAAAAGAAAGGTGGGTTATTGCGGTAATCAGAAATAAGTCATTTTAATATTATTCTATTTGAATAAGACTCGAAATGATGTTTGGTTGTTGTGCATGCAGAAACATATACTGGACAATCTTGAGCGACTTTTGCTGATATTGGACAACAAAGTCAGGTTTATATTAGGGGTTGTGAATGGAGAAATTATTGTGAGCAACAGGAAGAAAGCTGATTTGCTGGTGGAGTTGCAGCAGAAAGGCTTCACTCCCATGCCAAGGAAGGGTAAGTCTGCAGAGCCACAAGTCGCCGGGGCAGCTGATGATGTTTCTGAAGAGCAGGAAGATGATGACAATAGAGAGCAAGAGACTGCCAGTGCTGAAGGAGCAAAGCGTGGTGACTATGAATATCTACTATCCTTGCCAATCGGAACTTTGACAATTGAAAGTGTTCAGAAGCTGCTTGCTGAGAAGGATGAAAAGGAAAAGGAGTTTGAGATTCTTAAGGCAACACCACCAACATCCATGTGGATGAAGGATCTTGATGAGCTTGAGAAGAAGCTTGATGTAGGGAAAACCCCTTAATTTCAGAATTGGTTCGTTATTACATATTTGAATTTTTAATCTCTTATTAATGATCATCATTTTTCGTGCACCTCAGGAAATTGATAGCAAAGAAGCAGATGAGGAACGAAAGAGATCAACTCAAGCAAATAAAAAGACAACTAGTCAAGCAGCAAAGAAGCCACCACAACCCAGAAAGTATACTAAGAAGGCCAAAAATGTTGAGCAAGAGAATGATAATTCTTCAATGGAAATTGGTAAGCAATAAATTTAATATCGTTTTTGCGATACCATACCATTCAGAATTGTTATGTTGAATCTTAGTAACCATGTGACTGAATTTTCTCCAATTGCTTCATCAGAGAATCCTGTTGAGGTTGCCAAACCAAGAGGCAGAGCTAAGAAAGCTCAAGCTCCTGCGCCTGCTCCTGCTAAGAAGGTATGCTCTTATGCATTATTTCACTTTTCTCCCCCTTCAAATCGCATTGGTAACTAACTAATACACTTTAATAATCTGCTTATCAGGTTGACGAGGATGAAATTTTGTCTCTTCAAGAACGACTAGCTGCATATAACTTTGGAGCATCCAGCGATCAATCATCTGGTAAATGTTTGTGCTTGCAGTAGTTAAATGTGGTACCTCATAGTCACTTGAATTTCATTCCAAGCCAGTGCTTAGGTTGGTTTTTGATTCCGCAGCCATGGAAGCTGAAGAGCCCCCAGTACCTGCTGGGAAGAAAGCGACTACAAAACGGGGTGGTGGTGCAAAAAAGAAGTCCTCTAAAACAATCGTGTTGGACTCATCTGATAGTGATGATAATAACAATGCTGTCGACGATGAGGACGACGACGACGACTTTGAAATATTGGAGCAGGCTGCAGCAGGGAAAAAGAAGGGAGGGAGAAAACCTGCTGCTCAAAAAGCCAAGGCACCAGCAGCAAAAAAGAGAAATAATTCAGGCAATAAGCAATCTCAGATGTTGGGTCAGAAACTTATGACAGATATGTTGCAACCAGCTGAAAGTTCAGGGATATCACCACAGAAGAAAGTGAGGAAGATGAGGTCATCACCATTTAACAAGAAGAGTAGCTCTATTCTGAGCAGAGTTGCTGCTGACAAAGATGAATCTACAAGTGAAGACTTGTCTGGTTCTGCAGCAGCTTCGGCCTCAAACTCTCCCAGTATGGAGGATGAGATGGTTGAGATTGCAGCAGCTAGAGCTAGACCACAGAGGGCCAACCGCACGCAAGCAAAGTATGTTGTGAGCGAATCTGAAAGTGACAATGATGCTGAAGATGATGACATTGCTTCTGATTTTTCTGATTTTGAAGAGGAAGAAGACTAGCCGTAGAATATGTGAAACTTAATGAGTTAGTGATTTTGTAGTCTTGTGATCTGTACCTTGCGGATTCTTACTTCCCAAGTTTGATGATTTTCAAGCTTTTCAATTGACTTTCTCAGGATTAGTCAGATTACAAATTGTGTTCTCCAAGTTAATGATTTGTTGTGAGAGCAAGAGAAACAAGTTGTTGGTGCAATCATTTTAATGAACAATTGCTTCAATAATAATTTTAGAGGGATGCTATTGGTCATCCACCTCTTTTCCACCAAATAAAATGTTGACAACTTTGATAAATATGTGCAAGTTACTAACATTTTTATCAAAATTGTTAATATTTTTATGAGGTGGAAAAAATGTGAATGTTATAATTGTATGTACCAATAGCATTTTTGATAATTTTAAGCTGAAAAACAGGTGATTATTTTTCAATGTGTCTTACAATAGAAATACGTTTAATAAGTAATCAACGTATGTTATATATGTTATAAGATGTGTATTATTTGTATAGTACACGCATATAGCACAAATCTCATAATATATATAGCACGTTGGATACTTATTGAACGTATTTTTGTTGTACGATGATAGTATGATACGATCAACATTATTGATATTAAAAGTGATACTAAATTAGTCACTAGCACAAAAAGTTTAATTAAGTATAAATGTTAGATTGTGTCTGTATAAAAATTATTATTGTTTCAATATAAAAATTTGAATATAATGTTGGATTGAGTTAGAAACTTAGAATATAAGTTAGATTGATTAAATGTAAATATTTGATTGTATTAGAGTTGAATTAAGTAGTTAATTTAGTGCCAAATTTAATGTATATGGAGTATCTCACAAAAAGTATTACTATTTACACAATAAAAATCAGCCAAAATAAACAAATATAAAAATTTTGGATCATAATTATTCTGTTCATAAAAACTAATTTCTTAAAACAAAATTCTTTTAATAAAAAAATTACCCTGATTTAGTTATTTTTTTCTTTTTTACTGTTTTTATTATCGTCTTAGGAAATTGGATATATCATATATGTTATAAAGGGATAGTTGCTACGATAATTGTACCGCAACATTTTTTGACTGAGTTGGATAGTTGTCTCGAGACATAATGGATAAACACAAAAATACTAAAGGACAGATATATAAAGGGATAGTGTCTCCGTTCTATGTTTAATAGCAATGTACATGATATATATAATGTTTCTATATTATGTTTTATAATAGTGAACATGACAAAAAGATACGTAAAAATTATCATAATTATCTTTTTACATTAAAATTGATTATAATTATTTCATTTTTCTAAAAAAATCATATTATTAAATATTTGAGCATGTTTAAATTTAATTTTATTCATTAAATATTTAAATAGAGAGTATTTTATGGAAGAAAAATTCATTAAATGGATTAGTCCTTCCTTGTCCATCTTAATCCATCACCATTTAAGTGGACATAAATTTTATGTCTCTTGTATTTATAGACATAAATTTTAATTTTTTTTTATCTTCATACACCAAACATTATTAGTTACTCTCATTCTCTATTTTTTATTTTCCAAAACATCTACCAAACAATACCTTTAATATGTTCTTTCACATCGGCCTAGAGTCTTCCTCCTCCACACATTCTCCCTTTTTTTAGTCCCTTATCCATAGTATGCAATTGACCCGTTTGAAGAATAAAATATCTAATTCAAAATATCTTCTTATTGACCCAAAACAAAAAAGAAATTATACGCCCTACCATTAAAGAAAAAGAGGTAGCAAATTTAGCCTCCAAGTACTTTTCCTTGATCGATCGTCTCAAAAATTAAATTAATATTTACAACTCCTTCATCACTGCCAATTAGCTTGTACATTAAAGCCTTGTTTCCAACAATGGCAACACTCTCTATTGCTCATTATTATTGGCAAAGCAAAAAAGCACCTTCTCATGAGCACAAACATAGGAACAACATTAATCCCAGGTATGTTACTCTACTATCTTGCCAAGGCAGAGGACCTGTCAAAAACTCTAGCCATGAAGAAAAGGAAGACATGGGAGGAAAGTTGAGCCTGTTCAAATTTTTTGATGGTTTTGAGAATGTTGGGAAGAAGCTGAAGCAGAATATGAGTCCACAGCAAAAGGGTGATTGGAAAGACTTGTTGCTTATGAGTTTGTCATTTGCTGTTTATGTGTATATATCACAAAAGCTAGTCTGTGCCTATTTTGCTTGGACTACTATGCCCAAGCATATCTGGTAGTTACATAGATCAAACGAATTTTATTGCGCTCTATCATAAACTCGTGCTAAAGAGAGAAGTTCCTGTATTTTTCCCCCTCTTTTACACTTTTTTTTGAATAGTTAGTTGTCAATGAGGTTTTAAATTGTGTTGTTGCTGTCGTGATGTAGTTATGGACTGGAATTCAAAACCATGGTTGGACCGTTTTTTTTTTTTTTTGTTACCTGGACCAACGGTATCCCCACCCCGATAGGTCAAGGACTAGTTCATCGCAGTGTGGAGCTCCATTTAAGGGTTTAACCGCTCGCCAACGGGTTGCTGCATACACAAGGCGGAGATCGAACTCTCGACCCTTGCTTAAGCGGCCAAGTGAGGTAACCACTTGACCAAGCCAAGTTGGTTATGGTTGGACCGTTTTAATTGGGGAGAGTATTTGCCGACTAGACTAAACGGATAATAATAAAGGATATAATTTCATCTCTTTGTTGGTGATGCTAGGAAGTGATTCATGGTGGTGGAAAAATTTCTTAATGATTAATTTTATAGTATATAAAAAGTATTTTTCATATTTTATTTATTGATAATGGTTTTCTTAGTATCACCAAAACCAAACTTGAATTGGTTTTATTTTCTTTTACTTCCATCTTATTAATGCTTGATATTAGAATCTAAATGAGGTGGTCCTACGTTTTTTTTATCAAGAGCAGAAATTAAAGAATATGTTTTTTTGGCTATTTTTAAAGATATGTCATATCCATGTTTTCAAGAAAATATTTGGTGCATAGTTTTAAAAATATTTTGCTCAATTTATGCAGATTTTAAGAGATCAACTTTTTTCAATGGGCAAAAGCTGATTCTATATAAACCCCCTCAGAGTCCCTAATATAGTATGTATCAAAAAATACCAATTTCATCCGTAATGCAATACATAGATTAAAAGAGCTCTGTATTTTTATTTTATTTTCGTACAAAAACACAATACCAGTATATCATAAGAACAAGAGGAGAAATCAGTAATTGGAGAAAACATTTTCATGTTCTTTAGTGTTAGTGCTTCTTTCTCTACGGACTATGATGCCTACATCAATAATATGTAAAATTAAAATAGCTACAAAAATTTTGCCTACATCAAGGATATATAAGATTAAAATAGCTACAAAAATTTTCATCCTAAAGAATTGAACTTGGGACTATTGATTAGAATAAAGAGTGCTTAACCTTTGTGAAAAAGCATGACATGTGTACTAATTTTCAATAAATTTATGGCGAGATCTCAGTTGAAAGACAACCAAATTTCCTGCACCATGATGACTGACACGTGAAATGAGTATTATACATCTAAAATTATATGGTGTACCTTATAGATCTAAAGTGAAAAAAAAATAAAAAGGGTAAACCCCCAAACTAATCTCTAACAATTTTTACTTTGGACAAGTTAGTCCCTGACATTTAGAAATTGACAAATGTGTCATTGACAATGTTAAATTTTGGACATTCATTCGTCCTTTAAATGTCTCTGTTAAGTGATGCATATATGGCACCAAAATGCACCGTTTTGTAACCAAGGGTGTTCATTAGCCCTAACCCCTCATACCCCAACCTTTTCTTCCCCTTCTCCATTGGTCTTTCTCTCTTCTTTTAATGTGAATCCACCCAAAATAGGTTAGCCTTCTTTTTTCTATTTTGGCACTCTGATTTGTTAGTGATTTTATTATCTTAAATATTTTTCTGTTAATACTAACTTGCTATTGTTATTTTTCTTTGGTGTAATATAGGAACAACCAAAGGCTGAGTTCAAATCAGAAGAAAAGCCAGCAGAGAAGAAGAAAGAATTAAGAAAAATAAGAGGAAAAGTCAAAAAAGGATAAGAGTCTAAATCTTCGTGTTGCTTCCTCCACTTCTTCAACATAATCTTTTTTTTTTTGTTTACTTTTGATAAATATAGGTTAAACCACAAACTCCCTAACAATTTTATCCCATGAGCACATAGCAGAGCAATATGACTAATGGTTAGAGTAAAGAGAGGAAGAGTAATGAAGAAGGGGAAATGAAAGTTGGGGTATGAGGGATTAGGATTAATGAGGAAATTGAACACATATGTCCCTCCTTACAAAAACGGTGCGTTTTGGTACCCTGTATACATCACTAACGGAAACAGTTAAAGGACGAATGGGTGTCCAAAATTTAACATTGTTAAGGACTCATTTGTCAATTTCTAAATGTCAGAGACTAACTTATCCAAAGTAAAAATTGTTAGGGACTAGTTTGGGGGTTTACTCAAATAAAAAATAAAAAAATCTTCCACCCCCAAACTATCCAACCCAGATCTGCATATTCTTCACTATTTTAGCATAGATTACAATATCTTTGCCTTCAGGATCATCTTCATCCATCCACCGAGGTTACTTTACCATTATATCACCGATCATCACTTCGCTTGTTATGCCAATTTCATGGTTTGTGGTTATGTCCTCCCTCGTTCTCTCTATCGGCATCACCACTTCGCCCATACTGTTGCGTCCCGCGCCGGAGAAAATCGAGCAGGTCGGCGCCAAGATCTTCCACATCATCACTTTGGAGGAGGTCATGACGCTTGTCAATTACCTCAAGGTGGAAATATCGAGCAGGTCATGGCGCCAAGATCTGCCACCACCGTCGCACTTTCCGGTGGAGCTAATGGACGAAAAGACGGAGTTCCATGTGGTTTTTTATTTATAGTTTCTCCTTTGTGAGTTTTGGAAAATTCTTGCTTCCTCTGTTTTATCTGAGGGGGAAAATTTATTTTTTTATGAATTTTTATTTTTACTGATGAAATTAAATTTTACAAGCAAGGAAAAAATATGATTTTTGTTAATGGGGTATTTAGTTTTGTGATCCGAAGGAAAGAAACATAAAGGAATTATTTGAGAATTGGATCATTGTTCCATGAGAGAAAACAAATAGGGTGTGAGAAAAAAAGACAAAAAAACTTTGATCCCATTAAGATTTCTTTTTTCTCTTTCTTTGTTTCCTTTGTTTATTCATGTTTCTGATTAATTTGGTTGAATATGACTCAAATTGGATCAAAAAATTTTGTTCAATGTTTCTGCACCTTCTTCCATAAGCTTTTGTTTCTGTCAAAGGGGTGATTTGTTAATGACATCAAACAATGTTTCAATTTTTGGTTGCAATCACGATGTCATTAATGTATCGTAGTCCACTAACATCTTATCAAGGTAGAGAGACCAGGAAGGAAAAAAGGGGGTGGTGGATGGAGTGGTGATTTTGTTTTAGGATGTGTGATTTGAAGGATGATAAATGAAGATGATGAAAAGTTTCTATAGTACTCTAGATATAATTGTGACTATGGTATATAACTCCACTTGTCTTGTCTTCATTGGGGCATCATGATAAAGGAAAATTTTCTCGTCTTTACCGGAATGCACCTAAATTTATTTGTAGCATTGTTCCTTTGAAAAATAAAATACACCATAATTCAAAAGTTAGGACTTGATCCCCAATCTACAAGAAGTTTGAAGACTAACATTACAACTTGGCCAACTCAAACATTTGATTATATGGGTGCACCATAATTATTTTAATGGCTCAAATGCAGCAATAATTAAATACAAATTTATAAAGTTGTTATAAAAATGTGCATTACTAAATTGATAAATTATAGTTATGTGATGTTTCAATTTCTGAATTAGTTTATGTATTATATATTTCGCTACATGTTTATTAAGGAGTAGTCACATCATCCTTAATTTTAATAATACATAAATAAATTATATCATGGTGAAAATAAAAAATTGTAATTATTGTGAATTATATAATAAGTTTACCCACATGAATTTATTATATTTTCCTAATTAATTAGGATGATATAATAAATTTTTTGTCTCTTGATTAACCCATAGGTATTAGGAGATAATAATAATTTGTTAGTTTCATCGTAAAGAAATTATTTTGAATCTTATTTGTGTTAGAGTCTTAACCCACAGGTAGATTTTGATGACATGTTGATTCATAGATATATTTGTATAACTTGTATTTGTGAGTTTATTTTGCCTTGAAGTTAATATGTAAGCATGATTTGTCTAACTGCAGTTATTGCCTCTTATCATAAAATTGAAGTTCCTGTTCTCGTTGGAGACAATTAATAAGGATTGGAAGGACAAAATTCTCCTTCATTTGGGGTGTGTTGACCTTGACTATGCTCTTCGTAAGGAAGAGTCTGCTGAACTCACTAATGTAAGTACTCTGGAGGAGGTTACTTTGTATGATCATTGGGAAAGGTCTAACCGTCTTTCCATAATGTTCATTAAGACAAAGATTTCCTCTACCATTCGTGGGTCAATTCCTGAATGCCAAAAGGTCAAGGATTTTCTAAAAGCCATTGATGAGCAGTTTGACACATCTGATAAGGCATTGGCTAGCACACTTATGGGAAGGTTGTCTTCCATGAAGCTCATTGGAGTTAAAGGTGTGAGAAATCACATTATGGAAATGAGGGACATTGCATCTCGGCTAAAATCTCTTGAGGTTGATATTTTTGACTCTTTCCTTGTGCCTTTAATTCTCAATTCACTCTCAAGTTCATATGGACCCTTCAAAATCTCTTACAACACACATAAAGATAAATGATCAATCAATGAACTTATGGCCATGTGTGTTCAAGAAGAGGGGAGGCTTGTTCAAGAAATGGGTGAAAATGCACTTACAGTGACCCATAATCAAGATCAATGAAAGAAAAATAATAAGGACAATGGAAGGAAGGACTTTCATATTTCCAAAACCAAGCGAGAGTCTAAGTGTTTCTTTTGCAAAAAGAAAGGGCACGTAAAGAAGAACTGCTATAAGTACAAAGCTTGATTTGGAAAGAAAGGTAAAACCTTTACTTTTGTATGTTATGAATCTAATACAATTGACATTTGTCATGGCACATGGTGGGTTAACTCTGGTTCTTCAATCCATGTTTGTAATACCATGCAGAGCTTCGTAAGCAACCGGAAGCCAATGAAAAGTGAATGTTTCATCTATTCAGGAAATAAAGGACGTTCGTATGTGGCTGCTATTGACACTTGCAGACTTAATTTAGAATCCAGATTTGTTTTTGAATTAAATAATGTATTTTAGTTCCTGGTTTTTCCATAAACTTAATTTAAGACTTATTCCATTTGGTTTTTCAGTAAATTTTAATGTATCTAGATTTCATTTAGTGCTTAAGTCTGATGTTGTTGAAAATGGTGTGTTGGTTTATGGTTTACGTAATCCCCTACTAGATAACCCTTAACGCTTAAGTCATTTTAGGCTATTTCATAAGGGTTACCTTCTGTTATCATGTTTTATTCTTTGACTTTAAAATATATATATGCGGAAAATAGGCGGGAGTAAAATTTTTGAAATTTATTTACGATATAAAAATAAGGGCTTTGCGGAATACATAATCGATAAATAAAAGTCATGCCAACACATATACTGAATAGTCTCATCACATAAATAACTCCTAACAATCATGAACATAAATGAAATAAATACTAGGCTTTATCCCATAAGCCAAAGAGGGTGACTTATGAGACTCCACCATAAGTACATGTCAAATAAATAGCTGCCGGCTAACATAGGTCCGGACTTAAAGCAAATAAAACAAACGACTGAAATAAATCCATAACTGAAACGTAAATCAATGTATATAAGTCTATAAAGCGGAAGACTGAACTAAGGCTGGGTTTGCTCCTCGCTAGCTCCATGGTCCTGCTCTGTCTGCTCCTCTATAATATGAAGGAAAAACATAGGGTGAGCACTAGGAAGTGACTCAGTAGAGGAAGCTGCCCCGAGTTTAATTAAGAAAAAGGTGAAACATGAATGCATTCAATTTAGGTATTAGTTTAAAAAGAAGTCTTTTTCCGGAACGTCTTACCTAAGTGCGTCTTGTCCATTTTAATTATACAGTTAATATGGCATAAAGAAATAACGTCTTGATGTAGTGTACTAGTGCCCCTAAGCATATACAATGGATAAATTATATGATAACATAATAAATTTAATCAAACAATTTTATCTTGCATTAATCTTTGGCACTGCCCGCCCTCCTGTACTCCTCCTCCACATCACCGGCCCCTAGGCATGAGCTAATCCTATACTATGGGGAGAGGGGGTGCCGTCTTCTTTTACCAATAAGGCTGATCACCAAAGTTGTCATCCCTTGGTTTCCATCCTCACCGGTAGCCGAAGACGGGAGTGTTTTATCATAACTGTAACTTTGTCTTTGCGTCCCTTTTGACGTCTTTGTCGTTATTAATGTCTTACAAGATATATATATACATATATTGCATCAATACATCACATAACAACATGTAAACGTACATAACAAGTCATGTCAACATATATAAATCATGCATAAACTGTATATAACACTTATACAAGTCGTAGAACGCATTAGGGAGCATAAAAATGTCAAAACATGTCAATTTTCGGACAAAAGGGCGAGAAACAGCGCAGAAGCCACCGCTTGGGCGGTCTTGCACTGCGGCGCCGCCACTTGGGCGGTTGTCCCACCGCTGGGGCGGTCTGAGCGTCGTCCTGCAGCAGAGTCTCGCGATTTCAAGGGTTCTTTTCTCCAAAAAGCCATTTTTAAACATCCAATTGATGAAAATCTTTTCTCAAATCACCTTTAACTCATAGAAACACTTTCCTAACACTTTTAATTGGTAAAAACGTTCTCTCTTTGAAATAATTTTACAAAAATGCAACCCTTTCATGAACTATAATGGGAAAAACGAACAACAACAATAATATCAACAAACACACATCATTATGCATGAAAATACAATGAATATAAAATGTCTAAAACCCCTACCTCTCATAGACCTCCTAAGCTATGCGTAGAGACACCCCTTTCCTTCTCACTTTCTCTCTAGCCCCACGAACGGTACAAAGATGACTTCTTTCAAAAATGCAAACGGTAGAAGTGTTCTATTTGGTGAGAGGATTAAGAATATGTGATTTGTTTTGAGATTGGGTGAGAATTGGTATGGGTTTGGGGTTGTGGAATGATTAAGGTTTTTTTTTGGTTTTGGAGAGAGAGAGAGAGAGAGAGAGAGAGAGTGAAATGTACGCACAATGATTGATGGAGGCTACCAAGGGTGTTTTGGAAGATGGAAATTATGTTTTTTTAGTGGAGGCATTGATGGGTATTATATAGAGATGTGGTGGGGCCCACATGTGACTTAAAAATACTAAAATACTCTAAAACGTCCCAAATAATACCACAACGCTCATATAACTTTCTAATCTTTCAACATAAATTAAAAATACACATATAAGCACATAAAGAAAATAAAATAAATAACATATAACACTTTAATAAGGAGAAGTTTATCCACTATAATCCAATTAAATCCCAATCAAGGTCATTTACCCTTAATTTCTCTTAATTAGGACTTAATAAGAATCGAGGTGTTACACGGATCACATAACACGTAATGGTTTACTAGAAGAAACTTATCCACCCAAACTTAATTAAATTCTAACCAAGGTCAATTACCCTTAATGGCTATATAAGATTGTGCTGGTATTAAAAGATATGTTGTGGATGAAAATTCCTCATGTTATGGAATAAAAGATTAGGCTATATCTCTATGGAAGGATCAAACGATTGGTGAATGATAAAGTACTTGATACTTTAGATTTTATTGATTTTAATACTTGTGTTTATTGCATAAAGGGAAAGCAAACTAACATAAGAAGCAAAGATGCCAAGATGAGTTCAGAAATTTTAGAAATTATACATACAGATATTTGTTGTCCTGATATGGAATCTCAAGGCCAAAAATACTTCATCTCTTTTATAGATGATTGCTCACGATATATGTATCTCTACTTTCGAAAATGGCCAAAAATAACACAAGAAAGGGGTTGAATTGTGCTTTAAAATCTTTTTTTTGAAAATAAAACTTATAAAGCTAAAGTTTGTAAATAAGATTGCAAACAAAATTTAGTTCTACAAATATAATATGCAATATTAGATAAAGTTAAGGATAGAAATAAAACTCAAGTTTTGTACTGGTTCAGCCAAAACTCTTGCTACATCCCGTTCTCCCAACACACTTGTTGAGGTTCCACTATTAGAATAGTATTTCTTTAAGCCTTCTCAAGCTTTACCACTTTAGATATTCTTAACTCTGCCTTCTCAGGCCTCTCACTACCGATTCAGTACACTTGAATCATATTTCTCTAGATATTGTTATCACGGCCTTCTCAGACCGCTTTACAAGTATTTGTACAAAGATTGTGTATGAACATAACTTAATTGACTCTAATACGCCTAAGACACACTTAGATTTTAGTTTCTTAATTCTAGACTTTTGATAAAGCAGAGATGTATCTAGAATAAGAAAATACAGAAACAAAATAAGAGAAATATAAGCTAAAGAAGTATGCTTCAGATGTATTATGTGTTGTTCTTTGTGTTGCTTAATTCTGTTTCAATGCTTTTGAAGTTCAAGTTGCACTCCCTTCAATAGTAAAACCATTAATTTGGATCAAAAGAAGTCTATATAAGAAATGACAATACTAATTAAAATTTAGCATCAAACGATGAAATTTATCTAAATGTTGTTACATATTTGTGAGTGTTTGAAAAAATAATGATAAAATTTTTTAAAAATTAAAGTATGGAAAAACATTTGTAATATTTGTTGGTTATATTTAGTTCTATTTTATATTCTTATAATTATTGATATAATTTTATTACTAATAAGTATATAAATTTTTTTTATCAATATTTAGTAAAACTGTTAATATTATTTTACTCCTAAATTCATTCTTACATTATGTTTGATGAAGTGTAACATCTAGGTTCATTCTCTATTTTTTAATTCTTTCTTATTTTTTTAATTTATAACTTCCTTTTATGCATTGTAATTTTTATAATTATTAGCACCACTACTCTTATTGTCATGAACATAGTTATCAAACTCGATCCGGGAATCAACTCAGTCAAGGTAATGGGTCACTGGTTCAATCGGTGAGTCAGTGGTTCAATCAGTCGATAATTAAACCGATATACTAAATATAATTTTGAAATAATAATAATAATAAATAAATAAAGATAGTAATACTAATTAAACTTTAAAATAACATAATTATTTATTTGTACTCAACTTAACATCACTAATTAAAAATAATATAATCAAACTTATTAAATACATATATTAATAATATGTTTTGATGCAAGTTAGTATGTAATATATTTAATTTTTATGTAACTTTAACACCAATTTTATGTAGTTTAGTGGTTCCAGTGTGCACTCTCTACCTTCGTGCTTAAGGTAAATTCTTCTAACTCGCACCGACTTTGATCAAAACCGGCTGAGTTAAATTGAACATAGTTTGATGCATGACCGGTCTAAATAGAGACTCGACTCGGTTCCACGATTGGGTCACCGGGTTAGTGGTTGAACCGGTCGGGTCGAGCCGAGTTTGATAACTATGGTCATGAATAATGTCATCACATTTGTCATCAACCTATTAGTTTTTATACTTACTATGTATTAAAAAAATAATAATGAGTTCATCAATTATTTAAGTTCTATTAATCTAAATGTTGCTACTTATTTGTGAGTGTTTGAAAACATAGTGATAGAAATTAAGAAAAAAATATGAAAAAAGATTGATAACATTCATTAGTTATATTTAATTATTTTTTCTATTCTTACAATTGTTACTATGATTCTATTACTAATTAGTATATAAGATTTTTTTTTATTTCTTATTGATATTTAGTAAAACGGTTAATGTTATTTTACTATTGTCATGATATTGATAGCCTATATATTAGTTCTCCTTCTAAATTGTGATAAATTCAATTAAATTATCTTCTAAAGTTTATAGCTATCCTTTTATGCATTAAAATTATTTTATTTAGTTTTTTATAACTCAATGCATCATATGAAAGGTCTAGAGTTATATTAGAATGTTTTAATAAATATTATATGTTTTATATTTGATAATAATTATAATATTAAAGCAATTAGAATTAAAAAAAAAGTAAAAATTAAAAATGAATTTGAGTGTGACACATCATCAAACTCATTAATCAACAAATTCAATAGTTAAACCATTACATTTGAATAAAAAAGAAGTCCATCTAAAAGAAAAAAGACAAAATAGACTAATATGTTGTCTTATGAAAAATAGACTAAGTTTGGATTGTCTGTCCATCAACACCACTTTTACCATCTTCATTCATTATCATCAAGATCACTTTCACCACGAATCTACGAAAAAAAATGAATTCGAACTAAAAAAATATAAAATAAACAAAAGTAAAATTAGAGATGACTTACCATCACCATTAAACAGAACAAAACAAAAGTAGAGCAGAGATCCAAAAATTTCACCCTCATCTTCAACTACCTTCATTCATCATCATCAACACTACAATCAAAACAAAACAAAACAAAAAAATAAACATAAACAACAACAAAAATAGAGAAGAACATAACTCGTCATCACTATTGAACATAACAAATAAAAAAAGAGTCGAAAAGCAAGAGTGTTACCATCATCAAAACCTCTTTCATTCATCATCATCAACACTACTTTCACCAACAATTAAAAAAAATCAGAATTAGAACAAAATAAAGAAATGAACAAGAATAAAAACATAGAAGAATAGAGAGATGACTCACCATCACATAAACATAACAAAAAAAAGATAGAAACAAAGAAGCAATTTATCAAGAGTATCACCCTCATCTTCAACCTCATTTATTTATTATCATCAACAACACTTTCACCATCAAACTACAAAAAAAAAAAAAAAGAATAAGAACATAAAAATAAATAAATAAGCAAAAATAAGAATGTAGACGAACAAAGAGAGAGTTCATCATCACCGTTAAAAAAAAAAAGAGTAGAGAAACAAAAATATCACCCTTATTTTCAACTTCATTCATTCATCATCACTAACACCACTTTCACCACCAACCTACAAAAAAATAATGATCGAAAAAAATAAAGAAGAATAAAAAGAAAGTAATATCCAATACTAAAGAGAGAAAGTAATTAAAAAGAGAGAGTTCTTGTAGAATGAGTTTTTACAAATGTAATTTTAAATCTTATTTATAATAAAAGTAAGAGGATTAAATATATGTAATCAATCCACCACTTAATTCTCATCATTATTTTTCAGCTACCAAATGAAATAAAATGAAAAGGCAAGCTCTTATAACCAAAATTATTCACTTATTTATAATATAAATTTTAATAAAATAAAAAAAATTAGTTGTTAAAGTAGTCACTAATTAAATCAAATTAATAAGAATATGATATGAAATAAAATAAAGAATGATTAAATATGTGTAACCAACCCACCACTTAATTTTCATCATTATTTTTCAGTTACCAAACAAAATCAAACGAGAAGGCAAACTTTCATGAATAATATAGAACTTAACTTTATATATATATATATATATATATATATATATATATATAAAAGATCAAAATAACAATTTTATTAAAGATTATAAGTGGAGGCAGATGTATAAATAATCATATCATATATCATATATCATATATCATATATATAATACTAAAGTTGGGTTATGCACCTATGAGGTGGCACACCCAAATTGCTTCTCAAGTTAAGTTTGATGATGTGGCATGCTTAGGTTTATTCTTATAAAATTCATTTTATATATAATTTTTTATTTTTTATTATAATTACTTTAATATTGTAATCACTATTATTTATTGATCTAATATTTATTAAAGCATTCAAAACTCTTGGCCTTTCATATGCATATAACTTTTTATAACCTTCTCTACATAACTCTATATTACACATCAATTCAATGCAATTTTATTAAGTAAGGATCAATTTATTTCAATAAAATATGTTTTATATTTCTAATCATTTAAAACCATGTGTATGTAATATACATTTTCACATGCCATAACTTTATATTACATGTCAATTCAATTTCATTAAGTATTAGGTTGATGAAAATTATTAATGTTATTAGATTTAAGTTACATTTTATTTTTATTAATAGTAATTGATTAGTCATTAAAAAATTCTTGAAATTTTACTATAAATTCTAACTATGGGATCATTACCAATCATCACTTGAACATCTCTCCAAGTTTGTTTATTTTTTTGAAGAATATAATACTCTACCAATATGACTTCAAAAATTGATTTTGCGAAGGATATCAAATTGGAAGGGATTCCAGAGGATAAAAAAAGGAGGTTGAAGGTTAGGGTGCTAAGGATTTGGGTTGGACCATCATGGAACGAGAAAAAAAATCAAGTCTAGCATTGAAATGGTCTTGATAGATTTGAGTCCTCTTATTGTTCTTCTCTATTCTTATTTTATTTATTTGTTTGATCTTATTCTAATTATTTTATAGGTTGGTGGTAAAAATGATGTTGATGATGTTCAATGAAGGAGGTTGAAGATAAAGGTAATATTTTTTTCTCATATTCTCTATTTTATTTTTTTTGTTTAATGGTGAAGTGAGTTATCTCTTTGATCTTCTCTATTTTTATTTTTATTTATTTTTTTGTTATTCTCATTCTTTTGTAGGTTGGTGGGGAAAGTGGTGTTGATGATGATGGATGAATGATGTTGAATATGAATGTAATACTCTTACTTCTCTACTTTGTCTTTTTGTTTTGTTCTTTTTAGTGATGATGACGAGTTCTCTTTATGTTCTTCTTTGTTTTTATTTTTGTTCATTTTTTATTTTGTTCTAATTCTAAATTTTTTGTAGATTAGTGGTGATAATATTGTTGATGGTGATGAATGAATGAAGAAGATTTGGATGAGGGTGATACTCTTGCTTCTGGACTCCTTTTTTTTTTTATTTGTTATGTTCAATGATGATGATAGTACTTTCTATGTTTATGTTTATAAGTTAAACCTTCCATATTTTATAACCTTTCATATTATCTTTAAATATTTTAATTTCCTAATGGTTCATATTATCTTTACCTTTATATATTTTAATTTCCTAATGCTCTACTACATCACATATTTATTAATATTTAATTCCTTAGTATTTTGATTTTTCAAAAAAAATAAAATAAAAATTTATTGATTTATATGAAATGATCAATGTTATAATATAATCTTTTAAATAAATTGTACAAAGTAATATAATAATATTATTATATTTAAAAAGTTCTATAATAATTATGTAGTTGTTTTAGTTCTACATCATAAATGAAACTAATGATTATTCACAAGCATAATTGTCTAGAACATAATTATATTGTCACATCTTATCAATTATATTTATAACTTATGAGTTTTAATATTCATATTAATTGTATATATAATTTAAATAAAAGTTAATCATTTTTCAATCTTTATTTTAAACCTTTCATATTATACCTTTATCTTTACAAATTTTAATTTCCTATTACTTCACTACACCTAATGATTATTAAGAATTTTTTCCTTAGTATTGTGATTTTTTTAAAAAAAAATATTTGAAATGATCAGTGTTATAATAGAATATTTTAAATAAATTGTACAAAATAATATACTAATATTAGAATATTTAAAAACAAGTCTAAAAATATGTAGTTGTTTTAGGTTTCCACCATAAATAAATGTAATGATTACTCATTAGCATAAATATTTAGAGCATTATTAGATTGTTACATATTAATTATATTTGTAACTTATGAGTTTTAATATTCATACTAATTGTATTTATATTTGGAATGAAAATTAATCAGTTGTCAATCTTTATTTTAAACCTTTCATATTTTGTAACCTTTCATATTATCTTTATTTTTATATATTTTAATTGTCTAATGCTTCACTACACCATATTTTTATTAGTATTTTGTTCCTTAGTATTTTGATTTATTCCAAAAAGAAATAATAAATTTGTTGTAACAATCCTCAATCACAATTTTGCACTATCAAAATTAGATAGCTAATATCAATATTTTCAAGTTTTAAAAACTATAACTCTTTTCTTTCTTTTACGTTACACCAAAATTAGTACATCTCTCTTATTTTTTTCACTTTAACTAAACAAATAACAAATATTGTATAAATAAATTAAATTATATATAGACATAAACTCAAATCTATGATTAGAAATTTATTGTCTCATTAGGTTTATTAAATTTATTGATTGATTATTAGATTTTAGTTAAATTATATTTTCATTAAGAGTAATCAAATTAGACATTAAAATAAAAAATGGAAATTTGCATACTATAAATTGTAACTATTCTATCACCATCAATCATCATCACTTGAACATCTTTGTTAGTTTGCATTTTTTCCTTGAGAATATTCTACCAATATGGCTTCAAAATTTGATTTTGCATTTCATAAAAGTATAATCTTTCGATTGTTATATGGAATCAACTTCAATTCATTATTTTTATTTGTTCTTTGTAAAATACAATAAACTTTTTTAATATTTAATTTAATATTTACTTATAATTGTAATCCCCCGCATCATGATAGGATATTACTTATAAGGCAATGCTTATGTAATCTCAAATTTCACTATTGAAAGTGTCAAAGGAAGGTATTGTAAT
Organism: Aeschynomene evenia; assembly: GCA_013621005.1. Taxonomy (NCBI): domain Eukaryota; kingdom Viridiplantae; phylum Streptophyta; class Magnoliopsida; order Fabales; family Fabaceae; genus Aeschynomene; species Aeschynomene evenia. Next base: position 2,111,962 of record CM024272.1, on the reverse strand, counting down.
ACCTGGGGTAGTTTGAGTTAGTTTGAGTAAGAGATCTCGATACAACCGGGGAGATAGGACCACGTGGGACCCACCTCCCCACCCTTTTTCCTTCATTCCCTTCCTTTTCCTTTCCCCATTCCCGTATCCTCTCTCTCTCTTTTCTTTCTCTCCTTCTTTTCTTCTTCTTCTCTACCCCTCCCTCTCAAATCTCTCTCAAACCCCAACCAAATTCCATTAATCATCAAAGATCAAGTTAGCTTTGCTCATCTAGTATATTGAGGGTAAGTGTGGAGTATTTCTTTTTCTCCATTGGTGTCTATTTTCTCTAATTTTTGGATTTGGGGGTTTAGGGTTCCTAATTGGGGTTTTTGATTTTGTTGAGAGATTGAGGTTTGTGATGTGTTCTCTAGGGTCTCAACCATCTAGGGAAGCTCCGAGGAACTCATCCTAGCTCTGGGTGGAGTCTTGGAGCTCTTTGGAGTAATTTGTGAGTAATGGGTTATTTGTAGTTTATGTATGATTTTGATTGAATCTGTGAATATCTTGCTATGATAGTTGATAGGGACTGAGATTGGTTGATACATAATTAATATTGCATGTTGGTTGTGTTTGATTTGGATGAGTTGTGGTGAAAATGTGGATTTGGGGATGATTTTCGCGAAGTTTTCTGCAGAATTTCGTCTCTGACCCAGGCTGTAATCGATTACAGCGAATTGGTAATCGATTACTGTAATCGATTACCAAAACTCTGTAATCGATTACTATAATCGATTACTGCGGGTTTGTAATCGATTACAAACAACTTATTTTCGCAAAAAAAATTTCTTCAAAACGAAATTCGAAGCTGGTAATCGATTACAGAGGTCTGTAATCGATTACATCAGTATGAAAACTCAATTTTCAAGACTTTAACTCAATGTTTTCTTATTTTGAAGTTAATTACTCAAATCCATTCGTTCACCACTACTCCAAACTTATTACCTGAATGTTTATAAGGTCATGGGATTTATGATATGATGTTGATGATGAAATGATGAATTGATGAGTTACTTAGACTGTGATTGTGAATGATGTGTGCCACTAACAGCGCTAATTAAGATAAAATATTTGAATGAATTAAGAGATGGTAAAACGACCTGAGGAGGGGCATAACTCGCGGGGTCGTAAATGGAAACTTGAGGAGGGGCATAGCTCGCGGGGTTTCGCAGTATGGTGTCTGAGGAGGGGCATAGCTCGCGGGACATCCATACTGCCTATGAACATGAGTCGGGACCGCGCTCCAGGTGTTCATAGATTAAAAGCTACCAAGATAAAGAGACTGTATAAGAACGTTTGAGTTATATATCTGCTGTGTTGGTGTATTTCTATGCTTGTTGATTCATGATATATCTGCATACACTGCTTATAACTTGTTTATTCACTGAGCGTATGACTCACCCATTCATACAATATGTTTTCAGATCAAGGTGCAGATCAAGGGACGAGTTCAACCGTTCCTCCGAGTTCTTAGATTTGGTGAGCCTCGTGTGTAGAGGCCTTATGTATTTCCTTTATAGTGTATGCTCCTAATGTTACAGACAGGATTTCCTTGGACTAGGATAGTGTTATGGATGTTGTATAAGTCTATGTAAGACTTACTATTGTTGTGTTGGGTTGTTAGACTTAATTATGGATTAAATTGAATGTTATGACCAGATTATATGTATGGAGATTATGTATGAATGTATGTTATTGTAGTTGTGAGTGTTGTTGTGTAGTTGGATTATTGTGTGAATTACAGGTTAAGGCTGACATGGGACTCGGTGTTCCATGTGCCGGTCACGATCCGAATTGGGTCGTGACAGGTATAAACCAACTTTCAACGAGGCAAAAAATATATTTTGTATGTTCCCATTATAAATCTATTAACAATAAGTTTACTCTTCTATTTTTTTTTTTTTGAATGATTAATATGACTTGCCTTTATATTCCTTAAACTGCAAATCTATTTCTAATTACTCTTATTTTTTAATATTCCATTAGTTATTATCACTGTTGTTGTCATCAAATGTATGAGTTGTGTGACTAAAACTATAACAATTATTTAACTTCTTGATTTCTAAAATTATTTGATTTTAATTTTTCTACTATCTTTTCTCAATGTGGACCTCATGTAATATATTTCAATGTATTTCTCTATATAGGACAATTTTGGATCGAAAACATAATCAATTTCTAATTAAATCAATCATTCTACTAATATGGCATGAGATAATGATAGATATAGATGAAATGATTTATGAATGTTCTTTTATGTTTTTTTTTTTTTTTTGTGGTGAATTTGTAGAATGTTGCACATATATTTATGGTCCTTGCTTGCAAGGTTTGTGTCATTTCCTTTCTCTTTTATTCAGATTATAAAATTTGTTCACTTAGAAAATTAAGTCTTCATAAGACATAGTAGTCTATTTTCCCATTTTTTAAATAGACTTCTTTTGATCAAAATGTAATGGTTTTACTATTGAATTTGTTGATTAATGAGTTTGATGATGTGTCACACTCAAATTCATTTTTAATTTTTAATTTTTTAATTGTAATTGTTTTAATATTATAATTACTATCAAATATGAAACATACAATAGTTATTAAAATATTCTAATAACTCTTGACCTTTCATATGATGCATTGAGTTATGCACAAATAAATAAAATAATTTCAAGGCATAAAAGGAGAATTATAAACTTTAGAAGACAATTTAATGGAATTTATCATAATTTATGAGGAGAACTAATATATAGGCTAGCAATATAATGACGATAGTATAATAATATTAACAGTTTTACTAAATATCGATAGAAAATAAAAAGTCTTATATACTGGTTAGTAATAAAATTATAGCAGCAATTTTAAGAATAGAAAATATAATTAAATATAATTAACGAATGTTATCAATCTTTTTTCCATATTTTTTTCTTAATTTCTATCATTATGTTTTCAAACACTCACAAATAAGTAGCAACATTTAGATAAATATACCTTAAAAAATTGATGAACTCATTACTATTTTTCGGTTACATAGTAAGTAGAAAAACTAATAGGTTCATGATAAATGTAATGACGTTATTCATGACAATAAGAGTAGTAGTGCTAATAATTATAATAATTACAATGCATAAAAGAGAGTTATATATTTAATAAAATTAAAGAAAGAATTAAAAAAATAGAGAACGAAAGCATGATAGATCCCTAAATAAATCAATCATTCCACCAAATTTATTAAGATTTTTAGAGTCATAATCAACATGAAACTAAAATAATATAAAATTAATAGATAAATAATATAAATTACATACACAAATATCATTTTTTATCTGTGCATAGCACGGGTTCCTACACTAGTAGTAGTAGTTTTTAGGTTATAATTAGAACAATGTTAGAAATAATATAGGTAATCAAAATACATGTGTGAACCTATTGAACACATAAGTTATAAAATAAGATAATGTAAATTCATTAATAAGATAATACATCACTATAAAAATCAACTATAAAATAAATAAAATAATTCAATAATAAAAATCTAAACATAAAGATACATATTGTAAATTCATTGATCAGTGAAAGTATTAGTTTAAAATATAAATATAAAAATTGATAGAATATTTTATTATTATTAATTCATTAAATTAAAAAAAATATTGAGAATGATTCAATTTTATAAGAAAAAATCTTATTATTTTTAATAAGCGTATTAGAATTTTTTGGATAAAGAATATGTTAACTTTCTTTTAATTTGCTTCATGTATTTTATGTTTATAGTTTAATATTTGTACTATTATCACCAAAAATTAAAGATGAAGAGTTAATTGAAAAATTTGTTCATCTTTTTTAATTTTGTTATAATATAAAGTGTAACATAAATTTAATTATTAGCAATTATGAAGAAGTGGTAATTTATTAACTAATTATGAAGAAGTGGTATTATTTTTTATTATTAATCAATTAAACTAAAAATATTGATAAAATTTTGTAAGAAAAATTCTAAGCATGCCACATTATCAAATACACAATGAGAATGAATGTGGGTGTACCATAGATGCATAACGCAACTTTAGTATTATATATAAGATGTGTTGAAGCAGAATAAACAAAAACATATATCTGACACAGTGATCAATGCAAAGTTTAAATATCCAACAAAATTAACTTTAAAAAAATAAATAGTCTCTTTAAAATTATGAAAAATTTCAAATTAATCGACATCTTAATCGCAAAGGGAAAGATAATTACTTTATAACCTTGCATCTAATATACGTTTCGTACTTAAAAAATAATAAAAATATTTGTTCAAAAAAATAGAAATTCAAACCAGAAAAAAATAAAATAACGGTATCCTATCAAATATTTTCGAATAATGTTTTTATAATTTATCCATGTTTTTCGATTTATTATTCTCCTCATATTGTCTCCAAATTTTCCCAATTCACAGCCTACACTAACCTTATTCTCTTCAAAGTGATCCTCTATTGTCTCCTGAAACTAAGCTATGAACCACAACCACTAGCTCTATGAAGGAAAAAGAAAAGTTTTGGCAAGAGTCCTTTCATTAGGAAAACAATAATGAGAAAATAAAAATGATTCCATGTTCACTGAGGTCAAGAAGGAGGAGGAGGAGGAAAGAAAAGGGAAAAAAGAAGTAAGAAATCAGAGGAAAAAGTAAAAACTTTGTGGCTTATCAATATGGCTTTTGACATTCCAAAGTCAGCATTCGTGTGTGGGGACAGATTAGGGAGCCTCATATTTGTAGTAGCTCAAAACTTCGTTGTATTTATTGGGATGGTGATCATTTGCAATGTTTTACATTTCCTCCTCAAGCCTTATTCACAACTTCGCATAACTTCTGACATATTTGTAAGTTTCTCTTTCAAAATTATCAATATACATCATCTAGGACACACATGTCCGACACAGGGGACACCGGTATCTAATGGACACATGACATGCGTCCGTACGTCTCTAAACAATATATATATATTTTTTGAGGTCGAGCACATGTTCAACATTGTTTGACATGCGTCAGATACATCGTGGCACACCATGAACACATTTTTTGGTTTGGTGTGTCTCAATGTTCATGTCGTGTTGTTAGTGTTTGTATTTCTTAGTTTCTTAAGTGAATGAGTAGTCATATAACTGATTTTAAACTCTAAATATTTTCCTTCGTAAAAATTATTTGGTATTTGTGACTTTGATATTACGTGAAGAAACTATCTCTCCCAAAAACATAAGTTGATTGCTAGAGACACATGACTGATTTTTGCTTTTTATTTTTCTTCCTTTATTGTCATTCTTGCAGGTAGGAATAGTTCTAGGAAACATTGGATTCCTACGAAATCTATTTGAGAAATTCAACAGAACCTTTGGATTCATAGTTGACTTTGGCATGATGTGTTACATGTTTGTGTTAGGGATAGAAATGGATCCTTCTATACTCTTCAAAAGACCTTCTAGGTATACTCAAGTTGCATATGGTGGCATACTCTCTACATTCATTCTAGGATTATTGACAACACCATTTCTACCATACTTTCCAAAACAATCCAGAATCTTGGAATTCACCATGTTGTTATGTACACTTCTTTCTAGTCCTGCTTCCCCTGTCTTGACAAGGCTGATAACTAACCTCAAAATCGGCAAATCTGATATTGGCAAGCTTGTCATTGCATCAGGAATGCACTCAGATTTCCTGTGCTCTTTGATCCTTTCCCTCGGCTACATCGTCTTGCCGTGGCAAGCATATTGCAAAACATTGGAAGATAAGAACTATTTGGAAGGGAAAATGGGAAGGATTTTTAAAGAACAGGCTTTTATGGGTCTTGCAGTTTTGGTGCAAGTGGTTTTTACAACATTGGTTTCGCCATTTTTCATGAAATGGGTTAACAATGAAAATCCAGAAGGAAAACCAATGAAAGGGCCACATTTAGTATTGTCCATTGCCTTCATTGTCTTGGTGTGTGCATCTTCACCTATATATAATTACAATCCAATTTTAAGTGCTTTTCTAACAGGGATTTGTATACCAAGGGAAGGCAGAGTTTCAAGATGGGTTATAAGCAAGACCAACTATCTTTTGACCACAATATTCTCTCCAATCTTTTTCTTGTGGATGGGGTATGAAGCTGATTTTAGAAAATTTGAGCCAGCAGTAGTAGAAACATGGTTAAAATTTTTCATTTTGATAATTGTTGGAATAGGTGCAAAAGTTGTTGGAACAGTTGTTTCTGGTGCAATGTTGGGGTTTCATTGGCCTGATTCAGTGGCAATAGGGTTGCTACTCACCACCAAGGGTCATCTTCATATATACTTAAGTGTCAAAGGGGTAAGTTTTTATTCTCAATATTTAAATCTGCTACACTTTTGTATGCCTCAAACACAAACTAAACCTATAATAATTACTCATGTCATGTTAGAGTATATATTCAATTTGGTCAATTAGAAATATATTGTGTGACAAATCAATTTACATCCCTTCAAAAAGGGAACACAATTCTGTCTCCATCGACAATATCATCTTGGTCTCTATTATCTCATCCTTTTTGTCATGGGACATGAACCATAAATAGCAAAAAGAGTATTATATATTTAGTAAGAAAAAACAATGAATGATATCACTGAGTCACTTTCATCTCACTAGCTAATGATTTTATTCCTTTTATTTCCAGATGTATTGTGGACTCAGAAGTTCTACTTGCATTGGAATGATAATTGCAATCTTTATTACAGTTTTACAAGCCCCGTCTATTGTGGCAAACATCATCAAGCGTGCAAAGAAAAGAGCACCAACTCATAGAATGGCACTCCAACTCCTTGATCCATCAAGTGAGTTAAGGATCCTCTTATGTGTTCATGGACCACGAAATGTCCCTGCTTCCATAAACTTCATGGAGATCTCTCGAGGCACCGCGGACCCTGGCATTCTGGTTTATGTCGCCGATATGATCGAGCTCACCGATGAAATATCGGCAACATTAGAAAGAGATGAAGGTGTTCATACAGCAACTGTGAAGGACAAAGAAGTTATGGACATGAGGGACAACGTAACAAGCTCTTTCCAGAACTATGTGGCAGAGAATGGTGATGGTGTCACACTTAAAAGAACAATGGCATTGTCAACTATCAATAATATGCCACAGGATATTTGCATTTTAGCAGAGGATTTGATGATTGCATTAATTATATTACCGTTTCATAGGACTCGGCGTCAAGATGGAACTTTAGATGGTGGTAATCAAGGGTTTAGATATGTCAACAGAAAGGTAACGTATGCATAACCCTGGACTTTTCAATGAGTACGATGTTCTTTTGGGTCTTTTGATAAAAAATTTAAATCATAGTTGAAAGAGATTGAGAATCTCATTTAAGTAGGAAATGCACCATGTAGTGGTTACACATGAAATAATTTTCAATGTACATCAACAATACTTATTTTTTATGTACTCCTTATATAAATAACTAACTCTTATAAGAGTAGATATGGAGTAAGTATTTTAGAAGGACATGGATCATTACTCTTAAAGAAGTGTGCATACATCATATAAACCTAATAAGGAGATCTAGAAAAAAAACTATCCAAATAACTTTTATTTTTCAATTATCTTCTCTAAACCTTCACTGATCTCATTACACCTTGGGTGCAAAAATTTTTTAGGTGTGTTGAGAGTAAAAAAATATCTATTTGCTCTGCACCATCTATTGTATAACATATAATTAAATAGATGAACTATAGTGAGAATTGAGGAGATTAAATTTTAAATAACAACAACAAGCCTTATTCCACAATTATTGTGGTTGCACTCTATAGTGGGAATTGAGGGAATCAAACGACGTCATTACACTCTATCATGAATAATATTATGATTTAGGTCATTAACTCTCAAATATTTCTCGATAACTCCCTTTATAATCTTTTTTGGTCTTCCTCTATCCCTAATTATCGTGGTATCTCTCATCTGGTCCACTCTCTTGATTGGATGTTCTCCTGATATTCTTTCCACATGGTCATACCATCTTAGGCGAAATTCCACCATCTTATCAATTATAGAGACTACTTCAAGTCTCTCTCTTATGCTTTCATTCCTTATCTTATCTTTTCTCGTGTGACTGCTCATCCACCTGAGCATCCTCATCTCCACTACGCTAACTTTATGTTCGTGTTGGCTCTTAGCTGCCCAACACTCTATCTCATATAACATAGCGGGTCTGATAGCCGTGCGATAAAATTTACCTTCAAGTTTTAAAGGTACCTTCTTATCGCATATAAGCCCCGAGGCACTTCTCCACTTCATTCATCCAGCTTGAATCCTATGGTTGACATCTTCGTTTATCTCTCTGTAATCCTAATCGATGCAACCAAGGTATTTAAAGCTCTTAACCTGAGGTATGACACTTTCTCCTATCTTCAATTCTATATCTGAGTATTATCTCTGTTTGCTGAACTTACAATGCATATATTCTGTCTTATTGCGACTTATGCGTAGACCATGTACTTCCAAAGCTTGTCTCCACTTCTCCAATTTTCCGTAATTTCTTCCCTTGATTCACCATGAGGACTATATTGTTGGCAAAAAGCATGCACCACGGGGTTGGTTCTTGGATATGTGGATTAAATTTTAAATATGAATATAAAATAGTTGATGTGTCAAAATATGAGTAGTACACAACAAAAGCATCACACTGATTCACTCTTGTTATCTCTCTGTATGTGATTGTGTGAGTAGTGTGTTGATTTCTTTGGTACCGATAGTTACTACTACATACGCATATTTTACTAAAAATAGCATTTAATGCGTTTAGAAAAGTCGTAAAACCATGCCAAAGGAAACCCACACTCCTATGTGTTTTATGTCATGTGATAGGATAAGGATCTTCCCTTTAGGATAAAGTTTGGGGATTTCAACTTGAATTAAAAAAAGATTAAAAGTATGACTCATTTATATTTTATTAATTCAAAGTAAAACTCCTTACTTTATCTTCTAAAGCGAGATTCTCACTTTAAATTATCCAAATCACATGTGAAATTATTCGTTTACATGCTTTAATTTCAAAGATTTAGAATACATGATTTCTATTTTCCTATTCAAATATTATTGTTTTCCTATTCCTTAACTTGCAAATTTCATCTTGCTTTGTCAACTTATAGGCTTATCAACTTACATATCCTCAATGCAATAGGTTGCTTTCAGGTTCATTGAAAACTTGAATAACAAAAAAAATAAAAAAATCATAAGATTTTAACAAATCAATTAGTCAAGGCTACACTACAAGTATTACCAATATCTTTAATTGTGACATCACATTATTACAATGTGAAAATATTATCAACACAATTCCATGATTTAATATTTCCTAAAAGGTACAAATTACCGTCTTATAACATTGCTTTTGTATATATGTACAAGCCAGACAAACAAGAAATAACATATCTGAAAAATGACTTTATATAGAACATTTTGATGAACAGGTACTAAGAAGTGCTCCTTGTTCAGTTGGGATTCTTGTGGACAGAGGCTTTGGGGATATTGGAAGTATATCAAAATCTGAAGTGACACTAAATGTGGCAGTTATATTCATTGGTGGAAAAGATGACAGGGAAGCATTGGCCTATGCTGGCCGTGTTTCGCGGCATTCGCAAGTAAAACTCACAGTGATAAGATTCTTGGTAGATACCAGCGCCGAGTTCTCACGATTATCAGGGTATACTGTGGTTCTCCCGGAGTATGAGAAGGAGAGACAATTGGATGACGAGTATTTCGCGCAATTCTACGAAAGACATGTAGTCGGAGGCCGAATGACATATACAGAGAAACATCTTGCAAATGCTGCTGAGACATTCTCTACTTTAAGATCATTTGAGGGACAATACTCATTGGTTATTGTTGGAAGAGAAGGAGGAGTGAACTCTGTTTTGACAAGAGGGATGAATGATTGGCAACAATGCCCTGAATTGGGACCAGTTGGCGATGTTCTATCTGGACCAGACTTCTCCTTGACTTTGTCTGTTTTGATCATTCAACAACATAGACTTAAAGGAGAAATAGATGGGTTGGATGAGAACTTTTCTATTATGTAAGGTGTTAAATGAATAGGTGCATCAAGGTTTTAAATTGTGGATACGGTCACGGTTGTGGTTGCTGCAATTGTGGATAATATGGTCATTGTGACGCGCACTGCAACTGCTGCAACGTGAATTTTTTTATGTTTGCAACTTAAACTTGAGCCTAAGGCGGCCTGATGCGATTAAGTTGCAATCAATTTAAGTAATCTGATATGATTGTGGCAATGGTCGAATCATGTGATGCGGTCCACAATTGGAATCCATGAGATATAGTTAGTGTTCTTAGCCACGAGAGTAGTGTAGAATTAGATACAAAATTGTAGCAAACAAACACAAAACTAATAGTGTCTATGTGAAAATTATAAAGATAAATACATATCATTCAATTCGCATTTTAGCTAGCTAAAAAACTCGTTATCTTGTCATTCGCAAAAGCTTTACAATTGCAAAACTCTCTACATCGCTGAAAGCTTCACAATTTCTGTGAGTGGCTACAACTTTATGTAGCTAGTGATAGTTGATATTCAAAAGCTAAATGAAAATGAAAATATCCATTTATTCTAAATATTACTTATAAGAAAAGTACATGGTGCAAGAAAGTTTATTCTAAATATGTTTAAATTTACAACTAATACTAGATGAACATCCAAAAAGTATGATAGGTGAGAATTTCAGATATCCAAGGATGATTAAACTTTTAGACGTTTATATTGTATTTTTCCCCTTAAATTTACTAACATCAAAGATCAACTTTTCTACCAAGAAACTATTACAAATGTTGGTCGACAATGATTTGTAAAAAAGAAAAATTATAATATACTAGGCTTGATCGAGATTTAAAAAAATTGGTGACTGAACAATTTGTTGATATATTGGTAATAATAATAAAGGTTTGAGCTTTTAATTTTATGCACCCAAACTTCTCACAATTAGATTTCCAAATTGGATTATAGCCTTTGACTCTTTAATGTTTCAAATCCATCCCGGTAATAATGATTTGATAGGAGAGTGACTAAAGCAAAACGAGCATATCCTATTTTGAGTTATATTATATGATTTTTTTTTTTTTTACATTGTCGACCAAATAGGCTCCATACATGTTATAATTTGGTCGAAAATTTTGAAACACACTTCATACACATACGCCGTGCAACGCACGAGAAAATCATTTGGTCAACAATGTTTCAAAATTTATAAATAAAATGAAAAATTATAATATACTAGCCTATTTTTCCCGTGCGTTGCACGACGTATATGTACGGAGTGTGTTTGTTTTGTAACGGCAAGAATGTCTTGTGTTGTATTTAAAATTTTGAAACAATTATTCACTTGTTTTTTTAATTGATACATGTTAATAAAAAACGATTGTGTATGATAATTAAGTGATATCTGAATGTAATATTTCAAATTTGTATTTTCAAATTAACGTCTATTGCAAAAAATATGAATGTTGGTAAATTTAGGACCAACCCAAAATTAAGTTTTCACATGTTGTCTTGTACTTAAAAAGTAAACACAATAAATAGTACTAATAAGAAAATTTGTTCAATATTAAAACATTTTTAATTTTAAAAAAAAAGCAAACTAACGAATTTTAAGAATTAATGAAGATAAGGAGGGTTGATTTTAGATGTAGATAACTTTTAAAAATACTACCATTAAAAGCAGAGTCATATTATATTATTGTGCAATAAAGTGTAACTTGAGATAGCATTGTATACTACTCCTAATGAAATTAATTAATCTAAAAGCAATTAAACAAACATTTACGACACAACTATTTACCAATTTATTTTGTTGCATGAATTGATAAAGGCTTCAAAACAAAATTCAATTACTCTTTTTTGGTGGTTGATTAAGCCTCCAAAATATTTGTTTCCTGCTTTTCATCTTGGTCTTCGCCATTAAACTTTTCATCAAACTGTTGAATTAGTCTGAGTATTTCTGTAGGGATTATTATTCGCATGTCGCTTGTTGGTTCTGCTCTGTATGGTAGACTTCGTGTTCGGCTATCAAAAATTTGTATGAAGAAAACACCTCAAGTAAAAGTCAAACATGATACAACTATGCTTTCAAACTCATCCATCTAATTTTATCAAGTAAACATGTCCACCTGGTAGATTTAACCAATTTTTATGGCTCATTATATATACATGAGAAGTTCTATACTGAATAAAATAAAATTACACTAAGTAAATATGCATTACTCTTCAAACATATTTTTTCTCTCATCAATAAATATTAAAAAATGACCAAATTTCAGAAGGGTAAAACATGAAGAACCTCAATGATATTGATATTTCTCAACTAATTTATAAATTATTAAAAGAAAAAATAAGAGTCAATTTCAAGTCATATTGTCAAAGTATTCTAGCAAGAATTCCTGTAGGAAAAAAACACTTGATGATTAATATTTTAAACACTTAAGCTAGATGAAAGAATTGAACCAAAAATAGCAATTAAAAAGACAACAAATTTTTCAATGTAAATAAACCAAAAAGACTAAGCATATTCAACAAACATGCATAAACACACATTTCAATCACAAGAGACAGCCACAAATACAAACATTGACCAAATCACATAAAAATCACAAAATTTGGTTAAAAACATCCACAACACGAATTCTAATCAAGTCCTAACCCAAACATAGTCAAGATACCACCCAATAATAATTGAAATTCACAACTTTCTAAGCTAATTAGTAAAAATTCAATTTAAATGTGTAAAAAAAGAATGAGTAACAGAGGAAAGGAAGAAAATAATTGTCATCCATTTGAGCTTTCATTACTATTATGGGAATGAAGCTTTCAAGCATAAAATAAAATCAATAGTTAATCAAAAAATAAAATCAAAATCAGCAATAAAATGTATATAATTAATTGCTATTTCATAACATGTTTATGATCGACACTTGACATGCTCTAAAATATTTTAAAGAGCATTGCTAGAGGCACAACAAAAAACCAGCCAAAACAGCCAATAAATAGGAATTTGGGCCACAATCACCCAGCCCATAAAAAATATACACATTATTGAAATGTTATTTGGGCCATAAAATGTTAAATGAGCTTTGTTGGCTGAAAAAGTGTTGTTTCTCAAGCATTTGTGTATTTTAAATACTTCTTAATTTCTCAAAAAGGTTTGTGTTGCTTTGGTCTGCTCTACTTGGATCCTAATTCCTAACATTATTTTCAAATTCTCGTTACTTTTTAGTGTGCATAGGTTAAAAGAAGTTGTGCTACCATTTAATATGTCATAATAATGCAACAATAATATTATGTTCATAATTTTGATTTGAAATCTAGAAGTTGAAGAATTACCTTTTGGATTAATACGTGACTTAGTAGAAGGAGACATGGCAAACTTTCGACTTTTGTTATTCTTGAGCTTCTTTTTTATTGAACTTAATTAATTCCTTCTTCAGTTCTCATTCTAATTGAGATGTTAATTTCTTTATACTCTCTTTCTCAACTTGTTTTTTTTGCAAACTATATATGTTTTACTTCATTGTGCTGCATCTTAAATGTTTCAACATCTAACAACAGGGTGCTGAGTATCATCTCCTCGTCATTTAGAGTCAATTCTTCACATGTTTCTGCATCTATCCTACCCTAATACCAAATAAAGTCAGAAATTCAAAACAAAACAATACCTAATCATCAACCATAAAAAAAAAAAGTGTATAAAAAAAGCTTAGCTAAATTAATAAAAGTTACCAAATCTATCATAAATGGAATACTAAAAACACAATAGTCCACAACAGTCTTGATGGATCCTACATAACAAAAGACGTTGTGGCAACCTAGCAAGGAGCATGAACCAAACACATGAAAATCTCATAAAATCATTTGAAAGAATCAGTACAATAAATAGGAGGAAATTTATTTTTACTCATGAATAATAGTTAGAATTTATCTAAAATCTATCTTACTCAATACAAATATTAATTTCAAATGCCTATATTTTAAAATTTTAAATAGAAGAAAGAGTTTCGCATAGAAAATATAAGCCTAAACATGGAAAAATTAGATCAGTGTTTCATATTACCTTCATGATTCCTATGTCAATGTATAATGACAACAGATTGTCCAAACTCCTCAAGTTACTTGTGATTAAAAATCAAGTAAAAATTGCTCTTGCTCTTTCACAAACTACAATGTCTGAGAAAAACCAATGTTCCTAAACAAATACTCAAAACAAAAATATTGAACTTTGACTCAGCAAATAATTGAAGAATATGCTAGCAAAATGACTGAAAAAGAGAAGCCAATATATCAATATAACAACATCAAATTGTTTTCTTAACAAATTTTTTTCATAAAATCCTACATAAAAAAATGGTAAATAAAAACCTATCAAGGATGCAGACTTGAAGGATTAGAAAGTCAAAAAGATGCTCATATCTTTCTCATGATACTCCTGAACATCAATAGTGCTTACAAATAAGACATTCTCAGCTAACCAAATGCCACACTCACTACCAAACATGGGAACACAGATTTTATTTCTTCTCAATAACACCAAACAAAATAATTAATGATGTAGAAATAAAATCAAATCATCATATTAGCAATCTGAATCTCATTAAAAAAATTCAAATAGATCCTCTCTCAATCTCAGCAAAATGCATTCAAGGCCAAAATTGTAAATTGAAGATAAAAGCCAAATTTCTCAATTGAATGACATTTGTCCAATTTTGCTGGAAAGTTACAGTTATAACCTCAACACCAATAAATTAACCAATAAAGAAATAAAACAAAAGGGAAAAATTGATATTGCTCAAATCTCAAATGAGGGTTAGAAACTTGTAATAGGAGAGATAATTTAGAAATATATGAGGGATGACAATGGGGCGAGAAATGTCCAGGGAGTAGTATCCACGTTTCCGCTCCAGAAAACAGAAAATATCATTGTCCTCATCCTCGATCCACGTCTCGGGTGAAAATTTGCCCTCATCCTCAATCGTCACGAATCCCCAATCCTCGCATGACTCTAAACAGAGAATTATAAATTAAAAAAAAAACAAAAAAACTCAAAAAGAGGGAGGGCATCGACTTGGCGGGTAAAGGCGAATGGTGAGCATTGACAATGAGGAAAGGAAGAGAAACAAAGAAAGAAGAGGGAGGAGAAGGGCTTGATGGGTGAGAATGAGAGTGAGAGGGGAAGAGGAAGTGTGGGAGACCTAAAGTATTAAGTGATTTAGGGTTAGAGAGTATGTTAATAAGTGATTATATATTATTAAGAGTAAAATGACACAAATACACTCGAGAAAGGGTTCCTTCCAAGACAGGGAGCATAGTCTGCATCCCCATCTCAAAATCCTCCTATGAGGGACTTTAATCTCATTCCCATCCGGATGGGAAAAAAAACCCAGACCGCGGGCCCCCAATGCGAGAATTTCCACAGATATTTCCACAAAAACAAATTCTCATTGTCATCCCTAGTTGACTTGCTATTTGTATGAAATTGAATTTAAAAGTATAATTCTAACATGCAAAATACTCTGAGTACACTAAATTTGCACATCAATAAGATACAACGTATATATTTTTATCTTTTTTTTTCATCAAATACATGTCATACTTCCACACTCCACACTTGCATACTCTCCTTCTTCTTCCTCATCCCCTTTCACTTCTCTTTTTCCTTTTCTGCACCTATATGCATTTAGTTTTTATTTTATTTTGTGTGTGTATAAATGTTGGACTGTGTACAAATAAAAATTGGACTAAGTATTATAAATGTTTGATTGTATTAGTATTAAGGTTAGATTAAGTAGTTGTAAATGTTTAGTTGTCTCAATATAAAAATTGGATATAAAAGTTAATTGGAGAGTTATAAATGTTTAATTGGGTTAGTAATAAATGTTGAATAATATTAGTATAAAAGTTGGATTGAGTAAATATAAATGTTGGATTTAGAGGTGGCAATTTTTCGCGTCGGATGGGGATCTCCACGAGGACTGCCCCCATTTGGGCCCTGTAGGTGAGAATTTTTTTCCTGTGTGGTGGGAACGGGGTCCATATTCCCTCGACGACATATATGGGGGTGGGATAGGAATCAGTCCCCTCACCCCGTGGGAACCCCGTAAAAATTTAATTATTAAAATATATTTAATTTTCAAAATAAATATTTATTTTATTTATACTTTGTGGTCATTTCATATTTATTATTATTTTAATATATTTCAATAAATATTTTTAATGAACTATTATGTTAAATTCAAATTATAAATTGTCAATACTATGGTTGAAGTAATTAAAATTTTTATTATTTACTTTTTTTATCTATTTTTCAATTTTTGAAAAATTATTTTTGCACAGATGAGGATTCCTTTTGGAGGCCCGTGAGAAATGGGGAATGGGGGTAGGAGAAAATAATCCTCGCGGTAAGGGTGGGGGAAAACGTGATCGCGGGGGTGGGATAGGGTGGATATGGTACTCCCCGTCCCCCATCCTCCATGATTATTACCTTAGTTAGATTGTGTCAATATAAAAGTTGATATTATATTAATATAAAAATTAAATTGAATAGTTATAAATATTAGATTGACTCAATATAAGTTGGAATGATTAATTGTAAATGATAAATTGTGTCCGAGTTAAATTGAGTAACTGTAAAATATTATATCAATATAAAGTTGGATTTAATAGTTATAAATATTAGATTATATAAAAGTTGAGTGTAATAAAAAATTAAATTAAACATATAAGCACACTTTCCGGTTATAAGAGTAAAATTTAAGAAATTAAATTTCGTAGAGAACTGATTTATGTGCAAATTTGATGTATAAGTAGCGACACTGTTCCAACATAATACATGCTAGTTAATTCTTCTCTATCACCCGATCTAAACCAACCCAAATTTAATTGATTTTGCTTCTATTCAGATTTTGATAAAAGATTTCATGAATCCAAACCGAACAGAATCAAATCAAATCAAACCAATCAATAGTAGATTCATTTACATCACTGTCTAGTGCGACTCCAATACCTGAGAATGAGAACAAAACCAGAATCAAAGATGACCCAATCTGATAACTCATTTACGTCATTTTCGTAACCTCTCACCCTCCAAAATCTAAACAGATATATTTCCCCATACTGTTAGGTGTCATTTGTTTTTCGTTTTTATTTTCAGTTTTCATTTTCTGTTTTATCTGTTTTCAAAATTTTGTGAAGGAAATATTGAAAAAAGAGAAAACGTGATTTTATTATTTTCTCTGTTTTCAATATTTTCTTCAATAAATATTAAAAACAGAGAAAACAGACAATGAAAACAGAAACCAAAACCAAAGAACACTTTAATTACGTTGTTTCTTTGGGCTTTGACCTAATTTTGAATCAAAAATAAAATAAAAATAACAAACAGAAAGGAAGCCATGAGGGAATCACTCAACTATCACCTTAACATAAACAAGTAGCACTTAAATGATGAAGACTACTTCAGAATACAACTAACAACATTAGTCTTACATCTAACTTCGTCCCAAATATGCAGCGTTAGTGACCTTTATACATCACAGGTAGAAACTACTTTTTTATGAAACCAGACACATCATGTAGAAAAGAGAAGAAGAAGTATTACTGAAGAACTTGCAGTTACAAAAAAGGAATGTGAGGTAAAAAAGGTAAATTTCTACACCAAAACTGACATAGCTTCGATGAATAAGCTTGACCCAAAATCAGCAGCAACATATGACTAGCATGGAATATAAAAAATCAGTGACTAGAAGCCTCAAAGATGAAATTCACAGCAAGTCAATGAATAGGAAATCTCCAGATGAAGTAATCACCAAGAGTAACAATTGAGTTCATCTTTTTTATCTCTTTCTTTCCTGAGGAACCACACGGACGCCGTGCTTCCCGAGTTCCAAGATCTTCACCTTTCCATCATCCGTAGTGACGTGTAAATTTGAAGAGCCCTCAACTATGTCGGTAACCACTCCCTTGTGCCTGCATGTTAAAAGTTTATAAAATGTAGGCTCTTACTTATAACAAATCCCTGAAGAGTAATTTTGCTACACAACTCCTAAGGAAAAAAGCGTTCAATAAATCATTATGAACAAGCAATAGCATGGCACATTTGCATCAATGCAGTAAATCAAGTATAAATAATTATATTTAACTGCTGCAAATTAGAAAGATGAGCTAACAAAACATGGAATAAAAGGGTTCCTTCCATACACAAAAAACATGTATTTAAGTTTTTAACACTGTCGAGTCAAATTACTGAACAACGCGATTGACATGTCATCATTAGCAGCAAGCCACATTTAATACTATCTCAGTAATTAAACAAAGAGCAATAGAATTAACTAACCAAGAATTGTCAGAAGTCTGATGTACTTCAACTCTCTTTCCGATTGCATCTTTACCCAATTTCATCAATATCCAGTTTGCATCCATAGCCTCATCCATTGGATTGTCTTGATGTGGTTGTGCTACATCTTCATCCTCATTAAGTGATGAAGGTCTCTTTCTTTTTGACCTCTGTCCCTTGATCGTAGTCTTCTCTTGATGAGTATTTTCATTTTCAATGCTCGGTTTCTTCAATTTAAATCTCAATGAAGTCTTATGAACTTTTGGCAAAGAATTTGCAGGTGTCTGATTATTATTGTCATCTGTCTCATCAAATGCATGAGACCTGCCATCAAGCAACTCTCCCATCGACATTCTTTCGGCTCTTCGTGACATAGATTCTATGGCTCCAACTTGACCAGTCATTCCATCATTACTATGTTTTCCTAGCATGATGTGAGGCTTCTGTGAGGGAACAGCTTCAGGTCCATCAGATAGATTGCTTCTAACAGGGGTTGAATCCAATTGAGAAACTTCTGGCTTAAACTTTCCCAGCTTAATGAAATTTCCTTTTCTTCCAGGAACCTTCATAACTTTTGATTGACCAGAGTCAACTCTGTTTCCTGTCAATCACATGAACCCAAGTTTCCATTTCCTCAAGACATCTTAAAGAAAAATCACATAACAGATATATCTAAAAAGTTAACCATTGGTACATGGAAATTTGAAAGCAATAGCCAAATGATGTTACTAAAATTGCCCAAAAAAAAAAACAAATACTACCGATATCATCAATATATATATATATATATATGGGGATTGTTATCGTCCACACTTTCATGTGGAGGTTAGTATTGTCCACATTTTGTTTTGGACAAAATAACCTCTTTCCCTCTCTTGCTTCAATTTAAAATTTTGGATAGTGTTGTAATTTTGTTATACTCACATTTATTACTACTTTTTAGTGTTTCTCTCACCCACTTAATGCACACTCTCAACTATTTATTTCTATAAATTCCAAATATTTTTCAAAAATAATATTATATAATTATAATCTGAAAAATATTATAATATTAAAATAGTATTAACCTCCACATGTGGACTTTAAATATTGATTAATATTTAGAAATAGTATTGAGGAAGGAGTTATCGAGGAAGATTTGAGAGTTAATGGCCTATATCATGACATTATTCATGATAGAACGCAATGGCATTCTTTGATCCATGTAGTGGGATAAGGCTTGTTGTTGTTGTATTTAGAAATAGTATTGACCTCCACAAATGGGATGTATAGACCAGAACTGATTTCAAATAATAATAGATAAATTATTAATATTTTAATAATTTATAAAAGGGTTTTGCTAAGGGCACTTATTAAGGAAACAAAATAAGAGTCTTATCTTGAAAATACTCATTTTTATACTTTCTATGCAATGGATCCACCATAATATTTTAAAAATTTCTAAAACTTACTATTTGTATTATCCTTAACAAGCTCCCTAAGGGCACTTGTTAGCAAAACCCTTTATAAAATACTAAATAATTTAATATGAGATATCTTGACTTTTTGGTAAATATCAATAATATACATCTTTAATAAAATGTAAAATTCTTTTATATGTATATAAGTACTAACTAATGATTTGGTGGAAAGTGATAAAATAAGGCTAAAAAAATTTGATAGCTTCAAAATATGATATTGTAAAAGTTGTAATGTTAATATGCATTTTTGAATATATAGTTGTACAAGTTAATTATTTATGATTTTTTAATTTATTGGTTATTGGAATAATATTATATTTTTTTAGATTATAATAATATAATATATTTTTTATTAAAAAATTGTAATTTATAGAAATAAATAGTTAAGAGTATGCATTAATTAGCATTCAGAAAAGTTAAAAAGTTATAGTAAATGTGAGTACAATAAAATTACAACACTATCCACCAAACTTATAAATTGAAGCAAAAGAGAGAGAAAGGGGTTATTATGTCCAAATCAAAATATGGACAATGCTAATCTCTACATGAAGGTGTGGAGGATAGCAATTCCTTATATATATATATATATATATACACACGTAACTGAGATATCATATCTGTCTAATGTAAACTTGTCCTATAGACTTGCATTTGCACTTCCAGACAAAATTTCAACCACAAAAGCTAGAAAGGTAAAGAGAACAGAAACAGAAGAGAGCAATCAAATCACACACAATGCCCTAGTTAAGAAATTTTTCTCTTATTTTTCGGGGAGAAAGGGCAATAGTAAATAAGAAAGCAGCAACAACCCAGTTACAGAGAATAATATCCCAAAACCCAAGTGACTTCAGACAGTGTGGCAACATAAGGGAAGCAAAATGAAAGAAAGAAAACAAAATGAACTTTATATAGATGCATACCATTAACGGCGATAGGATCCTGATCTTTTTGACGGCTTGAAGCATCATACTGTGGAGAACAAGTCAAATTAATTTTATGTGCCCCCAAATTAATAACTAACTTCTTCCCTTTAACATTCTGAGTGGTGTCAACATGTTTTCCACTCTCCCCTTCATTATCCAGAGCATGTGACTTGCTGCTTTTAATGCGAAGTCTAGGTTTCCTCTCTTCATCACTAACCATCACCTCGTTTGCAACCTTGTGTTTCAAAATCAATGGCTGATTGACAGGGCAAGATCTTTTGGTCTGGCTTATGCTTCCAGAAGCAGGTAATGAATAATGATCAGGAATGTCAACTCTGTGGGATTGGATATCATTATCCACCCCATGCAAAGATCTCAAGACACTCTGTCCCTCAAAACTACAGTTTGGATCAGTTTTACCAATCATAAATGGCTGCGAGTCTTTTTTCTTCACATACTTTTCACTTGAACGTTTCTCTCCATAACCTTTCATCTTTATTGGTGAGTTATCAGACCAATCTTTCGTATAGGATTTCAAGGAACACCTAGGTTCACTCTTTGACTTCATAAAACCACCGTCTTCATCATCTGAATATGGTGAAATAGAAAATATTTCTTCTTGAGTTGGTAAACCAACTGCAGCCCTTAAGCTGGCAATTAAATCTCGATCAGCAATATCCCTTCTCCTCCAAAGCTCTTGAACAGCATCCTTAAGATTCTTAATCTGGAGTATATGCATATACAGATTACAGAATAAAAACCACATTACTTTTTTTTTTTATAAAAGAAGAAAATCATTAAGATGAGAAAAAAAGAATATTACAAAGAGGAGAGGATAAGACGTCCTTTATCAAAGAACTTAGGTAGTGTTTGGTAGCTGTCACAGGACATAAAAGATAGAGACTAAGGGAATAACCGTGTTTGATTTATAGGACAGGGACATAGAGGGATTAAAATTTGTGTCCACTCAAATAAAGATGAACTGGGACGGACAAAGATGTACTAGACCCTTTAAGGAAATTTTATGACCAGCATACCCTCCATCTTTTAATCTATTTCCAATTATATCCTCTACATTTCAACCTAAAATATGTTTAAAATATAACAAAAAAATGTTGTGTTAATAATTGAATATGTTTGCATTAGAAAATTAAAATTGTGTTAAATATGTAAAATTAACAAATTTATATATATAATTGTATTAGTATTTTAAAGATTTAATGAATAAGAATAATTTTAAATATGCTCAAATTAGATTGAATGAAATAAATATAATTCATAGATTTAGTAAATATACTTAATTTTATTAATTTTTAATTAATAATATGATTATTTTTTAAGTTTAAAATTGTTTTTTATTATTTTTTAATATAAAAGGGTAATTATGGTCATTTTTACATGTCTCAATGTCTTCTCCACTGTTACCAAATACAATACAGAGACATTCTTTGTGTCCTGTCCACTTTTACCAAACACAATATTGGTTGTGTCTCTATCCTTTTATGTCTCTGTGTCTATGTCTTAGTGTGTGTTTGGATGGGGTAATTTATGAAAGCAGTGTGATTTTCGAGAGATTTTGAAATTCTTTATTACTAAATAATTTGTTTGGATAATTGATTGAGAGATATTGTAAAATCCAAGAAATTTTGAGAAGGAATTTTATTTGCCTAAATGAGAGAATTCTAATTTCCACTTTAAATGAGGGAATTTTAAACATTCTCTTTCTATTTATTATTAGATCCTCTTTCTCTTTAATTAAAATTATCATTATAATTACCTCATTCAAACAAAATATTTTATAAAAGGTGTAATGTGATTTCTTCATCCAAATAAAAAAATTTAAAATTAAAGAAAATTTAAATCATATATTTAGAATCCATTGTATTTTAAACTTCTTAGAATTTTAAAAATACTTCATCCAAACACAACATAAGGCTTTCCAAGCTCTCAACATGTAACTACCTCACCTAGTAAAAAATGTCTTAGCTGTTGCCTACTAATTGCAAAGAGTTTTTCCATAGATGTTTAGATGCAATAATGAGTGGAAAACGTACAAATAAAAGAATAAACAAACAACCGATCATGCCATTTCCCACTAGATGGGATTAACTATATGGATCAAATGGTGCAATTTAATAAATAAACAAACAGTTATATGTATTGAAGGTATCAGCATACCTGATTACATTCCCCACGACACATGGGACATTCATATTTCAGATTACCATCCACTTGAAATTGTAGATATCTTTCATCACTGCAAAACATTTCCTCCAAAGTAAACAAACAAAACAAGTTCACTAACATCAAGGTTAAAACCAAATGGCACTTTATTAGTAAAGTAATTAATCAAAAAAGACAGAACATCAATCAGTACCTCACAAGGAGATAACATGCAAGTTATGAGGTGATAATTTAAATTTTCTTGAATATAATAACAAGTCAAGTCAACAGATAGGAACTTACTGAAGCACACCATGAAGTTAAAAACTATTAAAGTGAGAAAGTAAGAGAGAAGTGAGAGGAAGACATATATGAATTCCTTATGTTGACAACAGATTTGATAGTGGTACATATAGACATTAATAGTCAGTATACATAATTAATTATTGAACCCTAATAATACTAATCACATATTCTAACACACCCTCTCAAGTTTGAGCATATAAATCATATGCTTGATAACTTATTCTAGATCCCCTAAAGGCCTTAAGTTAAGAGTTAAGACATCTGCCAACTGATCATTAGAATTTACAAAGCTTGTGGTGATGTCTCAGATAGAACCTTTTGGTTATCTCATGAAAGACTAGATAAGAAGCAATATGCAAAGCAGCCTGGTTATCACATATTAGAGTCATGGATTCAATCTTCCTGAATTGGAGTTCCTCAAGAAGTTGCTTCAGCCACATAAGTTCACAGGATGTTAAGGCCACGGCATGATATTCTACTCCAGCACTAGAAAGAGACGAACAAATGCCATCTTGGCCACAGGAGAGAATATATGTCACCGTAATAAAGACCAAAAATCTCAGTATAGCCTTTGGCAACCAAGCAAGCCTTGACACGATCAACAAGACCATTTAGGCCAACTTTCACAGTATAAACCCACCGACAACCAACAACAGATTTACCCGGTGGAAGAGAGACCAGTTCTCAAGTACCATTGTCCTGAAGTGCACACATTTCATCAAGCATAGCTTTTCTACTGATGTCTTAGGAATAGAGATAGAAGACAAAGAGGCATAATTTCGTGGAGACAAACGATGGTAACTCAAGGTAACATAATGATGAGAAGGATTACAAGTAGAACGTATACCTATGCATAGGGCAATTGAGAGGTCAGACTCAAAAGGCAGGATTGAATCCGATAAAGGAATTAGCGGTGGAAGCGAGTCCATAGGTGCTTGAGTCTAATCTATACTATAGAAGTATCCATAATGGATGATGGTTGGGGGTCAAGTGCATGGGCCACGAGACCGGCGATGATGGACTTGGGTATAAGGTGGATGAGGAGGAGGTAAAGGTGGATTGGGTGCAGTAGCCATAGGCAACGGAGGTAATGGTAACTCATCAGTGATAGTTATCAATAAAAGTAACAAAATACATAAACCCTATAGATGATAAAGTACTACTAGGACTCCAAATATATGAATGAACCAAAACAATAGGTGATGACGCATGACGATCAACACTTGGAAAAGAAGCACATGTATGTTTCCCAAGCTGGCATGACTCACAAGGCAAACTAGACAAGTTGGATACACTAGGAACCATAATTTTGAGATTGGTGAGGCTTGGATGTCCCAACTGAGCATGAATGGTGAGAGGGTTGGTGGAGAGGGTTTAAGCATGTGATCGAGATATAAGGTAGAGACTATTAGACTCACATCTGATGCCAATTCTAAGCTCTGGTCTTGTAGAAACGCGGAATCTTTAATGAAAGAAACAATACACGTAAGAGAACGAGTCAAATGATGAGCAGTGCCAACCCCTTGAGACTGTGAGAGACCCGTTAGCCAAGGTAGTAGTAGGCAAATAAGCAGAAATGGAAAGATTGGTCAAAGAGACTTGTTAACAGAAGTGTGGTTTGTGGGGCTGAATCAATGACCCAAGGATCTGAATCTGAGGCTTGAGAAACACAAACCAAAGAATTGCCAGTGGTGTGCACAATAGATGATGAGGAACTTGAGGTCTGTCGAAGCTTGAACCATTCCAAGAAATCAGAAATACACAACAGGAGATGGTACCACTTCTTCTTCATTTAAGATCATAATTTGATAATGCCTCATGGGGCATACATTCTCTGGGCACCACTTCTCACCACAATTGAAGCACAACCCTCTTCTTTGGATAACCTAACTCTGCTGCTTTTAGTTCCTGGTGTATCTGGGTTATTATTTCCCCCTGTTTGGGCCGCATTTGGGCCAGTCTTTGCATTAGGGGTGTTCCACATATTACTGGCCCCACCTTCTCCCCTTCCCCTTATTGCACTCCTCGTATCATTGTTTGTGGGTCGAGCCCAATTTGGGCTCTGAGGGTTAGCTATCCTAGTCTACCCCGAACCCGATCCACCCGACCCGCTTCCTTTGAAGAAACTCTCTGTCTTCCTCCCACTGGGGTTGACTTCAGCTTCCTTCCATGCTTGGTTTCTCCAATCGATAACCAACGCCCTATCCATCATAGTCTGAAAGCTCTCAAAATTTGCGACTTCAAGCTCCGCCTGGATCTCATTTTTGAGGCCATTCATAAAGATACACATCAGAGTCTCGGTCCCCAAATTCCTTTGGGTTCTCGCTGCCGCTTGGAACTTCCTCCTATATTGAGCCACATCTCCCACATGTTTGACCTCGAACAGAGGAGCCATTGGGTTTTGGGCTTCCCCTGGCTAGAATCACTTTAGTAAACCCTGCTTGAATCGTCGCCATGTTTGAAACGGCATTTGCTCCTCCCACCATTCAAGCTAGGTAAGCGCTTCCCCCTCCAAAGCCATCGTGGCTAGGTCCATCTTCTCCGCCAGGTTAGCTTGGGTAACCCTAAAGTACCTCTCCATTCTCACTAGCTAACCACTGGAATCTTCACCCAAGAACAGAGGCATTTCGAGCTTCCTCGTGGGCTCGAATCGTTTGAGCTCTCAACCACCTCCTCTGCCTCCTCCTCACTCTCCACCGCCTCCTTCATCCCCTCCTCCATCTCCTCCTCCTCCTCCTCTTGGGTCATTGTTGGGATTCTTTCCATGAGGTTGTTTTAGGGCCTCTTGAACTCTCCTCATCAAGTTGTTAGAGAAAAACTCGGAAGCTCTATGATGAGCTTCTAAGGAACGATTCTGAGCTTCTCTCAACTCCTCAATTAGTTTCTCCATGTTCTCTATTCTTGCCTCCGTCGCAGCAGCGCAGATCGTAGACACCATCCACAGAGCTTGCCAGAACCGAGCTCTGGTACCAGTTGTAAGAACCTGGTACTTGAGTCACACACATGCACAAACATCCACACACAGATAGGTAGATGGAGAGAATCAATATGATTTCTCTCCTTCAAGTAACTTATATTAAAAAATGATAATGGAAAATATGAATGAAACGGTGAAAGTAGCAAAATGAAAAGATAACACTGATAGAGGAATGCGAGAGCCCCGCCTTCCCCTAAGTCATCCTAATTTCCAAATTCTGAATGAATCCCCACCCAGCCCTAGCCAACCAACTATATTCTTCCTCACTCCTCTCAACCTAGGAGAATCTTCCTAGGTTCAAACGTCCAACCCACTACTTTTGCCAGGTGGCAGAGTACTATTTGCTGCTTTTCCCTTGCCTTGTTTCCTTCTTCTGTAAAAGAAAGCCAGCGATTGTAATTTCCCTTTTTGCCCCACTTTAGAAGTTTATGCTGCGGTGTTCCCCTTTGGGTTTGTAATAGAGCACCATGAGTAGGTGTACATAGGACCATCAAGCTGACGAGGACTACCAACAATCATAAGGTTTTGGCAAACCCCATAGAGTTGTTGAATGTCGTTAGTGTAAAGTGACTTTGCTTCTGACCATACATATTTACAAGTGATATGAGCTCGAAAGATCAGCTTAATGGAAGGATGGATGGTGGTCTTGATGATGCTACAAATTTGGGGAACCTTCTTCCACTTAAGACGGGTAGCAGCATCAATGTCGTCAGCCTTTTGGGTGAGATGATCATCATAGCCTTGCCCAGTAAGCCATAATTTGATGTTGGATGACCAAGAATCATCCTTGCTTCCGTCGAGTTTGTCAGTAGCAAGGGGGCCATTGATATAACTCGAGAAAGTCAGTGTATCATCGGGCTGGGATTTAGCACCGCCAACAGCCATGGCTTAAAAAAAAAGACGGGTAAAACTTGAATTCCAGAAAATGCAATAGTGGAAAAATGGTCGGATGGCCTAGACAAGACCAGATTCAGGAAGAGGACATAGAGGCGAGTACAAAAGTGGAAGGCGCGGCGTAGGGCAGCGTCAAACACACCTTCACACGCCGAAAAAGGGGCCAGCACGTGGAGGATCGGCAGAGGGCAGGCGGTGCGTGCGGGCATGTCAGATGGCAGACAACGACACATAGAATAGTGGTATATATAGACATTAATAGTCAATATACATAATTAATTAATTATTAAACCCTGATAATACTAATTACATATTCTAACAAAAACAATTATGAGAAAATAAAACAAGAATGAGGTGTCTGTAAACATTCTAGAATCAAATAAAAATAGACCATATGATAAATGAAATCAAAGACATTACAGAGTTTTGACAAATACTAACCTAATATTATCACACTGGCAATGTACCCAGCGCTGGCAAGTATCACAGCATACCATTGGAGTAGATTCTGATTCTCTGTAAACCTGCAAATTAATCCAACACATGAGCATCAAGTTAACTTTGACACTTCTACAAAATAATCGAACACATGAGCATCTAATTAATTTTTCATATTTCCTTCCAAACCACAACACTAGACATTTAACCCAATTATTCAGGATTACAGTTATGGAGAAGAACAGAGAAAGAAATTAACTTGAGATATTATAAACAGAATACGCAGATAAGTGCTTTACATCCTTCAATTATATGCATAATTCAAATTTCAATATATGCTAAATACAAAATGAATCAAGGATATAGATTTCTTCCAAAATTAGAAAATATTTCAAAGATGTTCTCATCAAGTTTGTCCTAGAAACTTACCTCGATGATCTTACAATTGCATTTTACAATGGCAGCCACATTAATAAATTAACAAGTCAATATTCAGGAATTCACCTAGCATTAGACTTGAGTGATCAAGTGGGCCAAATAATCAACACCATTACTTAAACAATCATCTCCTATGCATTTCATTAAAAAAAATATCTGCATGAAAAAATCAACACCTTTAAACAAACAGGACAGTAATTGCCTTTTGTAAACAATCTTCCACATGCATCACAGCAGGTGTATCCCAGGAACCACCTGCAAATTAAAAACATAGGGTGAACACATTCTTCAATTAAAATTTTCTTAAAAGAAATGCATGTAAGATAATATAAATAACAACTTAGTTTTGTCCCACTAAGTAGAGACAGCTACATGAATAAAAATGCCAGAGTTCCTATCATTTAATCATATCTACATTCAAACCAGTCATATCCAAATCTATGTTAATAGTTTCATTTCAACTATAGTTTTCTAAGTCTCCCTCTAACACTAGCTACGAGACTGTCGTACATCTGATCTACTATCTTTATTGTGTTGTGTCTTCTACGAGCTTTCAACAAACATGCTCAAACCACCTATGACAAGATTCTATCATTTTTACCTCAATAGGTGATACCTTAACCTTCTCTCTAATACAAATATTCCTAATCCTTTTTTCAAGTGTGTCCAGTTTAGGGACAAAATCCCCACTTTATGGGGATTCCTGTGGGAACTAACTCATTCAAGGTGCCGAGATCGGCATCGGGGATATTTTCCCCATGGGGTCAAGGACAGGATTAAAAGTCACCCCAAGACAGGTTTTGGGATGAGGCTGGGGATCACTGTCCCCACCCTGCAGGGAATCCGTATATATGAAAAGACTAAACTACTGTTACATTATATACTAAATATAATATATATATATATAGGCATGTGTTTTTATGACATTTGATATCATTTTGTTCATTTTAAATTCAAGTATTATCTCAATTTTAACCAAGTCAACAACCCTGACTCTCACAAACCCCATTCCAAACCCTAAATAATTATCTTTTGCAGAAGAGCCACCATAGCCACACACTTCCCAACACATTTGATCTCAAAGACCTAACTCTGTATCTCATTTTCTAAAGAACATCTGATGCTCCTTCAACATTCATCTTCAAATACATCACTTCCTTCCTTTATCTTCATCAGTACTGCTTTCTTCAATTGGTGCGAAGCTTATTTCTCAAAAAACGTAAATGTGTGCTCTCCACCTACACTTCTCTATTGCCAAATAGCAGTACACCCTACATTCTCCAAGGAATCTCGACACAAACTCCAAAAAACCAGGGCCATGATCTCTAGTGAACCTCAGAGCTATGTGATGGCCAGTAAATTTTTGTTATTCTCGTCAAAGAGTTCTTTTTTCTTCTACAATGGCTTCTTACTCTAGTTGTATTTGAGTAGTTGTGTCAGCTACTCTTTAGTTATTTTTCTTTAGGATCTGAGTTGATGTGGTAATTGCTCTCTTGTTGGATTGAGCATTATTGTTACGACTTTCTTGTTCTAACTTTTTAATTTGAATTTGGGGATCCATGGGGATAGACAGGGAGATGGGGGTCAAGACTCAAGATGAACAAACTCCCTGTGGCATGGGATTAGGGACAGGGAGAAATAGGGCTAGCAGCTAGCGGGGACGGGTAGCAAGGGTGACATCCCTACCGGTTATTCAAAGCAATATCTTCTTTTCAATATTAAGCATACTTTTCAATTCGCCTTTTACTGCCCAAGATGCTGTCTTATGCAACACCACTAAGCTTTTATTTTGTTTAATAAAATTCTACTGCATTAGGCTTGAGTGGTATTATTTTATCACTAGTAAAACTTGAAGCAGCTCTTAATTTCATCCAGCCAGTTTGAATTCTATGATTTATATCTCCCTTTGTATCATTATTTTCAATGATGGATCAAATATGCTTAAACCATGTGACTTGTGGTGTGGCATTATCCTCAACTTTCACCCTAAGCTAGGATTTGAGTGTGTTACACTGGTACCGGTGAACAAGTAGAACATAACAACAAGAATAATGAAAGGAAATCAGAGATTAAAAGCAAAACTAGTGCAGTTCTTCCCTTCTCTCTAGAAATGTGTATTTCTCTTTAGGGAAAATGAATGAAACAGTAAAAGGGGTATCAAGCAATTCGAGAAGCTTGATTCTCTCCTATCCTAGCCTTTAGTCCTCACTAATTTCCATAATGATTCACTCCTACCACCCATACTTAAAAGAGTAATGCTACATAAATACTATAAAATCAGTCACCATCAGCCACCCATATGCAATAATGAAACGTTTTAAAATTATTAATTCAACTTTTAAAATGTTGGATTAATGTATAATATTAAAAGTTGGATTAGTAGTTATAAAAAGTTGGATTATTGCATATGGTGGCTAATGACAACTGTTTTTGTGGTGTACAAAAAGCATTTCTCTACTTAAAAATATCTCTCCCCCTGCCACCTATCAGGTCTGCTGCATCTACTCTCGGCCCCCGCTTTTACTTCCTTTTTCTTCTCACGTACCTGTAAGAGTATGGTGGTATTTTTCCCATTTTAGTAACTTCAGAACCTTCTAATTCAGGTTCTCCTTCTCCTGGGTATGTAACACTTGCTAAACTTACATTTAGTAAGCCATTGATGCAGTCTTATTGGTATAGCAAAATCTTTTGTAACCCCAATTTGTGTTCTCACATTGTCATGACCATATCATCCATATTCTTAATTGTTTGGATATAAATAATCTGAACTCCTTCGTTCCTGAGAACCTTCCATAAAACCTCTTACCACTTTTCCAAATCAATGAAAACTATATAAATCCCTTTCCCCCATCAACATCCATCAATTTCGATAGCAAATAAAACAATTATAGTTAATATCTTAGGCATAAAATCAAATTGATTATCTATATTATGAGTTGTTAGAATAAGGAAGAATAATAATAGGAATATTCTAGAGATACAATGAGGTGTCAGTGAAGAAGGTTCTAGTCTTCTAGAATACCTTTGTAAGAACTTCATCACCAAAACCACTCCCAGCACAATATAACAGTATAGAGAATAGAACAGTAACAGAATTAGAGTATAGAAGATAGAGAGGGATAGAAATCACAGGAAGAATATCAGTGTGATGATTCTCTGCTCTGTGAAGAATGTATTGAAAAGTATGAAGTAATGAAATAACAATGATAGTGTGTAACTTTCGAGAGGTCACACTCTCTCCACCAATTCCCTTTTCTCACTACTATTTTCCTACCCCTACTTGCTTTCCCCACCTTCTATTTATATTCTATTTTCCCCAAATATCCTCTAACTGAATTACCATTTATTTTCCCTAATTACCCTTACTTTTATTTCTCTCCTTTTAAGCTATATTGGTACGTAACAACCTTCTATTACTATATATGCAACCATTTCATATTAACGAAGTAAGAAAGGAAAATGTTCAGCCATAGATTTTAGTTTGTAGCCTCTATTTCTGGTAATCTTAGCTATAGTCTTTTGGAGTAGCAAATTTTCATATGAGGGGATCTAAATGGTTGAGAGCAAATTTCGCTATCAAAATATCCACTACCACTCATATCCACTAGTCCCACATGACCATTTAGATCCCCTCCTAAGAAAATCTTTTCCCCTAAAGGTATGCATGGGAGAAAAGATAAATCACTTAAAGTAGCCTATTTGAGATCTCAGTAAAAATTCAAGTCCAGCCACATGCTTCAATAAAATTCCCAAAAGATAATATTCTATAAAAAAAAGGAAACTACTTGAATGATACCCCAAAAAAAAGGATTATTTTTTTGTACTATAGTCTATACCTATTTTACAAATTCTTTGAGCATCAAGCAAAGTAGAAACAATTGCACAACATTTTCCGAATTCTGATGATATGGTGCAAACAATTAAAATAAACATATAGGCAACAATTTACCGCCAACTATATCATAGAAGAAAAACATAAATTTAAAGAACATAATAACATATAAAAGGGCTAAATAGCTACATATAAATCATACGGTATTGATTCTAACCTACCTCTACATATTAGGAATAAAAGAAATAAGGTACACGTTGTCCCTAAGGATAATTAAGGTCATGATGATATTCAAATTTTTAACATCACAGTTGCTATTGAATTTTAGAATGTTTAAGGTGCACAACACAAGGTAAAATTTGAAAAAGCACCCAACAAAATAATTTGGCTGTTTCTCCTGAGACGATAGGCCTTGAAAATGGTCATTCTTAAGGGCATCAACTAGCCAACTGAGCCATCCATATTAACAAAATACGATCATCAAAGTGCAAACAGTCCAGCATCATTTTTCAAATGAAGTACACAATGAAATTAGCATCTATACATCAGTCAGATCATGCAAACAGTGTCAAGAATACGATACTTGCATCAAAAGTCATATCATCCAAGATTCATACCTCAGGCTTAGTCCATTTCCAGGGACATTGGATCCACAACTATGACACCTTGTGTGTTTTGGGCATAAATAGGGACCAGTGCTAACGTTCTGAATTACAAAAAAAACAAATGAGATGGTTAGTTTGCCCTAAAAAAATGCTATAAGTTGAATACTAATCTCACTTAGGGCCAATTTGGATAAAGAGTTTAATTAAGTCCTTATACATAAAGGACTTCTTAATAAGGACTTCAATAATAAGTAACTTTTAAAAAAGTTATTTTGTGTTTGGAAGTAAAATAATATAAGTGCTTATTTTAGCTTGTAGTGGTAGTTTTTAAAAAGTTGTGCAAAGACTTTTTGAAGAAGTTAAATATTTTAACTTTTCCAATAAACACTTAAAATAACTTTTTAAAAAGTCAAAAGTTATATAAAAATTAATCCAAACATCTATACAATAACTTATAACTTATAAAAAGTTAAAAAAAGTCATAAGTTTGCTATCTAAACTGGCCCTTA
This sequence comes from Aeschynomene evenia, assembly GCA_013621005.1. NCBI lineage: Eukaryota > Viridiplantae > Streptophyta > Magnoliopsida > Fabales > Fabaceae > Aeschynomene > Aeschynomene evenia. The sequence goes on along the minus strand of CM024272.1, from coordinate 2,079,017 downwards.
TATGTGATACAAACCATACCTTATGAGGAGGTTGCAAACAGTAACAATGGTAGGCACCATCACACCTTTTGCAGAACATGAACTTGCTTGGATCTCCAGTCCTTCTGCAAGCCTGGATGTAGAAGTTGAAATGTAAGACTTAAAAAAAGTAGTTGAAGACTTGAAGTAGCAACTTATAAACTAAGAACCTAAGTCAATCACTTAAATACACTATAGCAGCAACGAAAAATGGGTAGAGATTGTTAGAATTTGTAAAAATCTGTAATTTGGGAAATGATGTATTGTAAATATCTGTATTTATTACATAGTGTCAATATAATCAATTCTTCACTGTGTGGTTGGGACGCGTGGGTTCTCATATTTATCTCTCTCTCTCTCTCTCTCTACCTCAACAGGGTATCTAGAGCCTAAGAGGAAAAAAAACTAATTTGTGCCCGTCAGGAACACCCAACATGCTTCAAAGTAAAATAATCATAGTGCCAGACAGTCAACTAAATTCTCTACAACAACAACAACAAGTCTTATCTCACTATGTGGAGTCGGCTATATGGATCAGATAACGTCATTGCACTCTATCGTGAATTATGTTACGATTTAGGCCATTAATTCTTAAATCCTCTTTGATAACCCCTTTAATAGTATTTTTTGGTCTCCCGCTACCCCTAGTCATCGAGGCATCGCCCATCTGGTCCATCATCTTGACTGGATGTGCTTATGGTCTCCTTTCCACAGGACTATATCATCTAAGGCGAGATTCCACCATCTTATCAATTATCGAGACTACTCTAAGTCTCTCTCTTATGCTTTCATTTCTTATCTTGTCTCTTCTCGTGTGACTGCTCATCCACCGAAGCATCCTCGTCTCCTTCACGCTAACTTTGTGTTCATGTTGGACCTTTGCTGCCCACACTCTATACCATATAACATAGCGGTTCTGATGGTCGTACTATAAAATTTACCTTTAAGTTTAGAATAAATTCCTATTTAAATGAATAGATAGGGAACTAAATGAGACCAGGGAACCAAAGCACATCATATAGCTAGTATAATGTAAGCCCTCTCTCTACATGCAGAAAAACTCCTACTTCAATAAGTTACAACCCAAAAGCTAACTATTACCCCTTTTGTGCGTCTTGGTCTCGTTTTTCATTTCATTAAACTTGCAAACGTTACCTCCTATCAAACACCACAAAAACCTAATATTTATTTTTAAAAAAAAACACATTTTGAAAAGAATAGTGAACACATCACATAATCAAGCAAATTAAGATATAAAAGAAGAGTCTTCAGAATATAAGAGATGAAAGAAGAAAAGGTACAAACTTGCTAACATCACTCAGTGCTCATTACCTCACAAATTCGGCAAGAGCGACATGTCCATGAACTCCAATGAAATAAATCTGCCATAAAAGCCAACTTAATGAGGACATAAACACTTGAAAAATATTAGGATATGACAAGTATTTTTTTATATGAAAAGAAATTTTATTAGAAGAGAAGGAAAATGTACTTAATAGGATGAGCCATCTACATAAAGAAACCAAAATCATGAAGCTAAATCTTTAAAAGATAGAGCATGTAAAAAAACATGCCAATCCTTTGTATGTCAAATAACAACACTACATGAAACAAACCACTATAAATAAAGTCTACAATTTTCAGTTGAAAAACAGTAATTACAAATTCTAGTATTCCTTCCAACCAAGCACCACATAAAATCGAGGACTACCGCAACAAAAACTAGGTGGAATTGTGTGATGAAGATGGGTGGAATTCTACACACTATAGAAAGCTCTGGTTAGGAGAATTGTGTGATGAAGATAGTCAATGAAGGCGATAAAAAGCAAGATTAAAAGAGGTGTCACCTACCCAACAATCCTCCCCAAAGTTATAACGATGACCATTACCAGCCTTCAAGGAAAACTAAGATTTAAAAGATGCATAACATTGGGATTTGGGAAATAAATTTCTAGGGGCTGGAATGGTAAGCATGGTCAGCAAAGTAAGGATCCCACCCATTCTTGTCCAAGCCATCCTTACTCCCGAAGACCTGATGTCATAAAGAGTGAGGTTCAAAAAGAAAAAATTTCAAAGGCCATTGGGATCTGTTTGGTTTCAGTTTTTATTTTCCTTTTACATTTGTTGTGTTTTCATTTTCATAATTTTGGAAAAGAAATAGTGAAAACAACAAATGAAAATGGAAGAAAAAAGGATTTTATTGTTTTCATTGTCTTCGACATTTCCTTCAAATCCTTAACAAAATTCTGAAAATAAAAACCAAACAGATCCTAGCTACTAGGTAAATTTGTTTAAAGACTAATTTGCCAAGACCCAAACCTCTTTTCTTCTACGAACAACAACGCACCTCCCAACTCACCAAGTGGTCCCGATTTTTTCCACAAAACACCATACAATAGAAAATCCCTTACTATCCTCTCAACAATATCTACATCCCCCACTGGTATACAAAAGAAAGAATGGAGTAGAGAGGAATGCTAGAGTGACAAGCCTTAATGAGGGTGATCCAACCTCCTAATAAGAAATAAGCCTCTTTCCAATTTCCAATACACTTGGAAATATTTTCAAGAACAGGTCCCCAAAAAGACACAGATCTAGAATAACCATCCACATGTACACCCAAGTACTCAAGAGGCCACTCCAAAATCTGAAAAACCAGCTAAAAATGCTATATCCTTCTTAGGCATAAGGAAGATGAAAGTGGACATATATCTTCATACCTCTATTCCGAGCCCAACTTCTCAAGCAGTTCCTATGGTATTTCTTCCCACAACTTTTGCAAGATAACATCTTCTTAGCTCTCTCACTTCCTTCCTGTTCAACACGATTGCACATTCTACAGAAAACATTGACATTTGTTTGAACTTGGTCTTCTCCGGTGTGATTGCCTGATGTATCCTGTTTATTTAAACCAGCATTATACAGGTATTAATATAGACAAAATACCAAATCTTAAGAAATATAGACGACAAAGACAAACTAGGTTCTAACCATTAAAAGAATAAGATATATAGCAGGGAGGGGGAAATTTTCAATGAATTTTCCAAGAACACCTATGCAAATACAACACATTACTTCAGAAGAAAAAAGAAAAATGAAAATTAAACACTCTATAGAGATCAGTAAGATAGCATAACATGTAACACACTATCACTATGACTGCACAATAAGAATTTTAAGATTTGGTAGTGATTCAAATGATAATAGTACAAAATGACAATTCCGTTTGTACATAGGATTTTAAAAATGGCTTAGCAAAGTAACAAAAGCTCACAAGACTGTACTCAATGTTCCACACAGTTGACTAGGATATAACTGAATCCACAGTTTTAAGACCCAAATGGCCAAAAACACTATCGCATTGAGACTTCCCCATCTCCATTTTCCTGGTGATTACACACATCAATGACAATGCTTACCATATAGATGCCTAAACAGGATTAAAACTCAAACAGCAGTGCAAATTTTTACAATAAAAACGCAATATAAGATTCAAGAAAAGGAAAAACAAATGGCAATCCCCATTACCAGGTTTCTATCATCTGATTCAGCATTCAAGTGCAAATTACATGAATTAACCTAACACACACACAATCAATAAGTTCATGAAGCTTTTTCAGCTGAAAACCCCAATTGCACCAAGCCAAATTACACCACCAAACCTCACCAAAAAACATACCACTACTGCACTCACCGTGACATCCCCGGACTCAAACCGGCGAGCGTACTCCTCGGCAGCAATCATGGCGGCAGCCCCCTTCCGCTGCAACGCTGCCCTCTTGGCCTGCATTGACACCGCCTCATCTGCCTCGTCGACGACAGCAGGCACCACCTGCCGCTGCTGCGGTGGAGGAGGTGGTGGAGGCACCACCTTCGGTACGGCGACCTGAACCGTGAGATCGCCATCGAGCCCAGCAATTCCGGCAGGATCTTGAAGAAATTCTTGGAGCCTTGAAACGACGTCGTCGAGGTGCCCACCGTTCGGGGCGCGCACAGACCCCAATGAACATGTACAAATTCTGCGGCTGAAAAAATCGAAACAAAACAATAAAACACGCACAGAGAAATGAAACAAAAGGAGAACGATGAAAGGAACGCTTGAAGAAGAGAAAGAGAAGGGAAAAGGGTTTTATTTGTTTGGGGAAAACACAAAAACAAAGAAAAAAAGATGTGGGCGTTAGTGTGTGTGTTACAGAGTGGCTTGTTTGAACCATTACCATGTAATTGGGCAAGCTACATGAAATGCCATTTTGACGAATTTTGGTTATTTGGCGCTTCGGCTTTTGGTTTGGGAATTGGGTTTCAAAATTATGATTACACAGAGGATTCGTGCCCTCAAAAATTCATTTCTACTTTCTAGAGAAATAATAATTAAAAGAAAAAAATGAGAACTAAAATGGTGTGGCGAGGAATTTTGGTTTGGAGGTGAGGCGAGTCGTGGCGTTGTGTGAGGAGGTGAGGGAGTGAGAGGAAAGGGACGGTCTAGATTTGAAGAAGAGACAAAATCGTAGTTCACAAATTTAAGGGTAGATGGCACCGTGCATTTATGCAGTTTTACTTCTTTTTAATTTGAGTAATATATCAGCTAGCCACGGATAATTTTAGTGTCGAGTTGTTAATAGTTGAAAATATTTTATTGAGTAATACCGCATAAACATCATAAAATCAGTCACCATCAGTCACGTGTAATAATCTAACATTTTGGAACTAGTAATCCAACTTTTAAAAATGTTGAACTAATGTATAATAATAAAAATTGGATTACTAGGTTCAAAATGTTAGATTATTACACATAGTAGTTGATGATAGCTGATTTTATGACGTACACATGTCATTTCTCTATTTTATTTGATCTTTTGTAATGTCAAAAAAACACTTTAAGTTCCATAGACGAAAAAAATTAATATTGTTAATGGCACTTATTTTATCAAATATATTTGTCCTAGTTTTGATAATTTTATTTTCAAAAGAATTGACTATATTTTTATCAAAAATGCTTGGGACACAATAAAAAAAACCCGTCAAAACAGCCAACAAAGCCTATTTAACACTTTATGGCCCAAATAGCACTTTTAATCACGAGTATATTTTTAATGGGTTGCGTGATTGTGGCCTAAATTCCTATTTGTTAACTGTTTTGGCTGGTTTTTTTATTGTACCTCTAGTCATGCTCTATTTTTATAAACTACAAGCCACAAGACCCAAAAGAAATAGGAGAAACTACACTTAGGGGTGGCAATCGTGCAGGGCGGGGGCGGGGATTGTTTTTTCCCCCACCCCCGCGATCATGTTTTTCCCCCACCCCTACCCCCACTGTGGGGATTGTTTTCCCCCCATTCCCCACGGGGACCCCACGGAGAATTTTTACATGTGCAAAAATATTTTTCAAAAATAAAAAATAGAAAAAAATATATAAATAATACAATTTTAATTACTTCAATCATAGTATTGATAATTCAGAATTTTAATTTTACATAATAGTTCAACAAACATAACTATTGAACAATTTTAAAATGATAATAAAATATAAAATGACCATAAATTAAAGATATTTTAATTATGGCTGACACTCGCACAGAGCAGAGGCGCGTAGTGGAGTCAGAGTAGTGGTGATCGTTGAAATTTGAGGTTAAAGAATGAGAATGAAGTGAGTGCAGATGGGGTTAGGGTTTCTTTCTTACTTTCTTAATTGTATTACTTCACTTTAAGTTAAGGATTTATTCATTTTTTATTTTCAACAGTCCTAAGTCCAATAAGTTTAGGAATTAAAATTTTTTTTAATATAAGGTATTTAAGTTCAGTTGTAGGAAATAATTTAGATCACATGGTCCATATATATTTTTTTAATACTAAAAATTACTTAAATCTTCTTCAAATAACATAAATAAATATTTTACATAAAAATATAAATAAATATTTTTAAAATACTATTTATGCAGGGTGATGCGGAGTCCCCACGGGACGGGGAGACTGATCTCCACCCCACCCCCATATTTGTCGCGGGGGGAATCTGGCCCCCACCCCCACCGCCACGGAGGGAAAATCCCCACATGCGGGGCCCCAAGCAGGGCAGTCCCCGCGGGATCCCCATTCGGCAGGGGAAATTGCCACCCCTAACTACACTAAAACAGAATAAGAGATGTAACCCCTAATAATTAGCTCTAAATATTTAAGTTATGTTAGACTAATTATTGAGGAGGGTCATGTCGATTTTATAGTTTGTTTTCTTTTATTTAAAATATTATACGCAAAAAATATTCAGAGTAAATTTTTTGAAAAATAATGATATAAAAATTAGGGTTCTTCATATACAAAAAACGCTAAATAAAATAACTTACTCATATATAATAATGGAAGAACATCTCATGCATAAAATTCATAAGCAGATAATCTTTCATTAAGTCAATAACATAAATAAGTAACTAAGTATTATCTCATAAGCCTAAAATTGAGATTTACGAGACTCCACCATAAATACATAACCATAAATAGTTGTCGGTTAACAAAGATCCACACTCTGAACAGAAAATAAATTATGTCCATGACATTAAATAAAACTACTAATAATGATAAACATGTCTGAAATAAATAAAGATGAAAGCATAAGTAAACTATGTTTGCAGTGACTCATCGCTAACTCCGACATCCTACTCAACATGATCCTCTATAGAATGAAGGAAATATAAGGGGTGAGCAACTGATAAGTTAACTCATTAGAGATGTTACTCCAGGTTTATTATGAAATAAGTGAAGCATACAAAAGTTCAATTATAAATAGTTCGCAAACGTAAGTTCTCCGAAATAACTTAATCTAAGTGTGTCTTAGGTAGCGTTTGTTTAGTGATACAGATTATTATACAAGACACAAATACAGATACATAAAATACAGATACACAGAAATTTATATATTATGTATCACGTTTGTTAACTTATACAAGACATATTTAATTTCTGTATTTTGTTTGTTTACCGAGAACAAGACTGTCCATTATTTTAAAAAGTCTAAAATACCCTTGCTTTTTCATATTAAAAAATTAAAAAATAAAACATAACACTCCATCTTCTTCTCCAAGGGTCTTCTTCTTCACCTTTGCAATTTCCATAATTAATCTCCTCTGCAACCCACATGATGAAACCCACACAATATCTTGTTCAAGATCTAAAGATGATAGAGAGGAAGAGAGAGAGAGGCTCATCAACCGGGAAGCGTACTAGTGGCTGAGAAGGATCGCGGGTGACGACGACGGGAAGCTTCCTCCTCGGTACGATTCGGTCTAGAGGTGACGACAGAATGAGAAGGGAATGGTGAGATCGCCGCTGCTCTTGTGCTCCACGGCTGCCGGTGAAACGCGAGGAAGGAGATGGCGATGGTCATGGTGGTCCCGTAGCGGGGAGCTACGATTCATTGCTGCAAGAAGCTCGAGGAGCTTGCTGCCATGGAGGTGGTTCGGGTTGTTGTTCTGTGGCGGTGGTGGCTTCTGCGAGGTGGCTCGAGTTACCATTCTGTGGAGGTGGTTGCTTTCTCGGCCGAGAAGTCTGGGTTATCCTGGAAGATGGTGGAGGAGACCATGGCGGAGAAGGAGAGAGGGATGGGGAAGATGGAATGACTGGGCAAGAGTTGTAAATTTTGAGAAATTGAAGGGGTATAATCGGACAAAATTTTCATTAAAGTTTGTGTATCTGTATCTATATTTTGTGTATCTACTTTTTAAAGAGACAGAAAATACAGATTTTTTTTGTACAGATACACAACTTTCTGTATTTGTGTCTTGTATCACTAAACAAACGCTACCATAGTTCATTTTGTAAAAATATACAATTATAAGTGACATGCATGCCTTACATTCTAAATGCACATACATAAACATCACATATTTGTTTTTCTTTAACTTTATCTTTCATTGACATCTTTTGGTATACTCACTCTCTTTGTTATATCGTCCACATCATTGGTCCCTAGATATGAGTTCATTTTAATTTTTTAGGGGTTCACTTTTCCTTAACAATGAAATTGTGTGCCAATGTTGTCATTCATCCCTTCACAGCTACATTTTCTTATAATATCATCTTTAACATTATATTATCACATAGTCACATATCATCACATAACTTTAGAGCACATAACATATGTCATCATACTATCATACATTTATGTCATAATATCATATATAAATCACAATCAAGTCAAGTATATCATGCATGTAAGTTATATGACACATAAAGAGTCAATACAACATAATTTCGTACAATTTTCAACGTTTTAATATGATGTAATCGATTAATAGAGAGCTCATTTTCCACAATTGGAAATTCTCAGTTTATCATTAATTATAAACTCAATGTAATCAATAATGAACACGAGAAATCAGATCTTAGGATTTTAAAAACACGTTTTTCAATAGTCAATTTGTAAAAACTTGATCTAGACATTATCCAATCGGTAGAACACGAAACAAACATTAACAAATCGGTAAAATACACTTTTAAACATAATTCAGTCGGTTGCTCGGCTGGCAAGATCATTATGGATGCGCTATATTCTGGTATGAGTTGATATCCCTAATGGAGGCTCATACTGTAAGTATCGAAAAAAAAAACATAATTCGTAAAAACATGATATTCATTGGATCAATTGATAAAAAGGGATTTCCTCATGGATTCAATTGGTAAAATATGATTAACACCAATCAATCAATTTGATCACAAATAACACGTATAGCATGACATAAATCTAAACCCCTAATGAAATGGTAAAATAAGCACAAGAAGAGGGATTGAATTGTGCTATGTAATCTTTTTTTGTAATTTTAAGATTTATTAATCAATAACTTGTAACTTTAAATTCAAACAAGGTTAGTAAATAACAAAGGTAACTTTACAGGTTTTTTAATGAGAAGAGATACAGATAAAACACTACATGTTATACTGGTTCGGCCTTAACATTGCCTACATTTAGTTCTCAACACACTTGTTGAGGCTCCATTAGTTTCTTCATGTACAAGATTATCTTTCTTTGACCCTTCTCAAGCGCTAAACACTTCAGATATTCTTTCACTTAGCCTTCTCATGCTCTGTCCACTGATCCTTAACTTAAGATCAGATTTCTCACTGAGATATTATTTCTACAAGACTTCTCAGGCTAGAACTCACAAATGATACAAGGAGAATGTGTTTTCACACAACTGTTTGATTCTAAGATGTCCTAGACACTCTCATATTTTAATCTCTCTGTTCTAGACTTAAGATAAGCACTGAAATAATCTAGAAACAAAGTGTTTTACAATTTGAAAGAATCATAATGTATATGACTCGTGTATGTTTGTTGTACTCTTGAATTCAGTTCAATTCTTCCATTTCTGTTCTCTACTTCTGATCTTCAAATTCTTCTTCATATATAGCTGTTTGAAAGAATAAATCTGTTGGAGGTGTTGATCTGTGAATATTGAAAGTATTTCTTCAATAATACTTTTCAGATATGGTCCAAGGTTTTTGTAGTTGTTAATTTGTTTCTTTGTGCTTTCTTGAGCCTATAGTAGTATAATATAAGAGAGATAGTGTTGTAATGGGAGTTAAGTTGTCATTGTCTACTAACTTTTGTATTTTAGTATATTTCTCTTATTATTCATTTTGTCTTTAATCTTCAATTATTCTTTCATCCTTTCAGATATTATTCTAGTGAGCTTAAGAGTGTAGAAATATGTGTCGAGCTCCTTAAAAACTAAACACTAATTCATTAATTTTTTTACTTTTACTGTGTCTGATTTAATCTTCTAAAGTGGCTATTGCTTTAAAATTATCCTTCTGAAGTAATTTCTTGCTTCTGAAGATGATATTGAGATGCCAGAAACCTTTTGAGCATATATCTGTGATTCTTGAATCTTCTAGGAATAATTTTATCCTTCTAATGTGAGTTCTACAGTGGTTTCTGTATCTTGTTGCTTCTAAATGATCTTCTGAAGTTCCTTAAGGCTTCTGTTTGTAGCTTCTGAAGTGTATTTGCCTCTGAAGTAATACCATAGTGAATCATTCTTGCTTTTGATCATTGTTTTCATCTTCTGAATTGTGTTAGAGGGCATTATTGTAATTTTACATTATCTCTCTTGCCTATATAAAGGCATGTTGTATCTTGTATTTTTCCATCTCTTGTATTTTGATATTTTCTCATTCAATATATCATTTTCTCCAAGATTGATGCTTCTTGTTCATCATATTTTCTCTCTTCCATTTTGTTGGTAAATTATCGAATCACAATAGTTACAACATGGTGCGATGAGCGTGGATTATCAACAAAATCTTTCTATTTCTATTGAGAGAATTATTGAAGATTTTATTTTCAATAACAAGAAGCATCAATCTTGGAGAAAATGATATATTAAATGAGAAAATATCAAAATACAAGAGATGGAAAAATACAAGATACAACATGCCTTTATATAAGCAAGACTGCAAGAGAGACAATGTAAAATTACAATAATGCCCTCTAATAAATTGGTTCAGAGCTAAGACTGATGTTATTTACTTCTGATGCGGTTTTTGAACTATTTTCTATGCTTCTGATGTTATTCCTTGCTTCTAATATTTATCTAACATCTGAAATATCTTGTGATGTCTTCTTATATTCTTGAATTTGCTTCTGATTTATTTGAATTTATCTTCTTATCTGATTTGAGATTTCTGATGTGTGCTAGATCTTTTGAAGTATTCTTCTGTCTTGATTAGACTTTTTCAAGCCTCACCTTGGCTTTTAGTGTAATTAAATCATGCTATATTATCTTCTTATTTGAGAAGATTTATAGAGGATGTTAAAAACAAAGCTTTTGTAGCTTCTGAAGTACTCAGAATAATGTTTTATTAAAAACTTCATTTAATTTAATCATCACTTTAAGTTATTGACATTAAAAAAAGGATGTAGTTTGTTCTTTAAAAGCATTTGGTTTTGTTAATCATCAAAACTTGTAATGAAAGGTTCTAAAAGTTAACGATCTCCTCCATTTGGTACCAACGGAGTACGGTGGTCGCGATTGTACACTTCTTAGACGCATTTCATTCCCAATCACACATTTTCTTCATCTCCCTCTCGCATAATGTGCTCTCTCTCTAGCGACAGATTATGAATTGAGTTTTTTTCTTAAATTGATAAAGTTAGAGAGTATCAATATAAATTAAATTAATTTTTGAAGATTACTAACCTAATTGGTTATCAGTTATATAAATTTAAAAAATTTAAGTTAATTTTATCTATAAACCATGACACATACATGTGTTGGGTATCGGTACCCTATATTTTCCTGGGTACCGAATCAAAATCCAAAAAAAAATATTTTGTGCTCAAAGAAAAAAACTTCTGGAATCTAATGATTCTATTATAATATTTTTGTTCAGCGAATATTAATTCAGCCATATAAAAATTGTAATTATACAGGTGGAGAAGGCAAGTCTAGTAAAAGCCAGAATCCAAGACAATCTTCAGAATCTAAATCTTCTTGAATGGCAAGGAAATGCAGACCTCCACAAGCTTTCTTAGCTGCTTCCCAAGCTTCAGCTTCACTAGTTGTCACAGCAGTTTTCTTATAGGTGGCATACACATACCGAGTAGATATTCCAACAGACAGAATAAGGCTAGCACGTGCCGTGTCTGCTTCTACAGCACAAACCTCCAAGCCATTCATCCAAGCTGTTATGGCAGCAAATGTTGGGGGTTTAGTTAGTTAGCTAATTATAATTAAGGATTAATGACGATGTAGAAGACATGATTATCAAATTAGGATATGAATCTTGAACGAAATATTATTTTCCAAATCGTTAATCGTAAGACTATGATCAGTAATAAAAATGATATTCTCATATAAAATATTTCTTTCTTTCTAAGGCTTAGGAGCAGTATAAAGTAATTATGTAAATATGAAACTTTAATTTCAGAATAATGGAAATAGTTCAATCGAATAACCAAATAGAGCACATATTGAATCATTGAACTATATGAATCGTTTTCGGATCATACATATTTGTACATGTGTCGTAAGATACATGTTCATTTTTATATATACTGCATGATTCGTATCGCTGACCTGATAAATCATATCAAATCGTAAGATTCAAATCGTGAATCGTAAGATACTAACTACAATTTGCATTGCTTTTTAGGATAAAAGGAAACGATCATGATTTTAAATTGCAGTTCGCAATAGAAATTGCGATAGCAATATTGTTGCTGTGGTGCCGTTTGCAACGGCATTGCAGCGGCAATAACGGTCACATTGACAATGTTTTTCTGTAATTTTCCATATCACAGCACAAGTGCAACTGCGACTGTAACAACAATTCAAAACCATGGAAGCGACAATGTAGGCATGGTAGTGATGATATAGCACATCAAGAAATCAAAAGCTTTTCAGAATCAAGAAGCCGGAAATTCTACAATACTAGAAAATATACCAGGTGTTTAGGTCCAACAAATATTGGAGTAACCACCAAGTAAGCTAATTACCAAATTATTTTTCAAACTCAAGTAGTTGTATGAGCAACATAGTTTCTCTTAGCCAGCATATAACTTTGACATTAAAATTTAGAGTAAATTACAATGACTTTCCCGAAGTTTAGAGTAAATTACAATTTAACTAGCAACATACTCCACCCCGCTACGCTTTATTTGTTCAGATAACATTAACATTTCCTAGATGCATGGTTCATTATATGATAGAGGAAAGGACGGTGTACTGATTTTACAAACTTAGGAGAGGTCGGTGTAATGATTTTGCAAGCTTAAAGACCTGATCAAATTTTGAAAATAGAGGGGATCTTGGGTGATTTCAGTAAACCATAGAGGTCAGTGTAATTTGCATAAAATTTATAAAATTGGATGACTCTAATGCATTATACGTATGACAATTTCCATAAGTATTTTGCAGTTCTGTGCTGCATAATATTAAAGCTAAAGATAGGTCTTTCCAACTATCTTATGGTATGACACTGACATGGATTAACAATTTCAGTAACTCATCAAACTGCTTGATACAGGATCTAACATACTGTCACTATATTACGGGTAACGAGAGCCTGTTTGTTTTGGAGCGATCTCAAATCCCGCCCAAACGTAATACAAACAGGTCATTAATTGTTTCTGTGCATAAAGCTCAGTTTTTCTAAACCTAGGTAATTCTTGAATGGAATAATTAAAAGACCCTGTTGTTAAGGATACAAGATAAATATTCATGAAGAAAGTATGAAAAACCTGCAGTTATGTATGTACCTGCTAATGCTGTAGCGCGAGAAGATGCAACAGCCAGTCCTGGGATCAATGTCTTGTCATCAATCTCAATACCCAGTAAATCAAGATCAAGCCCAGCACCAAACACAAATTTTGTCTCTAAGGACGACACCTCGTCTCGAACAGCTTAAAAATAGGTTATTGATAGTTAGATAATAACTCAAAGCGCTAGGCATAAAATTCAGTCTTCTAATAAAGGAGCAAACACTTGAAACTTGAACCAGTATAAACAAAGACATTGATAAATAAAATTAGAATAAACAACCTTTTGGCAGCATTTGTTATGATGTACAAAACAAGACAAGAAAGAAATACAGAGACAACAGTGAAGGCAGAGACAAAAAAATATAAAGTCCTTATATCACATTTAGATTAATGTAAAAATAATGATTTCTGTCTTATTCTTCTTAATTTTTGTGTCTCTTTTGTCTCTACTTTCAGGAGTACTGAAAATACAAATTTTTTTGTCTTGATAGGCAAATTTTCTATCATGTCTGCATAAGCAAATACTCATTTATGTATTTGTTATCAAAGCAACCTTTTAATCCTAACATTTCCAATTTGACATCAATTTGGTTCTAATAATATTTTTTGCATCAATTTAGTCCTAACATTTTGATTTCGATGTCAATTTTGTCATTTTGTTTGATGTCAAGAATTTTATTAGGACTGAATTGATATCTAATTGAAAATGTTAGGACCAAAATGATTATTTTCTCGTACAATTAAAACATATTTTCGAGTATTAAGAGAGAGAGAGAAGACTATCATTTTGTCAAGCAACTGTGAAATAAATGACATGCAAGCTGTGGTCTCTTTACCTGAGTAAGGTAATTGAACAAATGCCCATTTTTCTCCAAACAGATTCTCAGGAAGTTCTGTGGGAAAAGGATTATCTAATGCCAAAAAGGGCTTGGATCCTTTTTGAAATCCTGGATGCCTCATATATACAGTCTCATACCGTTCTCCAACCATAGAAGTAACGACAAGCACTGAAAAATATAAAAATCAAGCACATATAATACATGATATGCCATCTCTGACATGGATGTCTGAACTCAGAATCATAATGAAAATATGATTCTAAATATAACATGGGGGTTCTATTTCCTCATTTTAAGCATGTGAGTAATTGAGGCATTTTTCCCTACAGATAATAGATTAGGGAAAACTTATTTACCAACCTATATATGCCACTATTTGGACCATATGGTTGGAACGCTGTTAGGGACTTGGGTAGCATGGGATATCCAAGTCCCACATTGAATAATAAGGGATACTTGATGTTGTATATAAGGAGAGTGGTTCTCCCAACTTAATAGCTAACTTTTAACGTGTGGCTCCCCACTTCCCTTTGATACTTAGCAATGGTACCAGAGCTAGTGGTCGATGTCACAGAGAGGACTACCTACAGAGGGTTTTGACCGTCAAGAGGTCGAGTAAAGTACCATTGAGTAAAGTGTCGTAGAGTGCATCCGTCGGGACGTCGGCTCTCCAGGGACGGTGTATTGTTAGGGACTTGGATAGTATGGAATATCCAAGTCCCACATTGAGTAGTATGAGATACTTGATGTTGTATATAAGGAGAGTGGTTCTTCCACCTTAATAGCTAGCTTTTAAGGTGTGGTTCCACACTTCCCTTTGATACTTAACAAAGGCAATTCCCGCATTTTCAATGACAAGTTTTCAAATAAAGAAATGTTATGGAATAAGATTAGGCGTCTGATATGTTAAAAGATTGGAAATCTATGTTTCACATATTGTTTCATTTTGTACTTTGGAGGACCACTTATCCTCTACCTAATTGTACTTTTCCCCCTCAAATATTAATGAAATTCTTCTTTTATCAGAAAAAACTTACCAACCTTATTTTTGGGCCATTGAAATGAATAATCAATCACCAACCAGGGGAGTGAGAAAGAAAAGCATCATGAACATTTTACAGACAAAATGGGGTGGGGTTCCGGAAAGGTTCTTAACTCTCAACCATTTAGTTTAGTGCAACATGCTGCCTCTTGAGAAATTTGAAAATTGCTGTCCAATTCTTAATCCCTCATTGTTAAATTGAATTGTCCTGAAGCACTCATATCACTATAAGGGAAACTATCCTAAATCATATGACCCTTTAGCTGAACACAATTTACAATATTTTGGATGAAATAGTAACTTGTATATTACATGAATCCAATTGTAAAATAACTGATTTTGACAAAGAGGTGTAAATATTGAACTTTATTCTGCAATGTTCATCGCTCAACCAACTACTTCTCTGAACTTTTGTTCAATAATCTACAACCAATTATGCCACAATTTAATATAGAAAATGAAACAAAAGAAAATAAACTGAGATTTTACATGCTCCAACTTAGTTAACACAGATGTTCCCAATTTACTGGAAGCAACAACAAATTTCTACTCATAAGGCTTAAAATTTTAGTTACTAATAAATAATCTAGTGATTGAATTGACTGTTTAATAACTGATTCTTAGCTTTGATGAGTTGATTCGAGTACACAGATACATTCCATGATGCAGTAGATAATTGAAAACATTCTTGACTGTATCAAAGATAAAAATAAAAAAAGAACCATCCTTACCACATTCACCTAAGAAGCGAGTTAGCTTTTGAATTCAAGATTTGTCAGACTAATGAATGACCTTGTGAGATTTTTTCATAGAGAAGGCCTAAGATTGTTAGTTATTCATCAAAAATAACTAATCAAAACTAGTAGGAAAACATTAAACCTCCATTTTTCTGACAAGCAATTAAATCTGGCACAGTAAAGGGTTCATACATACCCTTTTACTAGGAACAGGTTTTATGCCAAGCTCCTTGCATGCTTTTGTAATAATTGTCTGCATCTGTGACCTACAAAGCACCGGCACAATCAACATTCTGAACTCCATCATGAACATCTAGTAAAAGACTATATATATCATAGGTGCGTGATATATATCATAGGTGCGTGCCTATAAATCTAGTTAGAATGCATATACCCAAAGTATTTAATTTAGTGTACTATAAGTTTCACAATCATCCAATAAAGAAGTTTGACTGCTAGAATCACCACAGCTAATTTATTTTTAATTATGTTTTATCTACCAATAATAAGTGCAACAACAACAACAAGTGTTATTCCACTATGTGGGGTCGGCTACATGGATCAAACTCATTAAGTGACTGAGCAAAAATAATTAATACACTAAAAGTTCTAAAAAGTTTCACACTCTTATTCAATCATATGTTATCAAATAATTTTACCTAATAACTAATAGCAGCAGCAGAGCCTTTTCAGAGATAGAGCTCTTAAACCATTTGAAACTTCTATCAGGTCTTGGTCGGAGATAAACTCAGCTATGAACAGAGAGGATGAAAGATTCAGGGAGAGAGAAAATTGAGAGAAAGAATGCACAGATAGATGGTTGAATGGACAATTTTTTTTTGTTGCTCAAGTATTCACCATCGATAACATTGACTAATTCCTTTAAGGCAGGAGCTATCTGTAAGAGCAAAATCACTCTTACTGGAAATAGCACACACACACAGATATAATAATGGAGAGAATCTGAATGATCCTCCTCCTTCGAATAAGAGTTGTATTGATTGCAAATGCAAGAAAGGTAAATACAATAGAGAAGAAAATGAAAGTTTCCTAGGAGAGAAATATGAGAGTCTTGCCTCTCTCCTAGCCTGTCCTAATTTCCAAAATCAGAATAATCCTTGCCCAGCCCCCACTCACACCTATATTCTTTCCTCTCTCTTCTCATCCTAGGAAAATCATCCTAGGATCAAGCGCTCTAGTCACTTTTCCTGCCAGGTGGCAGGTCAGTACCCTTTTTTCCCAATTTCTCTATTTTGTCTTCTTCTGCTATAATAAAAGAGTAATGGCTGTAATTTCACTTTTGCTCCCTTGGAATTGGCTGCTGCACAATTTGTTGTTGTGTTTTCCTCTGCCATTGGGTATGTAACACTATCCTAAAGGAATAAATCTCTGGTCACAAGACCCTCTTCATGGCTAGATACATAAGGACAACTAACTACCAATTGTACTAAGCCTCGTAGGTTGCTGAATAAACAATTGATTATGGTGAATCACACCTAAAGTCCTAAGCAATACAAGAGTTTAGGCTTATCTACCTGTGTTTGGTGGAAGGGTCAAATTGGGGGAACTTTTACACGGATGAGCTTCATATGTAAAATTACACATAGAGCTCATCCGTGAAAACTTTTCCGTCATTTTTAACCCCTAACCAAACATGTCATAGGTTAAGTTATCCTAATTCCTAACAGAGTAACTGGTTAACAGGAAGTTAACCTAGAGACTAACTAATACCAGAAATTTCTAGTTTTGTTTGTGAAATAAAAAACAAATAATGCATTTAGCCCCCCTAAATTTTTTTCTCTCTCATGTTTATTAAATTTCATTTGATATACAACCCAACTATCACACACCAACACTATACTTGTAAGAAAATTAGAGAGTTCGTAAAACATTTCTATAATATGATCAAATTTACCAAATGACTCAAACAAAAAAATCAATAAAATATAAAAAAAGCAAATGTTCCACTGTTATGTAGCCCTAAGTAGCACAAACTCTTGAGTCCACTACTTGAAAGTTCTAGTGAATGAAAAGATATTACACGTACGAATTCATAAAATTAAAATTCAAGAACAAATACCTGAAGAAGCGAATTTTATCAGGCAATGGGAGACCCAACTCATCACAAATAGTAACAATAGCATCCTTCAGAGTTATGCTATTAATGACATTGTTTGGGAAATACTTGGTGTACTGCAACGATAGGGAGTTGTCACACACAACCAGTTCCCAAAGCTTCTTCCCTCTGACATCAAGGATGGGCCTGGAGCAGAAATCAAGTTCCCACTCGACCACGCTCTCAGGGTCAGTTTCAGGGTCAAGATAACTCAGTTCCACGGTGGGGTCATCTTCTTCCTCTTCTTGCTCTTGTTCTTCTTTCTGGGTCGAAACAGAGCTCTCGGAAAGTGAGCTGGTTCGGAAATGGTGCAGCCTTGGGAGGGTCCTTGCGTTGTTGGAGGAGGGAGTGATGAATGAGATTGTTGATGGGGTTGTGAGTTTGGGGTGTTTGAAGGATGGGGTTCTGATTCTGGTGGCTGGGTTGAAGCTCAAAGAAGCCATGGCTAGCTATGGAACAGAGTTGTGTGTGTTGTTCTGTTCTGCGTAGAGGAGTTGGAGGTAGTTATCCTCTGCCACATGTTTCGGTTAATGTTTACGATAATGATTTCGTGTGTCGAAGACTCGTTGGGTCATTTTCTATTGCATTCGGCCTTTTGGTTATCATGATTTTAATAATTTTCAGTTCATTTTAGTAGGCCCTAGTAAGGCGTCAAAACGGGTAGTACTCGTCGGACCAACCCGTTTATCCACGAAAAAGATGAGGGTTGAGCCGAAAAATTATGGATAGTTTAATATTAATCCGTTTTCGAACCGGTCTGTTTAACCTGCGAGTTAAGCGGGCCAACCAGTCAGGTTCGCAGGCAGCCCATTTATCCGTTTATTATTTTTTTAAAATTAAAAATTAAGTAAATAACACAACAACCAAACAATTTAAAATTTCCGGCCCATTGACAGTAAAAAAAAAATGAGGGTCTGACCCATAATTCTTAAGGTTTTAGCCTCTTAGGTTTTCCAATTTTCATTTATTCATTTTCAATCCAAGTGACGAGTGTCGAGTGAGAGCAGCAGTAGCAGTGTGCACACCACACACACGACCCACTCACTCACTACACTCTGCACCGCGCTGCCGACCATGACCACCGACCACGACCACGCTACTCTCTCCCTGAGCAACCACTACCCTAGCCGACCACGACCGCGTGCGCCTCCCCCTGAGCGACCTCCGACCACGTGCGCCTCCCCTTGCGCGACCTCCGACTACGTGCGCCTCCCCCTGTGCGACGACAGGTGGACCAAAAAAATTCAACAAAAAAAATCTGTTTATGTTTGGTGGACGGGCTGATCCAGCCCATTTACAAAGCGGGCCTAAATGGCCGCCCCCGCCCGTTTGACAGCCCTAGGCCATGGTACGAAGCGATTAGTGCTGGGCCGAAATAATCAAATGCTTTTGGTGTAAGAATAAGATGAAATATGTTCATGATAGCAACATCATAAGACAGTTAACTTAAAAAATATATATCAAAAGACTGAATACCCTCATAAATAGATCAGGAGACAAATTGAAGAAAAAGAAGAAGAAGAAGAATTAGTGTTGGGACAAAATAATCACATGCTTTTGGTGTAAGAATAAGATGGTATTTATTCATGACAGCGACATCAAAAGATTGTTAACAAAAAAAAAATCAAAAGACTGAATACCCTCATAAATAGATCAGGAAACAAAATAATCTAGGATTTATTTATGTGTTTAGGATCCAAGGAAGATATTGAAGAGCTCTGGGCCTATTGGGTTTTGCTCACTGTCTCACGCATACTCTCCATAACACATCCTTGTAAGCTCCAGAATCCTTCTAAGAGTAATTTCTGTTTAAATTACTCAAAAGATCAAATATGTTTTTACGATAACAAGTACTAATTAAGTGATAAAAATTGTATTTGATATGGACTAATCTGTGTGCTCAAAGTGTTGCTCATAAAGTTTTATGAAACCTATAGACACGGGAATAGACGATGCTACAGTGATGTAACCCGTAGATGGCACGTACCTAACAGAGACGAGGTTAAATATCACAGGCAGCAGCTAAGGCGGATCCATCACCTAGAACTGAGGCATAAATAAAGAAAAGAAATGAGATTGAAATCTCAGCGAGTCATCTCGGAGCACTTGGGCTATGTGCTTCTTATGTCAATTCTAGCTATTCAAAGTAACATTCCTTATTTTGTGAAAACATAAGTTTTATATGAAAGAGGTAGGAATCATTGCCTTGAATAGATCCTAGGGGTCCCGATAACTTAGGGGAACCTATTAGTCCTAAGTTATCGTGTATCTAGCACCCTACATAAGTTCTATCGTACATCACGACCTCGGAATGCTCATTAGGTCGTACTAATGAAGTCTCCAAATCGCTCCGTACACTTCGAACCTCTTCGTCTCACGGAACTTGGGATTAGCCATTTTCCACTTTCATGAGCATACGCTTTACATAATCATCATTCGGGAACATGCTCGGAATACAAATCTAAATCATCATCACATCAGAACAGGTAGGACTATGTGTCCAATGCATGAAACACACCCCACCATATAGGCTTCCCTTTCCTGTGGAAATGCAAATGCACCTCCGCTCGAATCTTGGATGGGCGAGCCCATGAGGGAACCCAAGTCGGGCCGAGGTCCATAATGTAGGAGAAATGCCCCAATTCATCTAATGGGCCAAGTCACAGACAAAATCGAGTCTTTAGACGGGCCTTAGGTCCAACCCGTTTGAGAAGGAATCTGACCCAGCTTACCACGTAGGGCAGAAAACTAGATGGGAGTGGGTAATAGCACGAGTTTTCCAGTGCCGCTTTGCGTATATGGGAGGTCATGCACTCCGCATAAGCTGACACAGTCGTTATCCTGAGTTTCTTGAAGGCAGTTGCCGTGGTTCTATCCAAATCCCTCTTTATAAATAGGAGTTCATTCTACTGTTCAGGTATGCTTTTACTTTCAGTTAAGTTCCCACATTAAGTAAGTATATATTGACTTAAGCTTCAGAGTCCTTGTAGGGAACCAACCCCCAATGCATTGGAGAGAACTGATGTGTGAAGTTCAAAGTCCGACAACAGTTCCACATCGGAGTAACTTAGAGAAGAAAATGATTCTAAATTATTTCTTTTAATTTTTATTTTTAATTAAATGCATTTAAAAAAGGACCATTCGATTATGACATTTGTTGCAACCTCATTCAATAGTATCTAAAATATTATATTTATAGAATTTCAATAAATACATTTAGGATTTTGTTAACAAGTATCCTTATGGTACTTATTAAGAAATTAAAAATAGAAATATTCATATTAAAAATATATAATTTTAGAGTAAAAGACAAATAAGTCCCTATCAATTTTTTTCGTGGACACATAGGTCTCTAACCAAAATAAATAGTAAAATTGTCCCTAATCAATATAAATGTTAGACTCATAGGTCCTTCGATTGTATTGGTTAGGGACCTATGAGTCAGACGGTGAAAGTAATCGAGGGACCTCTAAATCTAACAATTGTATTGGTTAGGGACAATATTACTATTTATTTTGGTTAGAGACCTATATGTCCACGATAAAAATTAATAGGGACCTATTTGTCCTTTACTCATAATTTTATGTTTTCTATGTAAGGGACACACCATTATGTTTTAAATTTTTCTAAAGTTACTATTTTAAGTATTCTTAACAAGTGCCCTTAGGACACTTGTTAGCAAAATCTATACATTTAATATGGGATCATTCCGGTTATGGTAATTATCACAATCTCATGTAATAAATATATTATATTTATGGATAGATTTGAAAACTAATTTGAAATAACTAATGAGTAATATTATTTTAAATAATTTTCTTTCTATATATGGTATATAATGAAAGGTCCAAATCAAAAAATCAAACTATAAAGGAAACATATCGTTGTCTTTTAACTTTTATACTTTTACATTTTATTATATGGTTCTGATTTAAATGTTATAGTGGACATTCTTTCAACCCATTTATTAACGTATTTAATTTATTCAAACTCATTAAATAGTGCTTTAATTGCTTTCCTTAAAAAATGAATACTATACATTTTGTTTTCCGTTTTTCAAATAATTAAAGATAAAAATCATTTGTTGAGATTTACTCACAAAATCATCTCTTTATAAATAGGTAGATACACAAAAATAACATATATTCCTTGAACAAAAGAATCAGAACCACCTATCCAATGGCATTTTTTCTCTATCTTTTGCTGAGTTTGAGCATATCATTACTTGAAGTTGATGGAAGAAATCATTATCAGCCAGAAATACAACATAGCCCTACTAGATCACATGATTTAAAGAGCACTCAGGTATTTAGTTTTGAGTAATGCTATATGTAAACCACAAAATCAGTCATCATTGACCACCATATGTAATAATCCAACATTTTGAAACTAATAATCCAACTATTGTTATTACACATTAATCCAACATTTTAAAAAGTTGGATTACTAGTTTCAAAATGTTGAATTATTATGGTGGCTGATTTTGTGGTATACACAAATCATTTATCTAATTATCTCTTAAAATCTATAATTTGCTTCCATGAGTTTTTATTTTTATTCATTTGATTTTTAAATTGGTTAATGTATACAGTATACAATTGACAAGGATTTTGATTGTATTGATATATACAAACAACCTGCTTTTCAACATCCTCTACTGAAAAATCATAAAATCCAGGTAACAAAGTGCTCACTTGTTCAATAGTTTATAATGTGCAATATATAATCCTGAATATGATATCTTGTTGAATTGATTTGAATATTTATGATGTATTTTATTATTTATAAATTTGGAAATTACAATTTGTGAAATTGGCTCTTAAAGAAATGATGCTTTGTTTGTTTAGTACGTAGTTTTTCTAATAATAATGCTACATGGACATCATAAAATCAGTCACTATTAGTCATTGAATTTGGCCAATCCCCAAAGTTTTTACTGACACGTTCTTTTGTTAAAAGTCTCTTGTGAAATAAGAAAACATTTTTTTTTTAATTTAGTGGAGTGAAAAATACGTTCAACAGATATTCAATATGTGCTATTCTTGATATGAAATGTGTGTTATTTATATAGTACACGTACGTATAGCACGCATCACATATCATGTATAGTATAGTATACGTTGGATACTTGTACGATAAATATTATTAGATGAGAAAACCTATTCTTCAAATCTACATTTCATGGTTTTCTTATTAACTTATCAATTATGTTTTCATAAAGAATTTAATTATGATGCATTGATTCAATCACATCCATTAATTTTTATGACTTTTTAATTAATGGATAGTTGATGTCAAATCTATAATTGAATGTTCGTGTAAAATTAACTTTACAACTTACAGTGATTGAAACTAAACTCTTTCTTTAAAATACATTTTATACTGATAAAATTTGGTTAAAAACAATAGTTTATTTTTTTACATTTAATTGTACTTTTTGGAGAAATTTAAATAATATTTATTATTTTTCAGTTATACTCTGCTAAATAAGATAATATGAGAGAAAATCAAGAAAAATAAATTTATAATGATATTTTTTATAATTCATTCAATTTTTCTTAATGTGGAGACTTTTATGATTAATTAATTAATCCATGAGAATATTTAACATCAAATAATCATTTGAGACCAAAGAGTTTTATATCCGATATGCTAAGGACTATGTCTTGTTCTTTTTAATAATCCAAATAATTTTAACCATATAGTGTACAAAATTGAACTTCTTGTTTATTTTGTTTTTGCAACAAAGCTTTATCCAACTTTTTCAAGAAGATTGCAAAGTAGATCAAGAAATGGCAAAGGATGTCCAGATGGAAAAGTGCCCATTCACAATAAGATAAAAATCAAGTATGAAAAAAATATTACTTCAGGATTACAAGTTCAAGAATTCCGTCAATTTTCCCAAAATTACCCGGGCAATCACGTAAGTAAATATATTTTGATTAATTGTAATTTTTGTATAGTATATTGGGGTTCACATATATGCTTATCTACATGGTCAGCCAATCATTTACAATTCCAGAGATTAAAGTGAACATTTATTCATAAAAAATTTTACACTGTCAGTCCATTGTTTTGTGTATAGGTGGTTGAGTTAAAGATTTTTTACTGATATCAATATATAATTAAATGTATATGTAAAATTATTTTATGCTGATAGTGTATTGAAATTAAACTCTCATTTATATCTTTAACGTAAACATAACTATTCCACATAGAAATAGAAATGTATGAAACATTTATGAATTATAAATATTTATACAATAATGTTTGACGTACAACAAAAATACGTCCAACTTGTATCCAACGCTATGCATATGGTTATGGGGGCTTATGCCCCCACTGCATTTGTTTATCTTTTCATTAAAGTCTATATAAGTGTATATATTTTGCCCCCATTGTATTATTAAATTTTCCCCCACACTATAGAAAAATTAAAAAATATCATCTTATATTTATATATATTAACTATGCAATATTTTCGCCCCCATTATTAAATTTTTTTGGATCTGTCACTGCCAACGTGTGCTATCCATGTTACAGGATGTGTGCTATACGTACATCCTGTAATATGGATAACACACGTTGGATACAAGTTAGACGTATTTATGTTGGATATTAATGATTTTATTATGGTTATTGTCCTTCTAATTTTATTTTTTTTAAGTTTGCTACTCTTGATACAAGCACAAATACAATATACCATGGAGCAACTGCATCAATTAGTTATTATAATCTATCAGTAGAAGCGGGCCAATATAGCTTATCTCAGATTTGGCTTCAAGGTGGTCCTTCAACGGAGCTTAATAGCATACAAGCCGGTGTCGGTGTAAGTTTTTTAATTTCATTATGGGTGCATGTGTTTGAAATAATTAAAATATAAAAAAGAATTAAAATGAAATGAATTGAATTCTAAGTTATTTTTATCAAAATTATTAAAAAATTTATTGAATTTAAAAATGCATAATTATCAATTATATAAGAATTATAAATTAATTATTTTTCATTTTTACATTTCAAACAATAGAATTAATTTAGAAATCAATTTTTTTATGGTTAAAAACACACTCTACGTATATATTTACATAGTAAATATCCATTTTAATTATCCAAAAATAAATTGGAAGACAAATTAATCTATCAAAATTTAAAAGTCGAATATTGATTTTTCACATTTTTTAAAAGAGATAAATTTATCGTTTCTTATAAACCGTATATCTACCAAATCATTATACGAAAATATACAAATGACCACTTTTTTTTTCTTCAAATATGAGTCATTCAAATTCTAAAAGATGAATCTGTCTCTCAATATATTTCGAGAGAACAATTTTAAATATTTAGTCATGTTTATAGTGTCAAAATTAAATGCTTTCTTTCAGGAAATTTTTATTAGAAAAAGGGCTCGATCCTATACTATACTATATGTTACTTGATTTTCTCTCCGCTAGTCTAATCTAGAAAAAGGTACAGTACTTTATACAATTATCGAGAAATTTCACCACATGCCACTACTACTCATTCCAATTGAGAACATTTCAGAGCAATAAATGTACACACACTTCTCTCTCTATTTTATTTGAATTTTGAAAAAAGAGAAACTTCTTGAAGAAGCTAAAATCCATATCTCTATCCCCATTCCTCCATCTCGGCAACCGCACACACTACACACCTCTTTCTCTTTCTCTCTAAAATGCAACCAATACTCTCCCTCTCCTTCTCTCCCACCTCCCCAACCATTTTCAGATCACACAACACAAACATTACTTTGCACTCTTTCCCCTTCAACACTCCCACGTCACGCGATCTTCAATTTTGCGGTCTCAGCTGCAATCGGAAGGAAGAATTTGAGAGAGGGAAGTGTTGTGTTTGTGGTAATTGAAGGAGAAAGTAGAGTGGACGGAGAATGAAGGTTTTGTATGAATTGATGAAGAAGAACAGAGAGTTGCAGAAGATGGACCTTGCAAGGTAACCGACATTTTAATTTTTAATTTTTTTTAATACTTTCTTTCTTCATTTGAATTTTCAATCTTCATGAATATTGATAATGGACTTTCAGTTGCAATGAGTAAAAGAGAAGAACAAGAAATAGACCAAATCTAAATACTACCAGCTTATTATTATGTGTAACTGTTATGTTTTATTTTTTTAGAGATAATAATATTTGTGTATGAATCTTATTAAATATTGTGAGTGATTACTCTTGCAAAAAATTTTATAAGTTGTATTAATCTTTTTCCGATCTTCTATTTTATCTATTTTAACTAATATGAAACTTACTTAGATAGAATTTACATTTCATTCAACTAAAATTTTATGACACATAATAATAGTGAAAATTATTTCTCTATTTTTATAGTCTTACCTTCATTCATTAGTGGATTAATAACCAGTATAATTAAACTCTTTAATGATATGCATTGGAGTTGGAATATTGTTTTCTTACATGGTAGAGCAATGGGGAATACCACACGATAATTGATTTTGTTTGTTTGTTTGTTTTTGCTTATTTTAGGTTCATACTGCTTGGTATGACATACAAGGAGTTGCTAACCATGCTAATAATCATGCTAATGATCTTCCTTTAGTTGCTGCAAGAGCCTCTTCCAATGTGGAAAAATAGGTATATACATAATTTGATATATCCACCTCTCATGTGTAATATGGTGTTTCTTCATGTAAGACATAGGAAAGTAAGTGATTACTCAAGTATGTAAATTATAGTTCATTTGTCCTAACTCTTTAATTGTGAAATGTAGTTTTAATTGGTGTTGGAAATATTTATTTCTTAACTTCAATGACTCCCATTTTTTTCATTTCTAACTATCTTTGTTTTTCCTTGTAACAACATCTACATAATTGGTTGCTAGATCGTCCTATGGTTTGAATAGAATCAAATATTTTTTTTGTTTATGATTTGTTATCTTCTCTAATCTCTATTATTTGAATTTTGTCTTACATGTCAATGGATTTGCATATATTTATTCAAATTTCAACGTGCTTTGATATGATAAAAATTACTTTTTACTCAAACTCAATAAAGCATATTGTTTCCACATTGATATCTACCACATTGAGTCTTCTTTAAACAATTATAAAGACATGAGATTATCTTATTTGTATCTAAGCCATTTAGTTTGAGGAGTCAACTGTTTCTTGATTAATTTCCAAGTATCATGGTCATTGTTTATAATTAACTTCTGATTTGAATAGTCTTGCTAACTATATATCCAATGTTTAGAGAATTTTTATAAATTAAAATCTTCAATACCATATTTTTCTAAAATTTAAATCATCATCTTTATTATAAACTCAATGTATCATTTATAAGACACTATTTATACTATAAACAAAAAATTAAACAACCCGTGCGACGCACGGGTCTGTTACTAGTTGTATTTCTAATTTAGAATCCGCATTATTGAATTAATTTTCCAGATTCATCCAAGCTTATATGGAGACAATTTACCTCGACTAACTGGTTACTGAACGGTAAAAAGAATCTAACTAGCTAGTTAATATATGTCAACTCCAACGAGGATCCAATATGTCTTATATATAAGACGTAATGTGTGCTATACATATAGCACACATACATTACGTCTTATGTATAACACACGTTAGATGCTCGTTGGACGTATTTCTGTTGTACGACAAGTATCAATATTATAAAATAACAATTGATTACTTGTGCTTAATATATCTACATATACATGTACAGGTAGATAACTTTCAAAGAACCGGATGCTTTAATAATTTATGTTCAGGTTTTGTGCAAGTCGACCAAAAAATCACCTTTGGAGAACCCCTTGAACCTTCATCTACTATTGGAAAACGTCCTAAATATTTTATGTTGACCAAAATAAGACAGGTATATTTTAATGCAATTTTGTAGCCCTTAGATTAATATATAGAGAGAAATTCTTTATCATGCTTAATATGTTTCTACTAATTAAATAAAGTAAGAAATGATAACTTCTGAAAATCTTAGGACATTGATTTATTACCCTTAGGTAGTGTTTGGATGTGTAGACATAATTGGACAAGACACTGAGACATAGACAACTGTGTACATGAACACAGAACACTAAAATGTATGTATTGTGTTTGGATATATAGGACAGAACAATGTGTTGTGTTATGTTTTGTGTTTGGATACATTAGACAAGACACTAAGACATAATTGCAAATGTCCATTTTACCCTTAAATTTAAGCTTGTCAAATAAAATCCTAAGATGACAGTATTTCACCATTTTCCCATTTCCCTTCTCCGTTGCATTTCTCTTCCCCTTTCTCATCTCCCAAGTCTCCCCTTGCCCCCTGAAGCTTCGTCTGCGACCCTTTCCTAACTCCAGCAGTCGTATCTCCTGAAGCTTCATCCTTGTTTATCATGTATATCATTGAGGTGTTATTGCTCTTGATAGATTTGATAAGAAAAAAATGAAGAAAATAAAATCCAAAAATAATTAAAAGAAGATACAGAATTGAACTGATGCTGCATTGGCACCTAACTTCAAAATGGGCGCCTGACGCTGGTCTTCAACTTGGGTGCTTGCATCAGGGCTCTGGGTGCTGGCAGTAGGCGCTGGGCACTAGCAGCAGGCACGAGCGCTGGACTTGGACATGGGCGCCTGGCCTGGGCGCTACTTCAACACATGGACGCCTGACTTGCTGGTGGGCGCTGGGCACCAGGGAGGCGGCAACTAGGTGTTGCACTGGTGAGCACGATTGTTCTCTCGAGATCTCTCCAAGAGCAGCACAGAACAACAATGAAGAACCCTAAATTGAATTTGGGGTTAAAGAGTGGCAATCAAGTAATTTTGGGTTAAGTTACAAGGGTATTTTTGTCTCATTTAATAGCGTCTAAATAGACACCGTGTTCAACCTTTTTGTGTCTCAACTCCAAGATAGGACACAATGCCTTTAGTTATGGTGAGACACGGTGTCTACCAATTCTGTGTCCATGTATGCAAATATGTCAATTAGACACAAACCAAACGTTGTACATGTATCTCTGTGTCCACCTATTAGTGTCAAACATACACCATCCAAACACAGCTTATAGTACTCCAAACTCCAAAATTTTAAATTCCTTCAATTTGAAGGTTTTCATACTCCAAAAACACAGTCTCAATAAATACTCCCTCCGTCCACTTTTATTTGTCTTTCTAGGAAATTTATTTATCCACTATTATTTGTCATTCTAGATTTTCAATGAAACATTTACAATCTTTTTCCAGTTTTATCCATACATACACTCTCTTTTTATCTCTTATAATTATTATTGCAAAAAAACTATAAGGATAATTTTGTCATTGTACATTTACTTCTATAGAAATTTTTTTGTTTTCATCACCTTCTTAATAAGTGTGCAATACTCTAAAACGTCAATTAAAAGTGGACGGAGGGAGTAGTGTTGAAGATTTAGAGGCTTTAGCTATCTAAATATGACCAAATCTTTTTATGTTCTCCCCCTCTCTATTTGGGGTTGGGCTTTTTAAAACTAGATTTTACTAGCAAATGTCCTTAAAAATATTTTAAAATGGTAAGATTTAAAATATTTTAATGATCATTTCATTTATTTGCATAGAAAATATAAAACACATATTTTCAAGATAAATATAAGGCTCGTTTGGATTACAGTCTAACTTTTTTTAACTTCTGACTTAGCAGAAGTTATTCTGTCTTGTTTGGCTATATAACTTATGACTTCTTTAGAAGTTGTTATTTCAGTGTTTTTGGAGAAGTCAGAATATTTGATTTCTCTAGAAGTACTTTTCAAAACAATTGAAATAATTATTTTTTATTATTTTATATCCTCATATAAAATAACTTATTCATAATTTACTTCTCAGAAGTTACTTTTATATAAGAGCTTAAATAAATTGTTTACCCAAACTGACTTATAGTCTCTTTTGTTACTTTAACAAGTGTCCTTGATAGAAAATTCTTTAAAATTATAAAAAAAAAATTAACACATTTAATTAATTTGCACATTAAACATCGTTTATATTCCCTTAACTCCTCAAGTTATATGTCAATCAATAACTTCTTGCTTCAAATTATCTTCCAATAACTTGTCAAGTAATAGTTATATTCTAATTCTTGAAATATTTTTAGGATGAATCAACAGGTAACTGGTGGTTGATCACATATGATTTTAAAGGACCTACTTCAGTTGGATATTGGCCAAAGGAAATATTTCCACACTTAAAAGAGGGATCATCGATGATTAGATATGGTGGTCAAACTTTTGCTCCCTCTAATATGAGAAGTCCTCCAATGGGTAGTGGAGAATTGCCCAAGACATTATATCTGAACTCATGTTTTATGGCAACACTTAAAATTGTGGATTCCAAGTATAGGGTATACTGGATGTGTATCCTGGAGACATGAAGATATATCGTGATACTGACCCAAATTGCTATGACTTGTTATATCCTGGTGATGTAGGAGATCCATATGATCAAACATTTCTATTTGGTGGACCTGGTGGCGAATGTGGTGTATGACAATATTTACAACTTTATTATTAATGAAGAATAATTGGCTAGATTAAGTGTACGATGAAAAATTAGTCAATACAGTTATTGAGCCTATTTTAGCTTTGATTTTGGCCCAAATAATCATTGAAATTGTAATGGGCTGAGTAATTATGGTCCAAAATCTCATTTATTGACTGGTTTGACTGATTTTTTATTGTACATTTAGCATCCGTCATTCTTATAATACGAAAATACTGAGAATACATCATTTTTTTTATGGCTTTGCAATATTTTGAATTTGTTTGATAATAAACCCGTTATGCATCAAGTGCATGAATTGACAGGGTTTATATCAAGATTAAGAGATGTTGTAGTTAAAATTCATGATACCTTGCAAATTGGTTCTCTTATATATTATTTGGCTTGACTTATGAGATGTCTCATGATTTAAAACTAGCATGTCCATATACGTATATAAATTCTTTTAAAGTAAACTAATTTAAATAATGGACAACTAATATAAAAATTAAAAATAAAAAAAAAGATTTTTTTTCCTAATTGTAGGCAACTAATTTTCAATATTTGTGACCGAATCCACTTCTATAAATGTTAGAACTTCCCATCAT
The DNA here is from genome assembly GCA_013621005.1 of Aeschynomene evenia. Lineage (NCBI taxonomy): Eukaryota > Viridiplantae > Streptophyta > Magnoliopsida > Fabales > Fabaceae > Aeschynomene > Aeschynomene evenia. The sequence continues at coordinate 2,047,901 of CM024272.1, read as the reverse complement.
TTAATATGAATTGACAAAAAAATAAAATAAAAAAATGGCTTGACGAGCACGAAGTGCCTGACAATGCACCAGTATATATAAATTTGAATTTTCAATAGACCTAACAAGTTAAGAAATATTATAATTTTAAATTGAATTTTGAACAGTCTAGTGTCATATATAGGAATTTCTGTGAACCGAGACTACATACTATTGCTCAAAGAAATGGCAAACTAAACAAAGAATTTCAATCCCCTGGAGTTTGCTTAAAGTTTCTTGATCGAATGGATTACATTTCATTTTCACATGATGAATGACCAATTTATACTCGATGGCTATGGATACAATCCGGTTCCATTTAAACCGCAGCTACTTATGATTTATATTTGCAGAGTGCACATGAACCTAGGCATAAATGGCATCCTCTTCCATAGTTCTGTTGTATGGAGGAGGCAACAAAGTGTCAATGTTAGCAAAAAGATCTCTGCGACCAGATGGTGGTTCTGCAACCGGTGAATCCAAGACTGAGTCAGGAATTGCCACCAAGGTTTCTTCAAAAAATGATTTGATTGTCTACATGGTAGAAGAATCAATAATGCTTGACTTACAATAAAAATACGTCCAACTTGTATCCAATGTGTGCTATACGTATAAGTGATATACGTGTATAGCACACATCCTGTAACATGGATAACACATATTGGATACAAGTTGGACGTATTTCTGTTGTACGTCAAACATTATTGGTATAAGAATTCAGTAAGTATTTAAAGCAAAGAATGCAATAACTGAATTATTATATAAAAAAGGACAGTTACAGTAAACAAAGGTTGAGACATGAAGAAAAAGTTAAGCTAAAAAATCAAGCACCTAGTCCAGAATTGCATTACAACTAAGTATAACACAAACAAAAGAGAAAGAGGGAATCAGCTAAACTAATAAGGCTACTGGATTTCCACAACACTTGTTGAATGAGTACATTAATTAAAGATCCTAATGAGTCGACAGGCTCTATTATGACTGTCAACTGTCTAATACGAAGAGTCGCTATTATATATAAATATTTTATGGTGATTTTAAGAATAAAAATAACCACCACTCCACTAAAAATTATATATTTTTAAGTAAAAAGTAACTACCACTCTAAAAAAAAACTAACCAACATTCCACTTGAATTATATCATTTTAAATTTTATTGTGATATTTAGAGTCCAAAAGTAATTAACTTTTGTTTAATCCCATTAATATAAGTAATATATGCAATTTTTAGAGCCAACACCATCACACTCCAAAAAAAAGGTCTAATTTTGATTCATTAAGAGTGAAAACTTATCATTAGATCAAATCCTCCTATTTACATGATTTTTCAAATAGTGAACATAAAATTCAATCACTTTTGCAAATATGACAATACATAAGTTCAACAATCTTAATGAAAGTAAAAAATTCATATACCATGTTAGGGAGACCAATAATACTTTGCATACACCACTTTAGTCAGCCACCACTTTCACGAGTAAAAAAAACTCAATCAAAATAAATAATAAAATCCAATCAGAAAAATAAAAAAATTCAAATAAATTATAAAAGAAATAATTTAAAGACAACTAAAAATTGACTAAATAATGTATTTTATCCATTTTTAGTGTTAATGTGTGTTGTTTTAATGACAATTTAGTGATAAAGATGCTACCTTTAGAAAAAAATATTTATTTTGTGTTATTTTTTCATTCTATACATACTTATAGTGAATTTATTCGATTATTTATTAGATTTTTAATTTTCATTAAATTGTTTTTTATTTTTTGTTTGGGTTTTAATCAATTTGATTGAATTTTTTTATTTGTTTGGTTGAATTTTTTTACCTGTAAGAGTGGTAGCTGATGATAGTTAATTATAGTGATGTACGCATAGCATTATTGTAGTGAGACACTGTTGTATGTACTCAAAATATCAGGTTTTTCATAGTAACAATACCGAGCAAGTTTGGAAAGCTGCATCTGCTTTTCGCTTCCAGAGTCCATTCCCAGGCTCAGAATGAAAAAAGCCAAGCAAAGGCTACAACAAAGAGACAAATGGTCATGTCATAACAGCAAATTATAGATTGAAAATAAAAATGTTTGAGCATCTTTAATATTGAATAGACATATAACTTGCTTCCTGAAGAGGAAAGGGAGGAGAATTAAAAAAATATCTGATCTTTTTTGCTAATATAAGACAGGAACTCTTCACTGAGTCTAGATTTTAGGCCGCATACAACTATTTAAAGTTACACTACATGTATATTATGGTCAATAATAATGTTTGTCGTACAACAGAAATACGTCTAACGAGCATCCAACGTGGGCTATACATAAGACGTAATGTGTGCTATACGTACATGTGCTATACATATAGCACACATTACGTCTTATGTATAACACACGTTGGATGTTCGTTGGACATATTTCTGTTGTACGACAAACATTATTGATATTATGGTATACTATAGAGGAACTTTCATTAAATAAGAGATTTTACGAGTACGAAGTTTGAATATCATCTAATCTGAGGGTTATATTTGTCTGTTCGCACCTTCACAATATCTCGTAGAGTTGGCCCAAGACCATATTGTAGCAATACTGAGTCCCCATACACTTGGTATTTCTCAAGGACCTAGATGGAATGAGAAAAAATAAAGAGAAAAAGGAAATTGGATTACTAAAGTCATACAAAAACATAACTCAAGAATTCATGCAGATGAATAATTAAAAGCCAAAGATTCTATAACTGAACCTGTCGACGTGTAAGAATACTTCTCGGTGCACCATAAATTGCACTATCAACATGTCCCAACATGTGCCAAGGGCTGTAGAGATTATCAACAATGGTTACTCAAGCTACCAAGTATTTACATAAACAACATTATGATGGTTCATCAACACTGAAAATATTATCTGAGACAATCTATTTCTAGTCTTCAACCTGACAATTTAAGGCTTTCAGGAATTAGGGATCTTTATCGCTTCCATTTTACATTTCGATTAAATCCCAGCAAAAGATACATTTAGACTTCACAGAATCAGAAAGGAGTCAGGAGAGGGAGATATTTTGTATGAGACTTACTTATTATATGCAGCACGTCCAACCATAACACCATGGGCTCCAGCCTTCCGAGCTGAGTTGATCTACAATCAAAATCCCCAAGAACACAACAAAACTCAGAAGCATCAGAAAAATATGTACCCATTATAAGAACAATTTCAATGCTTGAAAATGGCTATAGATTCATCACAATCATTATCAAAGATTACTTTGAATGGCAAAGGATGCCCATTGACTGAGTTTTTATTCCGTATATAAAGGTGGTCCCAATGCTCTCCCCAATCAGAACCATAAATCAGAATGTCATAAAGAAAAACTAGGACAAACTTCCTTAAAAACGACCTTAGTACATGGTTCATAAGGGCTTGGAACGTTGAGGGGGCACTGTTGAGCCCAAAAGGCATCACCAGGAATTCATAATACCCTTCATGTGTCTCGAAGGCTGTTTTGTGTATATCCTACTCCTTCATTCTGATCCGGTGGTATCCGGACTTCAGGCCCAGCTTAGAGAACACCGTAGCTCCCCCTATTTCGTCCAGTAACTCATCAATAATTGGTATGGGGAACTTATCAGTAAGCTCCAGCACCCTTTCAAGAAATGTCAATGATTGGAAATCATTGAGGACTTGGTTTTGAGTGATAACAAATCAATACAAAGAAACTATTTTGTTAGAATAGTTTAATGGGTGTTGATATGTGCAGTGAGAAAGCTACTTGAGATAGCCAAAATATATGAGAAAGTTGGGATAACAAGCACTCAAAGCACATGGTTCTGGAAGCGCAAAAACAAGGAAAAACAAAGCCTCTCAGAAGGATATCAAGGCATGGGAAAACTCTTGAGTGATCTGCCAAAGTATCAAGCATTTTCACATGAGAAGACTTGAGAAAGTCATCTCTGAAAATCGCACCAAAAGCTGAGGAAGAACTTTGAGAAAATGTTGAAAGAGTCTTCCAAGAGGATATGCAAAAGCTCTCTGAGAATTCCACTCAGAAACTTCTCAGAAGGCTGCACAAGGTTTTCCTCAGAAAGGTTATCTCTCAGAAGGACCTTCTCTCAGAAAGCCGCCCTCACTCAGAAGATATGAGCACCTTCTGAAGAAAGCTGTAATATCAGAACACTCCAAGAACCAGGTTCTGGAAGCCAAGGAGGTCAGGTTTCTCATGAGGAAGCTATTCAGAAACCGAGAAGATTTCAAGACCAAGAAGACTTCTCATGTGCATCCTCTAAGAAGCCAAGAAAGTGTTCTGAAGAGACTTGGAACTTTATGAGAAAGTCGAGTTCCAGAAAGCACTCCCAGAAGACAAAATGGAAGCTTCGGATTCTGACAAGAATCATTCAGTAAGTACTTAGGGAAATTAAGGAATATATATAAGTACTTTCTGAGGCAGCATAAGAGACTTTCTGAGTAAGTATCAGAAGATACATCTTCTGGAGAAGGTTCAGAAAGCCAGCATCTGAGAAGCTCTCAGAAGCTGTGAGCTTATGAGAAAGCTGTCTAAGAAGTTTCCTCAAAAAGCTGAGAGAAACCTTCATCTGAGAAATCAACCCCTGGATCTAATCAAGGCATCTAGAATGAGAAGTTCCATCATCAAGGAAAGAAGGAATTCTTTCAGAATATTCTCATTGGGTTATTCAAGACACATCAAGAAGATGCATCAGCTTTCTCATGAAGTGCTGACTTGGTTATGAGAAAGCAGTTTTCTCAGAAGGGTGAATAGAATTTGTGAGAAGCACAAATTCTCAGAAAGCAGTCCTCTCAGAAAGCTCTCAGGAGGTAGTCCTCTCAGAAGACTCTCAGAAGGTAGTTCTCTCAGAAGACTCTCAGAAGGACACACCGGCAAGTCTTGGGAACTGTACACAACGGCTATCTTTGGACAGAGGCTATAAATAAGCTCTCAACAAGACACAAAGTGTGCGAGCATGCTGCTGCAATGCTGCCCAAATTTCTACTGATGTTAAAACGTAAATCCAACTTTGTAACACATCACTAACAGCATCTAGGGTCACTCTATGGAATTGAATCAAATCTTTTTTACTCATTCCTTGAGAAACCCGAGATTCTGCAGAAGAGAAATTTTCTCTTTAGAGAATTTCTCAAATCTTCTATTCTTATTCTTTCATTAGATAACATTCTTGCTGCTGCAAGCTTTGAATAGGAGTTGTTTAAGGACATATTTTGATTCATTCAAAGTCCTTAAGCATTTGGTTGTAAGTGCTTTAAGCACATTTCTTTCAAACACAAACCTGTAATTATTTGTAAAAGTCTTACTCATGTGGAGTTGAGCAATCAGAGCCTGAAGAGGCTAGGAAAAGAATACTTGTAAAAGTCTCATGGTGAATGAGCAAGTAGCCTGAAGAGGCCAGTCAAAGAATACTAGTCTTACTCATGGTGTTAAGTCAAGCAAGAGAAGCCAGAAGTGGCTTGGTGAAAGAATACTAATCTCTTACTTATAAGAGTGGAGTAAAAAGTCCTTAGTTTGAATCTAAGGCAATGTAAATCCTTTTCTAGTTTGAGAAGGTGGCTTAGCCTGAGAAGGCTTGAGGAAATAATATCGAAAGCTTAGCCTGAGAAGACTTGGGGAAAGAATATCGTGGCTTAGCCTGAGAAGGCTTGTGGAAAGAATATCTTGAGGGAGCCTGGGAAGGCTTCAATAGGAAAGAATATCCAAGCTTAGCCTGGAAAGGCTTGAGGAAAGAATATTCACTGCAAAGCCTGAAGAGGCTAGAAGAAAGAATACTTGAGAAAGTCTGAGAAAGCTTGAGAATATCTGTAACTTTGATTGAAAGTTAGTGGAACTCAAACAATTGTTTGAGAACTGGATGTAGGCAATGTTTTGGCCGAACCAGTATAAAAATATTGTGTGATTTGCATCTTCTTATCCTTCATCTTCTTATTATGTGTTTTCTGTTTTTAATCAGCTTTCTCATGCTTTAACTTAGGTTTAAATGTTCTCCATTTTATTGAGAAAGCTGTGTTTAATAAAGTGTTAAATAAAACTGAATTAGAAGCAGTTTCTGGACTTGATTCTGTGAGTGTTCCTCATCAGAATCCTAAGCAAAGAATCTGATTCTAAGTCTGTAGTCTTATGTCAGAATGCTAGGTTTCTCATCAGCATTCTGATATCTTCTAAATTAGATTCTCTTGGTTTAATTCATTTAATTAAAGCTTTTCATTATTCTAACTTGTCTCTGATTATAAGTTTCTCAATAATTATAATCAGAAAGAGTTTAGAACATTCCTAAATGAATTTATCATAATCGAAATTGTTGAGAAAGCTGTTCAGAAAGTTGCATTCTCAATCAGGTTTCTGAACCAGTAATTTACTTGGTTTCTCATATGTATGATGCGTTTCACTCAATCTTCATTAAAAGATTATCTTTATGATCTTTCTCATTAAAAGATAAACCACTTGGTAAACTACTGATAGCTCATTGATTGAATATCTTAGGTTAATCAACTCTTGTTGAGAAACTCGATTCAGAAAGCTAACTAAGTGTGTTACACTTTGTGAGAAAGAATTACCTTCTGATCAAGAAAGTAAATAATTTAAAAATGGGTAAAGCACGATTCAACCCCCCCTTCTCGTGCTAATCAACACCTTCACTTATCAGCAACAGTTACCTTGTTAAGAGCCCTGTAGTCCACACAAAACCTTCACCCTCCATCCTTCTTTCTGACCAAGATCACTAGGCTTGAGAACGGATTGGTACTAGATCTGATGACTCCAGTCTTCAACATCTCCTCGACAAAATTCTCAATTTCTGTCTTTTGATAGTGGGGGTATCTATAGGACCTGATATGAGGAATTTCTGCCCCTTCTTTAAGAACTATTGCATGGTCCTTTTCAATCTTTGGCGGTAACCCTTCTGGGCTCTGGAATAGGTCTTGGAATTCTTCTAGCAGCCCTTTTGCTTCATCGGGCACCTCGGGTCTCCCTTCCTCTGTCTCAATAATTGGGGCCAGCAAGAACCCCTCCTCATCGGATCTCAGAGCCTAAAGTGTGCTCTTCCACGAAGCCTTCGCACGACTCAAGGAGGGACCTCCTCGGATACTCACCTACCTTCCTCCCTCTTTCCAGCTCAGAATCAACTCCCGGTAGTCGCCGGTGAATTTCCCCAATCCCGCCAGCCATCCTGATCCTAATATCACTTCAGATCATCCTAGCTCCATCACAAAGTAACTTTGTATTATAGAGAGGCCTTGGATGAGGAGTTCCACTCTGATGCACCCTCCTTCCCCTTTCTCAATTGCACCGTTTCCTACCTCCATAGAGAATGAAGGAAGTTTTTGGATGGGGTGCTGCAATCTCTTGGCAACTTGTATCGAAATGAAATTCGTGGAGGCTCCTGGGTCAATGAGGACTATGACTTTCTGACCAGCCATTTCTCCTTGGACCTTTAAAGGTCTTATAGGTTGTTATCCCCAAAAACTATAAGAGGAGAGCCTTAATTCAAGCCCATTTAACTCCAATTATTTTAACTCTGGGCCCGATTCCACCTCACCCGAGTCCTCCCCTTCATCTTCCAAAATCACAATGTGAAAATTCCTCATGGGGCATGTATGTTCTGGGCCCCATTTTTCTCCACACTTATAACATAATCCCTTCCTCTGTCTCTCAGAACATTCTTCATTGGACAACCTTCGAGTTCCACTATTCCTTGATCCAGGCGTGTTTTGGTTGCTAGCTCCTCCAGAAAAAAATTGTGTTGGGCCCATTTTGTGGCCCAATTGAACTTCTGTTTGCATTGGACCCCGTTTCTAATCGTGTTCCTCCTCCTCTAGCTTCCGTCGCATTGGTCCTGACCCAGTTACCACCATCGCTAACCCACCCGACCCGGATGAATTTGACCCGCCTCCCCTTACTAGACCGTTTGTCTTCCTCCACCTAGGACCAACTCCATCCTCCTTCCAAGCTTTGTTTCTCCATTCGATGGTGAGGGCTATGTCCATCATCGATTGTAAATTTTCAAAGCTTGACACTTCCATCTCTGCTTGGATTTCCTTCTTCAATTCGTTCATAAAAATGCACATCAACGTCTCCATCCCCAAGTTTCTTTGAGATCAGGCCGCTGCTTCAAACTCCCGGCGGTACTGCGCGACATCCTCCGTTTGGTGCACCTCCAGCAATGTTGCCATGGGGTTGTGAGCCGCCCCTGGCTGGAACCTCTTGAGCACGTCTTCACAAAATCTCCTCCATGTTTGGAATGGTGTTTGTTCTTCCCACCACTCCAACCACGTTAAAGCCTCTCCTTCCGATGCCAAAGTAACAAAATCCATTCGCTCTGCTAGAGTCACCAGTGTAACTCTGAAATACCTTTCCACTTTCACTAGCCACCCACTAGCATCCTCTCCAGAGAAGAGGGGAATGTCTAGCTTCCTTGCGGGTTCAAACCTCCTTTGTTCTCCTCCGCCTTCCCTGTCTCCCTGTCCTCCCTCCCCTTGACCATTCCCACCACCTTGCCCTCCTCTCGGACCATTACCACCGCCTTGCCCTCCTCCACCTCTATCGTGGTTGGGTTGTTGGACCATCTCTCTCATCTGCCTTAACAGATTGGTGGAAAACAACTCGAAGGACTTGTTTAGAGCCTCCAAGGCCCTATTTTGGCCCTCCCTATGCTCTTCAATTTGTTTCTCCATCGCCTCTAACCTTGCTTCCATCGCAGCACGTGTGGACACCATGTACAGAACACCCCAGAACCGGTGCTCTGATACCAGTTGTAACAACCGGTACCAATAAAATAAATAAAACAGCAACACAGACAGCTAGGCAAGAATGAGTTAATCAGTGTGAGACACTCTTGAAGGAAATATATTAGATGTTTTCAAGGAAGGAATGTAACAGTAGCAACAAAAGGAAATAACAGAAGAAGAAAATAGCAATGGCAGAGAATGTTCGAGAGTCCTGCCTCCTCTGTCCTCTCCTTAGTCCTATCCTGATTCTAATTTTCTGAATGACCTTTTTTCTATGGCCTTACCCCCTAAAACCTGTTCTCACTCCTTTCCACTATTGGAATCATTCTCGGATCATGTGTTGGGCCCATGATTCTTGCCAGATGGAAGCTGGGTGCTTTCCTTCTTTTTGTCCTTGTTTTGTCTTTTCCGACTGTAGTAAAAAGGCAGTGGTTGAATTCTCCTTTTTGGCCCTTGTGAACTTTCTGCTGTGCTTTCTTCCTCAGGGTATGTAACAAAAATCAATACATATTTCATCCTAAACTAGATAGCCACTCTACTAAAATCACAACGAAGCTTGTAAATACAAAGTTACAAACAACACAAGAACAAAACAGAATAATAGTTAAAATACAATGATCGGGCATAAAACATGTTTGTCACACAAATAAGTAGATAATGTGCACTTCTAATATGGGTGATGAATTTGGAATGGTAATAAAACAATAATAAATATGTACTTCAGCAGAAAATTGTGTTACTTAATACCGGGTCTCAATGACACAGAATGAGCACCAAAACTCACCTCATCAATACTGGTAATGCCACCATTGATTGTAAACGTAAAATCAGGAAAGTCACGTAAGAGGCCATAAAAGTATTCATATCTGCATTGAAAAAATGACATGTCATCTCTCATTGTATACAATGATTGCAAAACTCATACTTTCTTGACACATACTTCAGTGGAGGAATACTCCGATTTTCAGCGGGGCTGAGGCCCTTAAGTAGTGCCTTCCTTGAGTGAATTATGAAATGCTTAGCAGGTGATAAAGAAGAGACCTTGTAAATGAAATCACCTGACAAGCAACAGAAGTTACATCATAAAAAGGTCCCTTAACAAACCAAGGTACACAATTTTATATAAGTTTATAACTGAATATAAAGATTATGACAACTAAATCACAACAATATCAACGCGATATGGAAATCCATTAAGCTTTTAGGGCAATAGCATAACAAACGTGTCCATCTCAAACCCCAGCAAAACAAAGCAATTTAATTCTTAAATAAATGGTACAAGTGAAATTATTGATTAGGATCATGACCTATTTTAACTTTTTTTCCCTCAATAGAGAAAGAAATATTATTGGAAGAGAAGAAAAAAGAACAAAGATACAAGTGACAATTAAATCCTATAAGGATAGACCAAACAATGTAATAACATGTAACAACCTGTTGAAAATAAGCTAGAGGAACACTAATAAACAAGCCAAGTGCAAAGCACTAGAAGGATACCAAAAAAGTAAGCCAGATAGAATCAAATGCCAAAATGTAGTCATTAAAAACCCTAGACTTCCTGTCCAACCAAATACACCGAAGCACCCAAGTGACAATTAAATCCTATAAGGATAGACCAAACAATGTAATAACATGTCATAACCTGTTGAAAATAAGCTAGAGGAACACTAATAAACAAACCAAGTGCAAAAGCACCAGAAGGATACCAAAAAAGTCACCCAGATAGAATCAAATGCCATAATTGTCCTTCTTGAGCAACTCTGTCAATGGCCATGCAATGCTGCCATATCCCTTTACAAAGCAGCGGTAGTAACCTATTAGGCCCAGAAACCCATGTACTGTAGAGTGCAGCCGTCGAGACGTCTACTCTCCAGGGGTGGTGTATTGTTAAGGACTTAAGTATTATGGGATGCCCAAAGTCCCACGTTGAGTAGTATGGAATGTTTTAAGTTGTAGTTAAGGAGAGTGGTTCTCTCCCTTTAATAACTAACTTTTAAGGTGTGGTTCCCCACTCTTCTTAGGTGTTTAATAGTATCCTTCTCAAACAACTTTTGCTAAAGAAAGTCATTCCTAAATAATTCATCTTGTTTGATAAAGAACATTATGAAGCCAATGCATTCTTTGAGCACAACTTAGTTGCAAAACTTTTGAACCATAAGATGGAAAGCTGTGCAGCAATACCAATTACTAACACAACTGATTGTGTGTTAGGTAGGTATACCACAGGTAGTATGTAGTATTAATTCCATACAAATTTTTTAAAACAACGAATGCTATTCAGTCATGAGTGTAGGCTCAATTGGAGGATCAAGCTAAGTTGACCGAAGATCTTGGGTTTGATTCCTACTACTAAATCACCACTGGTGATGGTAGGTCATTTGCAACAACAACTATGAGCCATCCCTAAGGCTTGTGGCATGCATTGACCATGGAGGGGAAACCTTCACTTCTCTGGGATGAACCGTATTAAAAAAATCCTAGCTTTATACTTTTATTGAAAATAAAAAATCCTAACATTACGTCTTTCCAGCATGAATAAACAAAGAATGATTGAAGAAGGACCTTACACAACTCATTGTAAGAATCATGATTATCCACGCCAATTCGACACTTTACAGTGACAGGTGCATTTGTATTGGCAGCCATTACTGAAACAGCCTCGGCAACAAACTTTCCTCGTATACATTAGATTTCTATATTAATGCACTTGATGAAGAAAATTATATATTCAATCTGCTTGTATTTCATAAAGCATAATGAATTAAGGATGATTTTCTAACCTTTGGGTCCAGCATAAGACGTGCGCCAAAGCAGCCACGTCCAGCTACTCTTCGACTAGGACATCCACAGCTGGTATAACATAATTGAAATTTGAAATAAATAAGTTCATCTGGCAATGGTTAATATAACAATGAAACTTTAAGGTGATAAGAAATAAACGAACTTGAAGTTGATCTCATCATAGCAGTAAGCATTAGCAAGTTCAGTTGCTTTTGCCAAATTTTCCAAATTACTCCCTCCTATTTGAAGCACAATAGGATGTTGATCCGGAGTATAGGCCAAGAATCTGTCCTGAGCATAAGAGACAAAAAGAATCAACTTTTTCCAGTACCAATTTATTCACCGCCCCAATTAATTTCGGCTCTTATGTACACATATATGCCCACAGGCCAATGGTATAAAGTATAAATGTCAAGCTTCAAATAAAAAGGCCAACCATTACTAGCTAGGCAATATATTTTGTTTTATCACAAACACTGCATTGACTGTGCTAGTGGTATAAACTATAAAGAGATAGCTTAAGCTTTTCAAAGCATTGGTGTAATGGTGTTTGACACGGTATATAACCAAAGCCTCTATAAAAAATACAATAAAAACTTATATAGAGGCATTGGTGTAAATTCACAAGTTTGACCTTCCCACCCTGCAAACTTCAATAAAAACTTATATTACAATACAAAGTAGAGTGAGCTTATCCATCATCTATACTTCAAGTAGAGTGAGCTTATGCATCATTTATGCTTCAAGCCCAAAGGGCCCTTGCTTGAGGATGTATATTATGGGTACAACCGTATAAGGACATCCATAAGCATAGCAAACAGCTTAAAGCTTTCAAGAGACTACGTCCTTCAAAAATTGCAATAATCTGCTATTCATACACAGAGGGAGGAACCGAGGGAGACTTAAATTATAGCTCCATTGTGCAAAGTTTATTCATCTTTCTTTTTGCTCTGTTAATAAACAAGCTTAACTTCACAAACTTACAAGATTTCCCTTTTGATAAACAATTGTCTCAGCTGCAAGCATCTCTGTATAAAGCCAAGCATGTTTTGATATGAGGCGTGCAAGAGTCCTATAGTGATGGTCTGTCCAGTCCATCATTGGAGCAACGCTGAAATCCAAGCAACAACAAACCCGGCTGATGTAATTGATCATTTTGCCTAATAGCACAAGCCAACATCAAGGAGACAATAAAACAAGATAAAACATAGATACCCAGTTACCCACCTAAACCAAGGAGGAAGATAGCAATCTGCAACCATCACTGCTAAACAAAGTGATTGCTCCTTCTTAGAGTAAGCAGAAAACAGTCACAACCTTCACAAGTTCCTCCGTGATGTACCTACCAATAATTTGCAACAATTTTTAAATGATATTAGACCGCGTAGAACATCATACTCGTCCCCATATACCTATCAATCATTAACCGACCATCGAAAAAATCTTGGTTATAACAGATTTAAGTTGAAAAAAACCTCAATCTCTTTTCAGGGTTAGAGCATACCCCCATGGTACAAATGACCCATGAACAAGAAAATCGTCAAATCAAATACAAATCATGGCAAATCATAAGAAGGCCAACCAAATGAACCAAGCCCCTTAGCAAACATTCAAAAAACCAGAACACTAAATACTGAAATAGGAGGATTGTGTTGGACAAAGTTGTATGTTCATGACATGGTCAAAAATAATAATAGCTCTCTTACAATTATAAATATCTTTTCCTGATACTAGTGGCATATCCAATCCATGAATAGTTTTTTTTTTACAAAAAAAAAAAAGGAAAACATCCTTCGGGAAAGTATAAGAGGAAAGTGAAACTAGCATCTTTGCACACAATTCAAGATGCCAGTGATATGAAACGAGTACGGTAATAGCAACGATTCTCAACTTAGTGAGGCATTTCATCGAACAGTTGATATGCAATGAATGGGATTCTACTGATATATGATATTTGAAGCATAAAGAGAAGGGTATATTACGATAGCAGCGGAAAATAGTTGTGGAGCAGGAACAAGTCCCTTGGCCTTCGTGGCGGTTATCGCCGTTGCCAGAATCCGGCGGCGAATGCTACTGTGGCTATGCGCACTTTGTAATGCAATGTGGCGTTTTACACATTGATTACTATTGGCCTGGGTGGTTGAAGCCCAAAAGCAATTGAGTATTTTAATATATAAATACTTGGCAGCAACACTTTTTCCGCCAAAACCGCCAAAACAGACAACAAAGTCCATTTAAAATTTTATGATCCAAATAGCATTTTAATCATGATTATATTTTCACAAATTCTTGGGGCACAACAAAAAACCAGCAAAAACAGTCAACAAAGCTCATTTAACATTTTATGGCCCAAATAACACTTCTAATCATGAGTATATTTTTAATGGGTTGGGTGATTGTGGGCCAAATTACTATTTGTTGACTGTTTTGGCTGGTTTTTTTTTGTTGTGCCTCTAGCAATGCTCGTATATTTTTAATGGGCTTGGTAATTATGGGTCATATTCTTATTTATTGGCTGTTTTAACTAGTTTTTTGTTGTGCCTCTAACAATCTTCATTTTAAAATTAGCAACTAATAATCTTGACCTTTTATCCAATGGTTGAAAAGGCTGCTCCCATCTATCACATAAGGGGATACTAATCAATAGTACTACATCAAAACTTTCCTTAATTCAATAATCACTAATTACACCAAGAAAATAGTAAAGAAAGTGTTTTCTCTACATTGGTAAACTACAACTAGAACTAAAACTAAGAGAAAAAGGTAAAAGTGCAGATAAAATGATAAAAAGTAATTATGACATTATTTGTGATCTTGAAGATGGTTGATTTTAGTCACAAGTTCCTCCTTATATAGTCTTCTTGGTTCATATTTCCAAGATTCATGTTGTCCACGACCTTATAATTGCTTATTCCTATTTTTATGTCACGAATCTATTAATGAAGTGTAAAAACCCACTACCCACGTTTTTAGTAACCGTCAACTCATTCGTTCATGCACAGCTGACCAGCAATTTCAATTTGCATGTCCTCAGTAGATTCATTTCACCCAACTAACTCCAAATAGTCCATATAACCAATCGTGTCACGTATAACTGTTTTCGCCTCGACTATTTTCACCTCGGCTAATACTTCCTCGACTCAACTAATTATGTTACGGCTCGGCTAACTGCTCTGTGACAACTACTTTTGCTACTAACTATTTTGTCACAGCTACTCTAGTTACGACTCAACTAACTATTTTTAAATTATTAAAAATGAGAATTTAATTTTTATGGTAATTTTTATTGAAAAATAATTCATATTTCATGGTAAAAAATAACTCATATTTCACATAATTATCAAATTGTGCCTTATATTAATTTTTTTTAAAATATATATTTCACTATAGTCTCAAATAAATTCTTAATTTTCTTAATTTATGATAAATTTTATTGCAATGCAATTTTAACATCTATGGAGTTAAGAATCATGTGAAAATAAACATTTTATAATATATATATATATATATAATATTTTATTATTTTAATATTGAAAATATAATTTTTCGTGCATTGCACTGGTAAAAAAACACTAGTAATAAATAAATACCACAGTAATAAAAATTTACACATATTTAATTTAAAACATATTTTTAACCAATGTAAAACAAGTGAAACAATCATGTGAGTTCAAGTTTCCCACCAGAATATCTAGTAAGAAAGTCACAGCCACTATTGGTAAGACAAGTGACCTAATAGTACGTTCCAAATTTAAATCAGAAAGGCCTAACTGGGAATGCCTTGAGAGCAATGCATAATTTAGTACAAGTTATTCCTCAGCCATTAAAAATTGAGCTGACAAAGCAATACATCTTACATAAATTCACAATTAGGGAAAGATGTCAGACCAAAACAAGGCAACACAAAGAAAAAGGAAAAAGAAGTGAAACTGCCAAAGCCTTGAGAGCTTGGATATTCAAAATGACTATGGACAAAGCCCACAAAGGGCAGAAAATTTTGCACTTTTGATTTTTGAAGAGTGCATATATGACTGAAAGCCATAATTTCTTTTCCAGTGATTCAGTTACTAGAAACACAGTTGATACTCTACAGCAGAAGAAGAGTTGTTACTGAGACTTTGCCTTCTCATTTTTGCTTTAGTGAGTCCTTTTTAGATCTCTTCAACTCCCAAGGTGGTAGGCAACCTTTATAGTGAGAGTGCATAAACAATGAAGACATTGATACTTCCCTCTGAGGCATTGAGATTGATGACAAGCAACTGAAGGCAGTTCTTAGTGTCTTCTTTTCGCTATCGCACCCTTGAAAGTCGGGATCGTGTTGAACAGTCGTAGTTTTAAGTGCATCTGGGAGAATGCAGTTACAAAAGGAACCTGTACAAATGACAATTGATGAAAGTTAGTTGAGCTTGACTAGGAATTTAGAGAGTGTTGAGTGCATCAGGGCATTTGCTTCCAAAAAAGAGGATTTCACCATTGTTACTCTTACCTGAAAAAGTGAAATTTGCTTGTTCTAAACATTATATAATACCACATCATAACAATGAGTTTAATTTCTATGCAAGGTCAGTGTAAAACAGGTATTTTCCACATAAAACAAAAGTGGTTTCTTTTGAGATAGTGGATGTGAAAGCCAACTTTTGCTTATGTAGTAGCACCTAAATAGATGTCACTGTAAAACTATTTTAAACTTGCAGTACGCGAGTAGGTGAAAAAATAGGAATGTGGATAAGAGAGGGGGAGTGAAGGTAAAAATGGGATGAAAAGGTTTTGATATTAACTAAATGTTGTTTGGTAAAATAACAGTTAACTTACTCATTTTCATGGACAAATTATGAGGGATGCAATGCAATGCAAATGAGCTATGCTTCACTTTCAAGTTCAACCACCAAACATTTTTGTTGAAACCAACAAATGTAAAGTAATTCTCACTCAAAATTTCCCATCCACTGAGCAAGCCTAACCTAAAAAGTGAGGCAGTGACTGATGTCTGCTATTGTATATGTGGCAGACGCCATGTAAACAAAAAATGAGGAACAAAAGAATTTATGGGAAAACCGTCATCTATAACATCTGCCACAAAGAGCTATCTATGCATAACATGAAACAATCGAAACAAAGTGTTAGGGACTTGGGTATTATGGGATTCCCAAAGTCCCATCTAGAAGTAGTATGGGATGCTTTGTGAAGAATTTACGGAGAGTGATTCTCCTCCCTTAAAAACTACCTTTTAAGTGTGGTTCCCCACTTTCCTTAGGTGCTTAACAATGAGTCAATGAGAGTCTCATAATACTCAGGTCCCTAACACAAAGCTTCCACCAAACTATGGAATCAGAGTTTAAAACTTTTTTTGGTTTCGAAAGTTTGGATGATACATTCGGAAAGAATTCAGATCTGAAATCTGATACATCTTTAGTGTTTACTATACAACTTAACAACAGAAAATAGATATGTGTTTGAAAACATATGGGCTTTGGCCGCCTTGCGTACCAATAACAAAAAGGAAAACATGTCATGTACCTATTCTTGCAAGACGATTGACCCATTTTGGGATAGAATTTCCAGTGAGCTTGTAACAGATATCCTCACAGAAATGGTTGCAATTCTTCACAATCAAGTGATAAGAATCACCATTGTAATCTGCAGATACACGCTCCATGAAATCCCGAATTTGGAGAGGATCCAAGCTAGTAGTTCCCATGAATATCGACTTCCTAAACTTAAATCCAGGGCATTGCCGGGGCTCAACCTCAAAGACACCACTTGTTGGATAGTCATGGGCTCCAAATGCATATTCTATTCCATAAACTGCCAGTATAACAAAATCTATATCAGAACATATTCATGGATTTAGGAGTTCTAATTATACCTCTGTATAGAACAAAAGAGAAATTAGTACTCAAAGACATGAGTAATGTGAATATGACTACACACATGATCAATGTCTAAAAAATGTGCAGGTATATTAGTTTATACCTATGTCTATGCATGTGCAAATATTCATCTGATATAAACCTCCTAACATGTGTATCATGTGTAGGGCAAGCTCAGAATCAGTTTCACACTTGTTTTTACATTGTCCAACAGCCCTATTCACGGGGAACGAATTGTTTGGCACCTTTCATGAGTGTTGGATCTGTCCAGCATCCTTAGTTGAGTTTCTACTCACAAGTTTTGTGGGCTTTGGAAAAGAAAAAGAGGCTAGAATTTTGTGGCATTGTGCAATATACGCCGCTATCTGGACCATATGGTTGGAACACAAGTCCCACATTTTCAATGATAAGTTTTCAAATAAAGAAATGTTATGGAATAAGATTAGGTGTTTGGCATCTGTATGGTGCAAAACTAATAATTTGTTTAGAGGTATTTGCATCTCAGATATGTTAAGAGATTGGAAACCTATGTTCTATAGATAGCTTTTATTTTGTACTTCGGATGAGCAGTTATCCTCTACATATTTGTACTTTTCCACCTCATTTATTAGTGAATTTCTTCTATTATGAAAAAAATCTTGAAAGTTAGAGTGCATTTAATCCCTTGAATGACATTACAGAAGTTGCTACCATTGATTTTAAGGTTTCTGTGTCCATAACAACAACATGCATAAAAACAAGATAACATAAGTTTAAAGTATGAAGTATTGAAGCATACAACAGCAAAAGCAACAACCCTAGTTCCACGAGCGGGGTCAGTTAGTCAGTTACATAAATCAGATAATGTCATCGCACTCCATCTTAAACAAAAATTTATGTTATATAGGATGGAAGTTGAATGAAAAGAGGAGTTGGTAGCATGAAAATAATACCTTAAACAAAACATATCAATGAAGACAAACTCTTGGCAGAAACTTTTTGTATAAAAAACAAATGTTTTAGAAAAGAGAAATGTTTTGTGCACACCACAAAATCAGTTACCATGTGTAATAATCCAACATTTTGAAACTAGTAATCCAACTAATAATAAAAGTTGATTACTAGTTTCAAAATGTTGGATTATTACACATGGTGGCTGATGGTGAGTGGTGACTGATTTTATGGTGTACATGTAGCATTACTCTTTAGAAATATACGAAACAGTTGTAATAGTCAACTGACCTTCAACCGCAGAGTGAAAAATACCAAGGCCTGCCCAATACATGTAGCCATTTACTGTTGTCAAATCATACACATTGAGATATACAGGCGCGTTCCCAGGATTGTAGTCAGCTGATTTCACTTTAGAGAATATGCAAAAGGGGGCGGTTGATTTGTCTCTGAGTCGAAGGCGCACAACAGAGGGCCAACTACTTTTAAATCCAGAATTCATTTTATGAAAGAACACAGGAAGTAGTAGTCAACATCTATTTCCTACCTGCATATACATTTAGACAAAACAAAATGTAACCAATGAAACAGGAAAATTTCATCATGCGATTCCTCGGCAGAATGTCCTATACCGTTGACCTAGGTGTTCATTACATGCATATTGCCCATATTTTTATTTTAATGTTACTACCATTGCAAGCCATTAATGACTACTTTGGTTCTCAATATCTCATGCCATATAAGATACATGTAATGTTTATGAATGGCCATTGCTATTTCATATATAGGTTATTTCAACTTAGGAAATCAAGAAATGAAGTAATCTCTTGAATCATTTTATGAAATACCAGACTTAAGCCAGACTAGGCTTTTTCACAGAAAATGCAACAGCACCATCATCCTTATTCAAGAGCCAAGAAAGATTATAACAAGTTACTTTCTCTTGAAGGAAAATTATTAATTTTTTCGCTATATTGGTTCATTGGTGCTATCTGCATTACACATCAATGATGAAAGTAGCTGTGCCAGATTGTCTAGTCGAAGGATTTTTCCACAAATATCACTTTTAAGCTATGTTGTAAGGCACATAATTCAGTAAATGCAACCCAATACCAAGTTCAAACATCGATTTATGCACTACAAATTCACAATGGATAGTACTAATTTGTATCAATAACTTGTTGTAAAATCTAGAATAAGGTAATTGTAAAATTCAAATCTGTTTATGTTTAATGATAATATACATATAAGTTTATAATTGATATAATTTACCTATGTAATCGACTAATCGTAGTAGTCTCATTTCCGAATTTATTAGCATAGCCATGAGATGTACAGAGTAATCTACATGCTTTTTATAGATTATAGTTTTTAGAGTGATAACACCAATGTTGACTTCAGATTGAACTAAGCAGGAATAAAAGAAGACCTACTATTAGGATTAAAATTAGTTAGACAAAATACAGGTCCCTAACATCCCTCACAAGTGAACTCACTTCACTACACAATTTATTAAAGGATTTTCAGATTGATCTACAGAGTTCAATGGTTTATTGTGATAGTCAATCGGCTATCCACATAGCCACAAACCCAAGCTTTCACGAAAAAACAAAACACATAGAGATTGATCTTCACTATGTTAGGGAGAAGGTGAGAAAAATCAACTTGCAGACATTTTTACAGAAACTCCTAATAATCCTCAATTTCAAAATCTGTTGTCCAAGATGGGCTCCATAACAATCTTGACTCCATCTTGAGGGGGGTATTAGTATTATGATTAAATTAGTTAGACTAATATTAATTAGATTAGTTAATTATTGTTACAGAGGTAGTTAGTTAGTTATTCTCAAGCTGCTACGTATATATACCAAACTCCATTCTAAATACAACATAACTTTCATTTACCACAAATCTTCATGATTCAATACCTACAAAGTATTGCGAGTGGAAAAACGTATTTATGTGGTAAACAACAAAAAATTCTCTAATAGAACCATGACATTCAATATATACTCGCAAGATAAGAGTAATCAAATATATAGATAGTGTGATGTTTTGCTTATTTACACACAAACACCAAAGCAGCACCTGCAGACCACTCAACTTTGACAACCTCATTTAGATGTTAGAGCATTGCAATAGCTTTTGTTTTGATCCAAAAAACATTCAAGTAGAGCAATGTGTTAGGAAATTGGCTCATGTATATTGATAAGACAATTATTGGTATCATTATGCTTATTCTCAACAAGTAATATCACTGGAGATGTTTGAATTTTATTTAAGGATTTTGGATAGATCTGTTTTGATTCTTTTGGAAAACTGGAGATTAAGGATCCTCGGTGATCAAAGAATTTCTTTGGAGGAGATTCTTAGGTGCACTCTGGAGTCAGAGTCAAGAGAGTCATGGAGTCAGTGTCACAAGAGTCAAAGTCACAGTGACTCCAAAAATGACTCCAAACCGATCCTCACATATTTGTGCCTCCCTATCAGCACATAGTGACTCCCTGCAATACACAGTGACTCCAAAATTGGAGTGAACAAAAAATTGACAATTTTGTTCACTGGGTCACTGTGACTTTGTTCACTGTTCACTGAGTCACTGTGACCCTCGCACCAAACACATGACAGAGTCAGTTTTTTTCACTGACTCCCTGACTCTGACCCCAGAGTTAGAGAAAACAAACGCAACCTAAGAGTATGAAATCTATTTGCTTCGTACCAGTTAACTTTTGATAAATTAGTAGAACATAACTATTCTCTATATCCATGTTTGAAACTTAGAGTTTTACACAGACATCCAATCATGGATTAACACATCAGCAAAAGTCATTAACTCAACTACCCACTAACTAAAAAGTCATATAAATCAATGGATGTGATTGGTTGATAGTGTAACATTTTTTACATTGTCAGTGCATCATAATTAAACTCTTGAAACTTAACCCATCACTCTCCACTATAATTCACCTATTTGACTACATCTCAAAATATGAATGATACAAAGTAAACAATTATTTTGCTCCAAGAATATTTTCTTAGGGTGCTATGAGAGTATGAAAAAAATCTATCTTTGTCATTTATTCCTTGGCTCATTAACTTTGTAGGTTATCGTTATTTGTTTCTCTCTTTGCATCTTTAATGCAATAAATGATGTCAAATAACAAATTAAACAGAAAATATTTTTTTTCTAACTCTCGAAGGATCTAAGAATTTCTCACTTGCTCCCACGACTTCAACTGATGCTATAAATCATTAAATTCTCAACCATACTTGATGCTTCACCTTAAATCATTAATTTGACAAACTATAATGTCTTTTTGGACAACAATTACAAAATAGGAAAAAAAAATAACATATAGTATATAAGTATTAAGAGTATTGATGTCAAATCGAGAATCTTGACAAATTGACACTACAGAATACGAACAAGAGAAGAAAAAAAAAAGAATTCAAAATTTTTTTAGCTTCATATATAGTAGTTTATAAATTGATTCGGAGCAATAGCATCAAGATATTTCCCAATGACAAATGAATGAATGATTGCGATGTTTTACTATTTGAAATTTTGCTTTTAAAAAGTAATTTTGAAAAAAGTAATGTTAAGTTCAAACTTCAAAGCAGACCAAAAAAAGGAGTTAATATGAGAAAAATTACTGCACTAGATACATAGAAAGTTTTATAACATTAATCAAGATCTATCTGATGGATTGGTGAAAAAATAGCAAAAAATAAAACAAATGAAGGCCATAGATCAGATGGAAAAACAAAAAACAAATAAATAAATAAACAAAAAGAAGAAATATATACAAGAAATAATGTTGTACTTGTAGCTGATGATCTTCCACAAGCAAAACAAGAATGAGAAGAAGAAAGTACTTATAAAAATATCATCTATGAAAAAAGCAAAGAAACAGGTAATGAGTGAACACTGAACAAAGTAAATCAAGCTAGAAACATGGAAAATGAGTTAGAGACACAAACCTTAAGATGAAAAGGGCAGCAAGAAGAAGAGAAAGTGGCTCCTCCAAAAAGTGAAACAGGCATTGTATTGTGTGAAGAGAGAGAGAGAGAAGAGAAGGAAGAATTCGAAAATGGAACAACAGTAATGTGTGTGGTGCCTGAAACTCACACGCACATTGTCTTTGCTTTGCCTTCTCTGAGTCTCTGACACAACACAAGTTGGTAAGAGTGAAGACAGGGTTGCTTTATTTGTCCTTTTTTGTGCCCAATGAGCAAAGATTATCATCATAATTAACCCTTTTTTTTACATTCAGTTGCATTGAGTTCACTTTGGAAATGATGATTAAGAGTCCGTTTGCTTGCTTTTAAAATAATTGATATTGAAAGAATTGTATTTAAAATAATTGATATAGAAAAAATTGATTATTTGTATTTGGAAAAATTGTTAAAAGGTGGATTTGAGATGATTGTTGTGAGATAGTAAAAATAAAAGTAAAAGCTAAAAGTTTTTGCTTCCATTAGAATCCATTATTTTGAAAGTAATTCACTCTTTCTAAAAGTAAAATGTCAAAACAAACACATTCACTTTTTTTCTAACACAACGGTAATTTTAGGAAGCAACCAAACAAGTTGTAAGATTTAAATAAAAAAAATTAATTTTATCCCTCAACTCGCCTTATATATATATATATATATATATATAACGTGTTGATACATATAAATGTTTTTATGAGGTGATATTATTCTCAAATATTTTTAATATAACGGGACGATACATAATAATTTCTAATATAACAGATAATACATATTAAATTTTATATATGAGATTATTATAATTATATAGCATAATTTTCTTTCTTTTTTATTTTATTTTTGCATGAAATGAGAAAATTTTGTGAATGCAATTTTTTATAAAATATGATATGGACATCGAACCGGTTGAGGGAGAGGTTCAGAGATTTAACAGGTTCATCCGAAGTTCAACCGGGAGTTCAAAGTCAGATATAATAAAATACAAAATTTATTTATAAAATATTATCAATATCCATATAAAATAATCTATTAATCTTTGTTAGAGGCTTTATATATTTTTATTTTAGTTAGCCTATTCTATATTATTCATCCTATTTTAATGTAAAATCATTTGTTGCATTATTTGTAGCCTTCCCAAAAATTTGGTTGCAATTTTTAGTTTTTTGAAATATAAAGCCCTTACTTATCCTTCTTGCGTGTAGTAGCTTTTTTCTTTAATTTTTTTATTGGACTTGCAAGAGCATGACTCATTCTCTGGGCCTCTTATGTGATTAGTAACCCTAATAGCTATCCCTGTAGAGTCTTTTTGCTTTAATATGGTGCCACAACAGCTCTGATCTTATTATTTCTCTCACTCTCTCTCTTTTCATATTTGTCTTCCATGGAGCTGCACATCAACTTCGGCTTCTAACGCTTCTGCCTACGTCACCCTCTGAGTCGTGTCTCCGACATGTGGATCTAGATGCTGCCACCATTTGATGTCGCGGATCTTCTTCTTCACGCGAGGAATCTTTGTCGCGCGTTTGCATTATCCGCCGACGTTGCGCACACTCTCTCTCTCTCCTTGCATTGTCTCTTTCTCAAGACCGTCAACTGCTCGGTTTTTTACCCGTTTGCCGGTTAAACGGGGGTTTGCAGCGGTTCAAATCCGGCAAACGCACCAGATGTCAGGCCAGTTCACGGTCCGACTGGTTAGATTGCCCGGTCTGGTCGGATTTTCAAAACCATGGCTATTATCACTTCATTAAAAATATAAAAACTTATTATAAAATAATATAATAATAAAAAGTAAAAATAACGATATATAATGTAAATTTATTGATGAGTGAAAGTATTAGTTTAAAACCTAAATATAAAATTGATAGAATATATTATTATTATTATTATTAATTATTCAAATTAAAAAAATATTGAGAAGTAGAATAATTTTGTAAGAAAAAAGATATATATGAGTGAGTGCTGATGAGATCTATATAATGAAAATATAATACAAATCATTAAATTGAAATTATATGAGATATTAGATATATTTGATTTTTCTATCATTTTGAATACAAAATATAGAAGAAAATAGAAAACTACCCATATTATATATGAGTTTAATTATGATGCACTGAATTTAACACTGTCAGTCAATCACATCCAATGATTTATATGACTTTTTAGTTAATTAGTGATTGAGTTAAAGACTTTTGTCGATGTGTTAATCCATGTCTATGTAAAATTAATTATTTACACTCATAATAGATTAAAATTAAACTCATTATATATTGTAAATTTAATGTATTTGGTTAATTTGTTGTGCTATTATCACTTCATTCAAAATATAAAAACTTATTATAAAACAATATAATAATAAAAACTAAAAATAAAGATATATAATGTAAATTTATTGATGAGTGAAAGTATTAGTTTAAAACTTAAATATAAAATTGATAGAATATATTATTATTAATAATAATAATTAATCAAATTAAAAAATATTGAGAAGTGGAACAATTTTGTAAGAAAAAATATGAAAAAATTTTAGTGCATCATATAATCAAATATAAAATTAGAATAAATGTGAGGGTGTCACGTGTACATAACTCAATGCATAATTGCATATGAAAATGTCAAAAGTTAGAACATTTTAATAAATATTATATGTTTCATATTTCATAGTGATTATAACATTAAAGTAGTTAGAATAAAAAATAAAAAATTATGTATAAAATGAATTTTGTAAGAAAAAACTTAAGTACGCCACATCATCAAATTTAGTGTATTTATTCGGTACCCAATATTTTTATTGGGTACCGGTACCTAATTATGTGTTTAATCTGCTATTACATGTTTAGATAAATCTAACTCGATACTCGTGAAGCATGGTGGCCGCGGCCACAACTTCTTGGTCAAGCTTCATTCTCGATCGCATCTTCTCTTCCCGTTTCCCTCGCACAATGCGCTCTCTTTCTCTCTAATGGCAAGTTATGAGTTAGGTTTTTCATGAATTAATAAAGTTATAGAGTATCAATACAAATTAAATTAAATTTTAAAGATTACATGTCAAACATATTACTAGTTATTTAAATTTAAAAATTTAAATTAATTTTATATATAAATCAATTCATAGTTACCAAATACATCAATTGGATATCGGTACCCTCCATTTTTGTTGGGTACCGAATCAAAATCCTCAAATTTAACATGAGAATCAATTTGGGTGTATCACTTCATAGGTACATAACTCAACTTTAGTATTATATATAAGATATAAGATAAGATTTATTATTTTGCTGATTTTTTATTGATTAATGGTTTAAAATAACTTTACAAACTTATGAAAATTAAGTCTTAAAAGAATGAATTTAATTTTGACACACTGACAGTGTAATTTTACACTGTCATACAATCATAAGACTTCATTTGAATGACTTTTTAGGTAGTAAGAGAGAGAAAACACAATTATGGCTGACATGACAACACATGATTGGATGACTGTGTAAAAAACTTGTACATCAATGGATGAAAATTATCCCTCTATTTTTTTTTAATTGTTTAGTTTTAAATGCGCACTGGAATTTAGGTAATGACATGTATAGTCTTAAAATCAATGAAAAATATATCTATTTTACTAAATTATCCTTTATTAACAATTAAATATATATTTATTATATTATTTAATAAAAAAGACAGTAAATATTTATTAAAAATAAAAGAGAAAAATAATAATAAAGTTTATCTCAAATTTTAAAATGTACAAATAAAAAAATTACGTATTTCTAAATTAGAGAATTAAAAAGAAAAAACACGGAGGAAGTAATCTAAAAGAATATGAATTGTGAAACAAAAATTTAATTTTGGTGCATCATCTACCATTCATAAACCATCACATTAATTTATTCTTTCCTACTATTTGAAAATTTGTTAGAATGGATTGTTGTAATTGGTTAAGCATGTAAGATTTTTTCCGAATATATCAAAATTAAACTCGACAAAAAACTGAAAAAGTCCGCTCGTAATTTCGAAAATCAAATCAAAATCAATATCGAAATCAAGTTTGATACAAACTTAGTTACGTATATCCTTTGGACTAGCCGTTCGCGCCACACACCTTATTCCTCTCTCCCCCTTCGTCTTCACTTCTCTCTCTCTCTGTTTCATTGCATTAACTTCACATTCGTCACTCTCTCAGAATCTCAGTTCTGGTAACTTTGAGGCTTTTCTTCACTTTCTTAATTCTTTTTTGCTTCAATTTTTTTTCGTTCATTCTGTTTCTCTTTTGCCGTTTCCCTTTTTTCCTTTATGCTTTAGCGATTCAAACGCGGTTTTCATATTGTCCTTCGTTATTTCGAAAATCGTTCGTCTTCCTCGTTTATCCAATCTTCTGTATGTTAGCTTCTAAGTTATTATTTATTTTAAAAAAAAAAAGTTAAGTTCGTAATACTATTTTTATTTTTATTTTTATTTTGGAGATTTTTCCGAGTCGGCAATGTTCTTGCTTTTTTTTCAACATTAAATTGACAGAAAAAGAAAAGTGGGGGAAGGAAGGAAGAGGAGAAGACGATTGTAATTTTGGTGTTAGTTGAATGCAAATTAATCACTGTTAGTTTATTTGGCTGCGTTTATTTAATGTCAATGTTTTTTCAAAATTTGAATTCTTATCAGATTTCAAATTATGTAATCTAACAATTAGCAAGTAACGCTAATCCTGCTGGGTCTCATTAAGAAATTGAGGAGACTCTAATATTCCAATATTGAGGGTTTGGTTCACCTGGTCTTGTTTCTGCTCTTGCATCAGCATAACTTGTGTTTAATTTTTGGGTTTCTCTATTGATGCTAAATCAAGTGCCTTTGTAATCAAATTAAGATATTGAATTCAATTCCACAATAGAAAAAGAAAATTGATTGTGTCTACCTTCACCTTAACTTAGTCATAGGTTTATCAATGAATCCTCATTCTCTTTATTTTGGATTTTGTAGCAGTTTTATTGGCAAGGAAGACATTGAGTGCGGAAGTTTCTTGAGCTTGATGGGGACAGAAGAATCCAATAAATTTGGTGCATATTACAATTTTTTGGAGCCTAAAGATGTCAGTAAACATGCTATGTACAATCTGAAAGAATTTTCTCTATCTGCCTTCTGCTCATAGCTGATATCCTCTATTGTTTTCTTTCAATTGTCTTTTTCCCCTAACAGGAAGCTCTAAACAAGCCTTTGCATCCACATTGGACTACTTCTTTTCAGGTGTGAAAGAATATTTGGTTTGAAATAATTTGTGTTTGTACCTTGACCGTGTATACTCGTGTTCTGATATTCTAAATCTTTTACCTAGGCATATTATAATTCAGGTTCTACCCCAACTCCCCTTTTAAATCCTCACGCAGCCGGTTCTTACCCTATGCAATATGTTTGGCCAAATCAGGTACTGTAGTGATTTGCATGCCATTGCATCTTGTAAGAGGCTACTTTGTTTGATAATGAGAAAGGGACAAGTCATGTGCTTCATTTTTAATTCTTTGTTTGTTGGTACAGATGAACAATACAATGCTTCAACGTGATTTTCTGCATGACCAGATGAACCTCTCCAATAATTCTATTGTAGCTGGGGTAATCCTAAATCAACAACAACAACAACATCTAAGCATTGTTCCATTAGCTACGGTAATCATATATAGTTCATTAAATAATTCCTATGAAATTCAGGTTTCCAACTGTTTTTCACTTAAGGGAAATGTTCAAGTCATTTAGGGGCTTTTTGGGTTACGGCGGGGGATAGATTCAATCTACGATTCATCCTGATGGTATAACACAACTGCTTTTGCATTTTGGTCAGGATGCTGCATCGATTTTTTCAGAAAAAGTACGAACAATGTTTGGTGGAAATAAGCTGGATTCAATGAAAAAATGTGACAGAAGCTCACAACCTAAAAGCTCAAAAACTAAGAAGTCAAGAGAAAATGAGAATAATTGTTCACCTCCAAGCAATGACAAGGATGTAGTGTCTGTAAGGTACATTGTGTTCTTCTGTTGAACATCCTGGTCACATTTCTTCCAAGCTTAATACTAATTTATCTCTCTGTAGTGGAGCAAGCAAGGAATCTCCAGATGAAAGCCATGACAATGAGAATGTATGTTGATCTTCTATTGAATTTTTACTTTCTGGTGCCTTAATGCATAAACACCTGAAGAATGTAATATGTGTTCTGCTACAACTATTGTTTCTGTTTTAAAAACTTGAAGTAACTGTTAATCTAAGATGCACTAGTTGATTCTTATATGTAGTTCAGGATGGTCAGAATCTTAGACAAGAAGGTTAATTGAAATTCTTTCCATTGCAGGACTTTCCTCCAACTAAGAAGCAGGAACATAATGTGGTGCTTGAAAATGGTATGCTTGAAAGTTCATTTTATCATCTATGAGATTTGAGCAAGGGTAGATGATTTAAGGTAACTAGGATATTAATGGAGTTAGTTTGACCGATTATCTTGCATATCATCACTTTGCAGCAAATTCAACAGAACAGAATAAGAATTTGGGGACTGGCGTTGATGCTTCTAGCAATGCTTCTGAACTTGCAAAGCTGGTACTATAAACTTTAATGGGTTGAATTCCTAGTTTGATTAGGCTTTACTTGTGGCTTAAGCTAAAATACACAAACACTAAATTTACTAGCTCAGATAAATTGTAATGTCTCTGTGTATTAGTGTGCTAAACATAAATGTAGATCTAAAAAGCCCTGCTGAAAACATTTTGCTTTTGGACTCTTGAGTCTCAGAATTACAAAATTTAATGCTAGTAATCAACTTCAGATTTCAAGTTGAGATAGATTACGAAGGCAACCAAAAGAACATATTGATTAGCTCCCATTTTACTATTTTAGTTATATCTTATAACTTTCTTGAAGGTAAAATTAATCAATTCCACATGGACCACTTGTAATCACCATAGAATGAAAAATGGAATTGCTAACTTTAATACAATTGCGCACAGGAGATGCTTGTTAAAACTAGGGACCCATAACATTGGAGAGATCTGGAGCAACGGACTTAGTGTATTGAAAGTTTGAAACCATGTTTTGATCCAAAACCTTAAGGGTGTGTTTGGGAGTTTGTTTTTGGAGGGGAGGGAGAGATTTTGAGGAGTCTAGATGTGTTTGAGAGGTATATTGGTAGGGAGGGGAGGTATTTGAGGAGATTTTAAAATCCTTCAAAAACCTCCAAACTCCCTAATTTTTAGTTCCCCCAATTTGGAGGATTATCAAACTCTCAAACAAGAGGAAATTCTTCCTTCCAAGTTCCTTCCTCCCCTTCCCCTTCCTTTCCCTCCATAACCTCCACCTCCCCTCCCGTCCTAACTCACAAACAAAGCCTAAATCAAAGCCTAAATCAATTGATTTCTGACACAATGTCTACAATACTTCGTCCACCCTCATAACCATTAGGAAGTCACTTGATTTTTCAAAAACACTTCATAGAACATGTGATCTATGAAGAAGCTATATCTTCAACATCTCTAAACTTTTCTTATATGTATTTTTGTATTTGCTATTTTTTTTTTCTTTTGATGCTTTGTTCCTGTCAATTAAGAGCCTTTCATATGAAATGCCACCAGAATTTTAATTTTATTATTACTGTTCTAGTTCTGGCTTAAACGAGTTTATCTGGTGAAAGTATATAAGAAAGTTAACCCTTGCTAAGGTTCCTCAGTTTAATTCTTACCCATATAGAGTGATATTGCCTACTTTTTCTTGCTGAGTTGCATTTATCTTGACAGGAGAAAGATGAAAAAAAGAAAGAAAGGAAAAGACAATCAAACAGGGAATCAGCTAAGAGATCAAGGATGCGGAAACAGGTATATAACACTTACTAGTAATGCATCTAGTGTTGGTGGATCTTTTGTAACTTCAGATTTTCGAAACTGCAGTTGAATATTTTAAATGGTTTATGAATTCAACACTGATTAGATATGAGGGATTTCCAGTTTTGATTAACTATAAGTATAAAAGTATTTTACATAAACATCTAAGCATGTATTCACATATTATTCAAAGCATACAGGGATGGCTTAGAAAAAATTATGTTAAACTAAGTCACCAAAATATCAAAGAAAAATCAATTTTAACTTAATATCACAGGTATGCTACATGACACTATCACTGGTCAGCACTCAGCAGTATTTCTAACCTGGTTCCAGTTTATTATGTTATGTAGATGCGTGAGACATTTCTGGAAATGCATATATTTTTTCAAATGCTTTTAACTTCTCTTACCACATCAGTGAAAGCTACTAAGTATTGAACAAGAATACTGGGTCTAATTTTTCCAAAAGAGCGAGCCAATAAATTCATATTGATTAAAGCTTATGGTACATTCTCAAAGATGCTACCCGTTCTGTTGGAACATGATGACAGGAACTTTAATTAAATCATATATTTGATAATCACAGCGGGAGTAGCAGATTTTTCTTGTGCTGCTCTGTTGTTCGTCAAATCTCTTGTGAATTCTTGTTAGTTCTGGAAAAGACGTTATGCATAGTGAACTTTTATTCCATCTTCTTAGAGTGGCCTTCCATATGATTTCATTATTTGTATCTTTGCAGAAAGAATGTGAAGAGCTACATAGAAACATGGACATTCTAAAGGGTGAGAATTCTGCACTCACACAAAAGCTTATGAGGCTTTCAGAGGAATGTATGGAGCTCTGCAATGAAAATGATTCTATACAGGTCAATCATTTATACCCTTTTCTTCTCATTCATTGTCAAAAGAAGTTCTTTGGACTATGACTACTCTATTAAGGGTGTGTTTGGTTTGGGATAAAAAGGAGGATTAAGTTTTCTGGGTATGCAATTTCTTTCAAAGCGGTTTGCAATTTCAGTGAAGCTATTAGTACTCCACATTGTCAATTATATTCAATTTTTAATTACTTATAAGCCTAGTTAGTTTGCCTATTTGCTTAGTTGAGAATTTAATTAAACTAGGCTTAACTATGCTTTTAATACTCACAAATACGCCATTTTGGCTCCGGATTTTGACCCCTTAAATTTTTGCTTCGATTTTGGTCTCTCTAAGTTTTTTATTATGTTTTTGGTCCTTTTGTGTAGACTTGCCTTGAGGTTAAGTGGTGAATATATAGACTGCGTTTGTTTGTAAGTACAAATATAGATTATAAGGAAGTCACATATAAAATTCTGTGTTTTTGGTTTTGTATATTTGCATACTCATTTTTAAAATGGACACAAAATACACAATATTTTGTTATTTGTATATGTATTTGTGTATCTGTTTTTTAATCAAACATCCCAAATTTATGTATTTGTATGTGTATTTGTGTATTTATGTATCAGAATATAACAGTATTTTTAATATTTGTAACAAATAAATGCATATTTTGATACACTGATAGGGTCTGAAATTTTGAACAACAGAGACCAAGAACAAGGAAAGGGAAAAAAGAGGGACCAAAACCAAAGCATTAGATAGACCTAAATCCAAACTACCAATATTTAGAGAGTAGAAACATATTTAAGTCCAAATTACTTTAGCTTATTGAGAGTATACACAAACACTAGAATGTGATACAACTATAATGTGATTGCATTGAATCGTGATCTTTCACATGCGTGCAGCATCACTTGGAATTATGAGATTTTGTTCATAATTATACCCACTTCCAGTTTCTTAGAACACTTATTATTTATTCAGCAGCTTTTCATGATCTTGATCTGTTGGTGAGTGATGAGGAAGACAAATGTTAACATAGATTCGAATTTACAATGAATCATATTTGTTACATTGTATCAACCAGGGCTTTATAATATTTATATATTTCCCTGTGAATCTGAGACTATAATAAGAGGATTATTATTATTATTATTATTATTATTATTATTATTATTATTATTATTATTATTATCGTAATTTGTGCTTGCACCACTGATTGGAGTGTGTGATTTGTTGGGGGGACAGGAAGAGCTGGTTAAGATGTATGGAGCAGAATCAATTGCAGATCTATTGCCAATGAAGCCAGCATGACATTGTTGCCGGTGGATATGTCCATACAATAGGAAAGGAATAAGCTAACAACCCATCAGAAAACATATTTTTTCTTCTTCTGATATTACAACCACTTGAGTTTTGCACCTTCTTAAGCATCATTTTGAATAACAGTACTTATAATATTTTTTAACTTTCTCGAAATAGGAAATCATAATTTTTCTGTTTGACATATAACTTATTACTTATCTGAAAGTTATTTTATTGCTTTTTGAGAAGCATTTTTTAAAATATTTAAAATAAATATTATTATTGTGTATTTAAATATAAAATAACTTATTTATAAGTTATTTTTTAGAAATTACTTCTATAAAAGAATTTAAATAAGTTATCTTTCAAACTTATTCTTAAATTATTTTTTAGAAATTACTCCTGCAGAAGTTACAGATAATAGTTGATTTTATGGTGTACCGATCATTTCTCATTAATCATATACCACCTTGTTGGTATATATTCCTTTTCTTTTACGAAGAAAATAAGAACTGCAATTAAACAAATGTTTGATTGAGCATGTCATTATAGTTATAGTAATATAAGAATATAAGAGGTCATGACAAATAGGGATTACTTATGTGTTCTTGTAGAAAGTGAAGGAGTCAATGAAAATTTGACTTTATTAAGTGTTTAGTGTAGGAAATTCTAGTGGAGGTGAGAATAAAATTACATTGATTCAATAAATAAAATTGTCAATTTTTTATTTATTTCAATTTGAAGTCGTTGAATGTTGAAAGAGAGATACAATATGAGAGTTTGTTTAGAGTCAATTTTGGAGTCATTGTGACACTGATTTTATGACTCTATTACCTTAATGAGATGTAAACTCCAAAAAACAGAGAAAACTTTTCTAAAGTGCGGGATATCTATTCTTGGATCTTAGAAGGCGTTTGGTTTGCGGATTAAAATTTTATTTTCGAGAATAGAATTCGATGAATCTAGGAATCAATTCTCCAGGAATATATTACTCCCTCTGTCCAACAATAAATGACGTTTTAGACTTTTCACGGATATTAAGAATGTAATTAAAGCACACAACTTTATATGTAAAAATAATATATTATGACTAAATTATCCTTTTAGTTTTTTGTGTAATAATTATTATAAGAGATATGAGAGAGAATGCATGTGAGGATAAAATTGGAAAAAAAAATAAATACTTTCTTAAAATTCTAAAATGACAGATAATATTGGACAAGAGAATTTTCTAAAAGGACAATTATTTATGGACGGAGGGAGTATTCGTGTGTCTGGTTTGTACATTAAGTTCTTAAAGTTTTTGGAAATCTTGTACAATATTTCTGGGAATGATTTATTCTTGTGTTTGGTTTGTAGTAACATTCCTGGGATAAAGCTGGTAATTTACAAAATTATCCCTTGTATAATAAAATAAGGGTTTTGCTAATAAATACCCTAGGGTGCGTTTGGTTGGGGAAATCCTTGAAGATTCCCAGGAATATTTCATGGAAAAGTCACATCCTCATGTTTGGTTCACTTTTAATCAAAATATTTCTGGGAAAGTTGCATTCCCGGGAAACCAACTTTCCCACTTTTTTAATCCCACCTCCCCCATGGAAATCATAGATTCCCATCTCATGGGAATATTTTGAAGAGTGTAAAAAGACTATATTTTCCCTATTATAATTTGTTATTTCCAAAATTATCCTTATTCAATATCCATAATAATAATAATAATAAATATAATAATAATATTTTATTTTTATTTTTAATTTTGATTTTGATTTTAATTTTAAATTTCATTTTAATTTTAATTTAATTTTAATTTTTTTTCTTTTAAATTTCATTTTCATTTTCATTTTAATATAACTTTATTACTTTGATTTTTAATTTGGTGCATACTTTTGATATACATTTATTGTTAATTTTTGCTTTTATTGTTAGGGGTATTTAAGGAAAAATAAAAATATTCTCAAAAATATTAGTGTGAACCAAATACAAAAATGATTCATTCCTAGGAAAGTGATTCCCGGGAATGAGATTCCCTGGAATATACACATTCCCGGAAAAAAAATTATCCGCGAACCAAACGCACCCTTGCAGCAAAATCCATAAAACTTACATATGGTTGAGGAAGAAAAAAAAATGGAGGAAAATGTCTCCCAAGAATCTTTAAAGCTAAGGTTAAACCAATTATTAGAAAATAATTTTCCCATCAAACTTTTTCGAAAATCTTGCAACATCCCCTTAATTAAATAATTAAATAATGGTCATAATGTTTTTTTATTGATCAAGTGACCAATATTTATTTTTGAGTTAGGATCAAATCACACCAATATAACTTTAAGTAATTATTACATTAACAATTATGTTATAAATTTTTAAATTGATCTAAAATCATTTAAAAATCAACTTAACGCATGTATAAAATTAATAACAATAAGAGCTATATAAAATCATTATTATTGATATTTAATTTTTTTGGAATTTGACAAAAAGAATCTTTATAATTTTCTATTGTAATTTAATCGTTGGATCGATAAAAATATTATTAATTATATATATTTATATAGAGGTTGTTACTAAAACAATTTTCCTTTCAAGTTTCAACTCGTGGCTGTTATCATAGAAGAAAGAGACACACGCAAATTGAGACAGGAGGACAAAACTCATCCACTAGCGCATACCAGGTTGGTATTTGGCGGGAACAGGAGTGTCTGAGTATGCACTTTGCACCTTTCCTTTATGATAAGAGTTTTATGAACATTTCCTATATATATGATGCCATTTTGTTATAACCGAATCAATTATATACTTACTAGCTAATTAAGCAGCAAAGCAAGAGTCAGAGTCAGTTTTTCAGTTACAACTGATTAGAAGGATTATTTAGCACCTGCACAGAGGATCAATATATAGGTTTGTCAAATATTTACTTATGTCTCTGGAATCATAGTTGTAAATTGCGGTTATAATTGTGCTATGACATGTAAAATTGAAGAATATACCATCATTACTATTGCAATTGCCGTGCATTATTCCTGACATGGTTGAGGAGAGCACTGCAACTGCAATACTATTGTGATAGTATTAGAGCTGTAAAGCACAATTTTATACTTTTTTGTTTATGGAAAAAGAGAATTTACTAATTGAGTTATAGACTATGTGTAATTTAGTTCTTGAGTTTTCAAAATGCATTTTAAGTTTATTAAAACGTGTAAAATATTTTATTTGTTAACTTGTCTTCCAAAAATCCGTTAATTGGTCACATTGTCCGTGCAACAAATCGTTTGTGCAAATATAGTTTGAGGAACTCAACCCCTTTTTGTTTATAATTGTGCAGATAATTTCTTACTCATTTACGGTTAGTTTAATTTACCTACTAATGTTTGTTGTATAACAAAAATACATCCAATTAATATTTGATGTGTGCTATATATCGTGCGTAATGTATGCTATACGTAACATATTATACATATAGCACACATTAAGTATGATATATAACACATGTTGGATATTTATTGGATGTATTTATGTTGTACAATAAGCATTATTGAACCAATAGACTTTAAATGATAAATTAATAAATAAGATATTTTGCATGTTTTAGAAAACTCAGAATTTATTTTTCACATTTTGAAAATTCAGGCAAAGTGTGTTTTTTTTTTATGTTTAAAGTTATTGGGTGTTAGAATATAATTGTTGCAATATAAATTACAATCATATCTATATATAGTGGAACATGCTTTATACCATTTCTTTTTAAAAATTTTCAGTCATCTTAGACTTGCAAGTATATCTTTTAGGAGCTATTATAGAAGTACAAAATATATTAATCAAAACAGTAAAAAATATAAATTTGGATATAAATTATTCAATTCATTAAAAAAATACATATAATTAAGAATGTTATTTGGATTAAAAGTATTAAAATTATTTTTTTTACTGTTTTGACTGGAAAAATATTATCAAAGACTCTGTGATCTTTTACCTAGGTTTAATTTGAGCTTTAATAATGACCTACATACAACATAAAATCAGCCCATTTTCACCAACAACTTCAAAAATTAAAAAGAAAATATTCAAAACACTTACACGCACTGTTTACTTATTATACACATATTTTGAGATGAATATGCATAAATGAAGATATACAACATATAATATATTTTATGAAATGTACATATAAAATTAAAGAAAATGTACATGATTATATACATGTCAAAATATTTTGTCAATGCATATATATATTATATGCCTACTAATGTACATGCATTTCATCACATTAGAAATTCACATGCGATTGAATATTAAAAATTCACATTAGAAATTCATATGCCTACTAATTAATGTCAAAATTTCATCACATTTCATCACATTAAAAATGCACGTACAGTATGTATGACATAGATGCACATGTGTTTGAATAGTGCGAGTGAACAATACATATCAATATTATTTTAGAGATTTTCCATTTTGGACTTGTTTGAGTGATGTTGATCAATTCTTTTTACGTGTATCATAATTATTTATATAATGATATTTGTACATATATTATTTTATATATGTTCTTTACCTATTTTATTATTTTTTAATTTTAATATGATGATATTACTTTAATACTTAAACTTTTATATATTCTTTATCCTTTTATATATATATATTATAGGTACTATTTGGTATGTATAAATATAATTACTTTAACTATTTGAGTTTTTATGAAGAATAGAGAAGGGAAAATTAATATAATGATTGTATAATAGTTGCAGGTGCATAACAAGTGGGAATAGATTGAGGGCTTCCATCCAAAATAATAAAATGGGGCTTATAGATATCTTTATTGCTGCATCTATGCCGGTCTTGAAAGTACTACTCATTACTGCACTTGGCTCTTATCTTGCTCTAGATCGCATTCATATCTTGGGGACAGATGCTAGAAAGCATTTGAACATTGTGAGTTAGTTCTCTATTATTTTACTGTAATAATATTTGACATACAACAGAAATACGTTCAATTTATATTTAACGTGTGTTATTCATGTTACAAGATGTGTGTTATACTTATATGTACTATACGTATAGCACACATCCTATAACATGGATAACACACATTGGATACAAGTTGTACGTATTTCTATTGTACATCAAACATTATTAATGTGTACTACAATCGGTACGGTATTAATTGACTTACTGGGATGTTTTTGTTTGTATGTACAGGTAGGATTTTACGTACTAAATCCAGCCCTTGTTGCAGCCAATCTAGCTAGAACTATTACATACGACACTATGCTCAAACTGTGAGTTTAGATTCTATTTCAAAGCTACGTACACTAGATAACTATCCATTATGATTATGATTATTGTCCACATAATTTCATACTTTCTTTTTTTCTATTTTACATCACTAATACTACGTAAACAATGAAAATTGTATAATAATCATATTCAATTTTAAATTGTAATACAAATTTACAAACTGATATAATCTAACGGTAAATATGATTATTGTACAAATGTTGTACGGTTTCATTGTACACATAACATTCCTCATTTTACACAGCATATAAATCAAATTTAGTAACTATCTTAATGTGGTTTTATTTTGCTATCACTATCATAATTACTTTATGACATATTAAATATTAGGATAAATTGCACTTAGTGAAATTATATTTGATTTAATTATCTCTATTCTCTAATAAACTTTCAATATAGGTCTTTCAATATAATTTATAAAAATGGCATTGACCTCTTTCGAGACTATTTGATTAATTGTAGGAGTATAAGATGAATATGACATTTAATCACATATTTGTAAATAATAAATATTTTTTTAAAAATTAAAATAACAATTGCTATGTAAGAAGTGATAAAACTAATTAAGTATAAGAAGAAATGAAAAAAATAATTTTTAATATATCTAATGAATCATTTAATCATTTTAACTTTAAAAAAGTGTTTATTATTTACCAATATATATATTGTTAAAAAGTCATTTGCTCATAATATGTCATGAGAATTATATTATTAATTTAACTACAGTTAATTATTCTCAAAAGATATCAATGTAATTTTTATAAATTAAAGGGTTTATGTTGTAAGTTTAATTTAAAAATAGAGATAAATCAAATATAATTTTATCAAAACTTCAATAAAGATAAGTGTAATTTGATCTAAGTATTATTATGTTGTACTTTTAGGCACTACTAATTAATTAACCTTGAAATTTATGTCGTACATGTATATAGGTGGTTCATGCCGCTTAACATCCTTATCACTTATGTTATTGGTTCAATCCTTGGACTGTTGATCATTCACATAAGCAGAGCCCCCAAACATCTTAGAGGTATCATTGTTGGTTGCGCTGCTTCAGGTATTAATTCTATCCATCTAGATTATTAAAGTTAGAGTTTTGCTTATGCCTTTTAGAACACTTTTAGGACAAGGTAGTATAAATAGAAATATTAATCTTGAAAAGAGATGTTTTTGTTTTTTTTATATAAGTGGTCAACTATAAAAAAAAATATTTTAAAATCTTACTCTTTGAAGTAATCTTAATAAGTCCTAAAAGCATTGATTAACAAAATCCTTAAAGATGTATATATATATATATATATATATATATATATATATATATTTGATAATTTAGAAAGATGTATCAATAATGTGGTAATATGTAAACTGAATATTACAAAGGGAATGCCATCACAAACAACTCAAGGGGGAAGCCTGTTGAAAATTTTCGAGTCTATTAATCAACTAACCTAATGACGAATTCAGAATTTAACAGTGGAGGCGAAAATATTACATCACTAATATATATAAATATAAAATGATGTTTTTTGAATTTTTTAGTATGGAGACAAATTTAGTAATACAATAAAGACAAAATATATACATTTATATATACTTAAACTAAAAAATTAAAAATTCATTTGGAGCATAAGTCCCATAGAAATATATATGAATTCACTAACCTATCAAGAAAAAAGAGCATTTGACCAAAAAAAATAATGCGCAAAATGGGGTTGTCACTCTTAAGTACTTTGTTCGTTCACCTTCTAGCTTAGCAACCACCGTCCAACTATTATTCTCTTCCCAATGGCCATACTCACACCCTCTGACGAGAGCCGAAGCGTCGTTACTTCTCCGGTACTCGAGCAATTTAGAAAAGGAAAATGAAAAAGGGGATTAGTTTACCGAATCGACAACCCAATACGTAGTATAAGGAAGCTGACTCGGGTCGTCTCTCAGAGGAAGTGCGGACAGGTGATTGGATGAGCAGATTGTATGAGAAGGGGGTTGGAAAAGCGCATGTGAACAGTATGTAGGAAATATAAATAACTAAGTTGCATCGGTGTTGGATGAGACGATTGGTACGGTTCTCCTATCATCGACCCTAGTACTACGCTCAACTCCTAGCGTGTGGCACTCGTAGTATAACTGTACTCTCCTGATCAGACTAAATAAACCTCCAATCTCACCAAGGGAATACCTAGGCGACTCACTCACAAAACAGTTCGTGACTCAATCTAGTGTGACACTATGCAATACCTAACTCCTAAACCGGTAGTTAACCTCTAATGCTCTCTAATCAACTAGGAACCAACGTCCAGAACAGATGATCAATTCCTAATCAACCAACTAGCCTCGACATGCATCGACATCCTCTAAACCGAGAACTTAAACGCATGCTCACAGCTATCCTAGCCAACCACTCGATAAACCGTACGAGTAAACTAGGCAATATAAAATCAGAGCTATATAGAGAAACTACACTAGGTGAATCACATACTACCTAAAGTCTCAAGTACTAACGAACCATAACCGATAATCTATCCTACACCGAGACTAGCTAACTACTCTAACATTGCATGAAAATAAATAAGCACAATAGATTGAAAGCGGTAAATTAATTATACAGTAAAAAGTAAATGAATAGTACAAGCGGTAAAAACAGTGCGGTAAAAATAAATTACTATTACACTATTACAATCACTATTTACTATTTACTGCTACTACTATTCCTAACCTAGAGTGAAGTCAGAGCTCCTCTCTCTAAACTACCCTAAGGAAAGCATGCATGAATGAATGAATGAATGGGGAGCTGAAATATATAGAAAAGCTGCCTCCGTCCACTGTTCTTGGCGCGACGTGGTCGCTAGCGAGTAAGCACTAGTCGCTAGCGACCAGCATGACAATGCACACTCGCTAGCGGCTGTAGGTTGGCCGCTAGCGACGGTCTCGGGAGCTGCTATGGTTGAATCTGTGCTGGTGGCTCCTGCGGCCGTCCGGTGGTGGCGCGACACTTCTCCGACCTCCGTCACGGAACTCTGAAGTGAACCTTGACCCTTGATGGTGGTGCATCTGCCGTTTGCTCCGATTACCACCGCCAATGGTGGTTGAAAGTGGCGTAGATTGTTCAATCTCGCTCTTCGGGCGACGGTTCTTGAGTCCGGAACTTGAGTTTTGGTCGCA
Organism: Aeschynomene evenia; assembly: GCA_013621005.1. Taxonomy (NCBI): domain Eukaryota; kingdom Viridiplantae; phylum Streptophyta; class Magnoliopsida; order Fabales; family Fabaceae; genus Aeschynomene; species Aeschynomene evenia. The sequence goes on along the minus strand of CM024272.1, from coordinate 2,007,102 downwards.
CACGCTTGGGTTGAGGTTCTGGAGTGGTAGAAACTGCCGTGGTTGAGTGGTGGTCAAGATTGGACGAAGTTGCTGAAATTGTCCCCGTTCTGCAGGTGCATGGTCGCTAGCGGCTAGCATGTCGTCGCTAGTGACCAGTCTTCAACTGATCACTCGCTAGCGGCCAGACGTTATCCGCTAGCGAGGGTACCTGCATCAGAACCAGAATTGCAGTGTGAATTGTGCATTTTCACACAATACAAACATATAAACATACACATACAACATATTACATAACAATTCACATATACACTCATATAATTATGAATACAAACATATAAATACACATACAATCACATAAACACTTAACAAACACATAACACCAACATAATTACATAAACACACATATATAACAAGAAATGCACAAATCAGAACCTTAACTTCCTTTGGTCATAAATATGTGCCAAAAAGACACAATTATGCAAAGTTTCATCAAAAGAACCAATTAGGAAGTTAAGTGCAAAACTAGCTAGTTGCACACTTTATAATAATTGAAATGATACAACAAGATAAATATAAGGGGTAAAAATATACATTTATCACCCTCCAAAGTATTTCGCTCCTTCGCTCTATTCCCTCTCTCGTCCATTCTCAGGCTTTTTGACCCATTTAAAATAAAAAAAATGAATATGTTCATGGATAATTGAATGGCACCAATATCTACACAGATGTCCTGATTTTGGGATTTTAGTCTGATTTTCGCCCAGGGGCGAAAATCAGTAATACTGCGCGAAATGCATTATTTTCGCCCCCATAGGCGAAATGCATTATTTTCGCCCCCATGGGCAAAAATAACACCATTTTCGCCCCCTTGGGTGAAAATAATACAGTATTTTTCCTATATAAGCATTTCTAAACACTTCAGAATTCAACACACTCTCACACAATCAATCATATACCATATTATGTCAGAAAATAGTTACTTTCTTCTAGTTTATTACGATGGTGAAATACAAAATAGTAATGACGGAGTGTATTTCACATCTAAAAATAATTTCGGTTTTGTTGTTAGAAGATCCATTCAATTGGACAAGCTACAAAACATGATTTTACAATGGTTGGGGTTAGAAGGAATCAAACGAATTAGTTTGATGACATACCGGATGCCAGTATATTATGGCAACGGATTTGTGAAGTTCGGTTACTTAACTGTGAACACCAACAGAGATGTGTGTTCGATGTTTGATATTGCTGATAGATTCCCAGAAGTTCGAGTTATGGAGGTCATTGTTAATTTAGAAGACATCATAAGCTCTCATGGGTCAGCTCATCCTCCTCCGTCAATTCCAGAGGGCCAGAACTCATTCAATTTTGATCTCGCTCGTGATCCTATCAATGATGATGGCGGAGAGGAACTTGGTAATGCTCAAAGATTGGCAGAATTAGTTGTTCAAATAGCACAACCACTCGCAGAAGCAGAAATTCCCATTAGTGGCTCGGGATTTCATATTGAAAACAGAGAGGATTGCTCTGATGACGAAGCAATGAGAGGGCTCGATGATTTGGATGCAGAGGATGAGTTGTTGCAACAAAATACTGACGGTGAAGCAGAAGTACAGGAGGCGCAACCAGAACCATCGCAACCATTACCTAGACGGGGTCAGAGGCAATCCCAACCTCAGTCCAGAACTATGGCGTTGATGCGGGGGATTCCTAGTCATTATACATTCTTGAACTTGGAAGCGATAGAACCAAGTAGTTCAGCAGATTTTGGAACAACACCTTCAGGATCGGTCGAAGGAGAGAGCGAATTTGTGGTTGGACAAACATTTGCAGACAAAGAAGCGGTTTTGTATGTCGTTAAGAGTTACAACATTCGTAATCGTGTTCAGTACAAGGTACCTGAGTCTGATCATATCAAGTATTATGTTAGGTGTGTTAAGTTTGGTGATGGATGTGAATGGAGTATTCGTGTGTCGTATCGGGTGAAGAAGGAAGTATGGGAGGTCCGGAAGTACAAAGGGCCATACACTTGTGTTTTTGATTCCATCTTGCAGGCTCATCCACAGCTGGACTCTGATGTCATTTGCGACCATATCCCATGGTCAAAGTTGACCCAACGGTGGCAATTGCGGTGTTGCAAGGCTCAGTTGAGTCAAAATTCAACTTCAGGGTTTCCTACAGAAGGGTATGGCTTGCAAAACAGAAGGCAATTGCACGCATATTCGGTGATTGGGAAAATTCGTACAATGAACTTCCTAGGTAGTTGATGGCTCTTGAACATTATATGCCAGGTACACAAAGCATATTAATAACTAAGCCGTACTATGCTGGTAATTTGGTTCATCCTGATTGTGTTATGTTCCAAAGGGTTTTTTGGACTTATCCTTCTCTGATTGAGGCATTTAAGTAGTGCAAATTGTTGATTTCTATTGACGGCACTCATCTATATGGTAGATACCATGGTGTCTTGTTGATGGCAATTGCACAGGATGGTAATTCTAACATACTACCAGTTGCATTTTCTATTGTGGAGAGCGAAACAAAGGAAGCTTGGTCACCTTAGACAACATGTCACCCCACAGGAGGGAATCATGGTAATTTCTGATCGTCACGGGGCTATTAAGTCTGCATTGTCTGCTCAAAGGAGGGGGTGGAGAGCACCTACGACCCATCATGGTTATTGCATTCGTCATATTGTGTCAAACTTCGCCCTACAGTTCAAGAGCAAGGATGCTAAGCGGGCCCTGACAAATGCTGCTTATGCAAGGACCTGTCGTGATTACCTTTATTACATGGGGATTTTGCGAGATGAGAACCCCGCCATGTGCACTTGGGTTGACAGACTCCCACTTCAAAAGTGGGCACAACATGCTGATGAAGGTCGACGGTTTGGGCACATGACAACTAATCTATCTGAGTGTATAAATGTTGTGTTGAAAGGTACACGGAATCTTCCAATTACTGCTATTGTGAAGGGTACGTATTTTCGTTTAGCTGAATTGTTTGCTAAAAAAGGAAGAGATGTTCAGGGGCAGATTACAGGTGGACAGGTTTGGTCACAGTACTTGTTGCGTGCAATTCAAGAAAGCAGTAGGAAGATTGGACGCATGAATGTAACCGGTCTGACCCGGGAGAACGTCGAGTTTATGGTTTCAGAGCTAGAAACTGGAAACACTTTCAGGGTCAATCTTGCCGAAAGATTTTGTGACTGTGGAAGTTTTCAGGCTCTACATTATCCTTGCAGTCATGCATTAGCAGCTTGTGCCGACGCCCGAGTTAATTGGGGGACATACACACACCCAGTCTACATTCTTAAGTGGATATTTAATGCTTACAAGAAGGAGTTTACTGCCGTTCCTGGCCCGCTTTTGTGGCCTGAATATACCGGCACATTGATCAGACCTGACCCGACACACAGAAGGGCTAACGAGGGTCGTCCAGTCTCGACTCGGATCAGAAATGAGATGGATGAGAGAGAATGCAATCAACAACGACGTTGCGGGATCTGCAAGAATACAGGACACACTCGAAAGAATTGTATAGTGCTGCGTCCAGTTACCTAGAGCCCCTGAAACGGCCCTACCATCAATGCGTAAACCAAGCTGGTACGCCACATCCTCAAGTGTGATGGTGGCATCCCCATACGGCATATGCAATGTATGTGTCTCTGGATGCCACCGCTCTACTAATGCACTAATTAGTGCTGCGTCGTAGTCCCACAATACTTTAGTCAACTGTGACACCTCCCACAATCCAGCAGTGCGCAACAAATACTCCATACGTGGATGAGGTGCAGATGGATTTCATCGTCTACTATTAAGGACCCGGTCCGCCTATTAAAAAAGTTTTTTATTTTAATCCATTGAAAATTAATAATTTAAGAAATCTAATTTCGACAAAACTAATATTCTAACCAAAACTAAATTCAATAATTATTCTATTAAAAAATAATTACCTACAAGAATATAAATTCAAATTACCAAAACTAAATTCAAAAAACAATCTATTGAAAAAATAATTACCTACAACAATATAAAATATAATTACCAAAATTAAATTCAACAAAGAGTCTATTAATAAAAATAATTATGGACAACTGTAAAATCTAGTTACGAAAACTAAATTCAATAATTATTCTATTAGACAATAATTACCTACAACGATATAAAATCAAATTACCAAAATTAAATTTAACAGATATTCTAGTGAAAAAAATAATTACCTACAACAATATAAAATCTAATTACCAAAACTAAATTTAACATATATTCTATTGAAAAAAAATAGTTACCTACAACAATATAAAATCTAATTACAAAAACTAAATTCAACATATATTCTATTGAAAAAAAATAGTTACATACAACAATATAAAATCTAATTAGCAAAACTAAATTCAACTAATATTCTATTAAAAAAATAATTACCTACAACAATATAAAATCTAATTACCAAAACTAAATTCAACATATATTCTATTGAAAAAAAATAGTTACCTACAACAATATAAAATCTAGTTACCAAAACTAAATTCAACTAATATTCTATTAAAAAAATAATTACCTACAACAATATAAAATCTAATTACCAAAACTAAATTCAACTAATTATTCAAAAATTAAATTCAACATTCTACCGGCGTATGTCATAACCACATATGCAAGTCTATATCCCAGTCATATAATATAACATGAATATTTAAATTTATATATATATATATATGTAAAAATATAAAATAAAGTCTTATTTTAAATATTATAAAAATTTTGACTTACCACAACATCGAGCTATCTTGCAATATGAAACTCAGTTGCACTTCCAAAATTATTTTCTGTCATTCTCAGATCTTGCACAGCATAACAAAACAATATTAAACAAATTTTAGAGAGAATTTGAGAGAGAAAGGGGGTGGGGCGGCCGGAAGGGGGGGCAAAAATAGCCCATCCATTTTCGCTCAAGGGGGGCGATTATGCCCATCCATTTTCGCCCAGGTGGGGCAATTATGCTCCCCCATTTTCGCCTAGGGGGCGAAAATCAGACATAATGGTCAATTTCAGGACATCTGTGTAGATATTGATATCATATATTTATTTATGAAAATATAGGATTTTTTTATAATAAATGGGTAAAGAATCCTCCATTCTCATTGCTCTCTTTTTCTTGAGGAATCTATATCAAAATGAGAAAAATTTTTAACTAATTTTCAGATACTAATTGTTTTATGCATTTTTAATTGAGTCCCAATAATTTAAAGGTTTTAAATTGAAACCCAATAATCTTAAAAAATTAAGTAAGTCCTTAAACTCATTTACCATCATAAAAAAACACAAGCTTAGTAAAATATTTTTTATCAATTAAAAATATTAAATACAATCTTATAAAATATTTTGTTAAATTTGACTTTTATCAAGAAGAAATGATTTAGGAACCTAATTGGAACTCTTTCAAAGATAAGAATCCAATTGAAAATCTTTAAAATATAAGGATTCAATTGAAAATTTGATAAAATTATATGATCTATAAATTAATTAAAAATATAAATTATTTGAATCAGGTATGATTCTAAGCTTCTTGGGGGTTGTTTTTTCTATTTTGTATAAACAGGTAATTTAGGGAACTTGCCTATGATTATAATCCCAGCAATATGTAAAGAAAGAGGAAGCCCATTTGGGGATCCTGATTCTTGTTCTACCTATGGAATTGCTTATGCTTCTCTTTCACTCGCGGTAAGACGTTTCGATACATATATATTTTTTATTGATATAATGATAGATATATATATTAATTATTAGGTTTTTTTTTTATCCATAGGTACTAATATCATTTGTATAATGAATGATTGTAATTTGATTATTAACTTGATATACCATTTAGTGAATTTTTTATAATCACAAGATAGTTAATGAGTATTGATATCCATAAATGTTATCGATACTAAAGAAATCACATAATTATTAAGATATAAAACTTTCAATATGATTGGTGTGTCTCGAATTAAAAAAATAAAAAGAAAAATGAATTTATTTCTAAACTAATTTAATTGTTTAAAATGTTAAGGTAAAGAAAATAAATGGATTTGTAATTTTATAATTTTTTAAAGGATTTGGATAGAAATGATGTAAAGTTTAATTCAACTTATTTCATTTTATTTCTATATTTTAATCATTTCAAATATATCTGATATGTAAAAGTTACAAATATTATTATTTATGTTAATTTTAAGTTATGTATAAGTTCTTAAGTAACCAACATTTTATAATTTTTAAATTATATGTTAAAAATTGGTTAAATTGCATGGATTTTTCATGAGATACAATAAAATTCACCACAAACTCTCTTTTTTCGTAAAGTATATTCAAGAGATTTCTCAAGAAATATCATTATAATTTATACTAAGATTCTAAGAATCTTATATTTCTAGTATTGAAGTTTTTGAAGTGTATCTGTAAATCAAACACATCTTACATTGTTGTGAATAACTTTTACTATGTGTTTTGTTTTAAGGTAAAAGTCCGATCGGGATAAATTTTTATATGTAAGCTCCATGAGTAATTTTACCCATATAAATTTATCCATAAAAATTTACCAATACTTGAAAGTTCATATACAGAGTTGTCTAAACTTTCTTTCATATTTAATAGTGTTATATTCTATCTGAAATATTTTTTTCAACACAAAATCTTGGATAATAATATTTTTTCAGCCAAAACAACAACAAAAATTCATTTTAATACTTTTTAACTCAAAGATCAATTTTAATCATGTGTGCTTTTTTAATTGGCTAAATGATTTATGCTCAAACTTCTATTTTTTACTATTTTGCTTAGTATAATTTTATACCCCTAACAAAGCTCTTTTTTCGATCCTTATATCAATGAAAAACTCGTTTACCATTAGATAAAATATGAACATCACTCAAATTAGACTGATATACCATCAAATAGTGGAAGATATACTACTTGATACGAAAGCTCAAATTAACATTTCTCTATTTAATATTTAGAATAGATTCCAACTCATCCAAAACTAAAAACTTCCCTTTTCCATTGTGTTTATTGTGGTGATACTTCAGATAGGAAATTTTTATCTGTGGACCTATGTATTCAACATAATGAGGGTATCTTCAAGAGGCACTAGCAATTGCATCATTGAGTCTCCAAGAAAATCCTCTGAATCAGACCTGCTTAGCTGTTCAGAGCCTTTACTTGTAACCAAGGAATCGATCAGAGATGATGATTCATATCAATGTATACTACCCTGCACTACATCTGAAGGAAAAAATCAGGTTTTTATTTTCTTCTACTGGAAAACCAACTATATATGCAATCCTAGTATCCTTTCTTTGCATTCGCAGTACAACAGACATGAGGAATTGAGCTAGTCTTTTTTCTTTAGATATATCTATCCAAATAATGTTGTAGTGACAAAAAATTAGTCATAAAATGGTAGGAGCCACATATTATCTAAACAATGAGCCTATTTTGACTTTGGTTTGAGCTCAAATAATTATTAAATTGTAATTGGCTGAGTAATTGTGGTCCAAAATCTCATTTATTGACTGATTTGGCTGGTTTTTTTATTGTGCATTTAACATCACTCAAATTAACTATGTACTTCCTTCATTCTATGATATTTGTTGTTCTGGTTTTTTGAAACATTGAAAACAAAAAAAAAATGTTAAAACAACAAATATTATAAAATAGAGGGAATACTATTTTTCTGGTTTGTTTATCTATTTACAGTTGTTGTTCTCACTTACAAAGTAGGGGTGAAAGTGTTTAGTGTCACCTGAGAACTAGGGACTCTAATGTCAATTTGTACTTTACGATCTCTTCGTAGTGATAGTCGAGCTTCAACACATAAGGAGGATATTTCCTAAAAGGGGACTCAAGAATGTAAGAGTTCAATTGTATAGAGAGAATATATAATTGAATTACAGAGTTAAATCATAGCTAGAGTCCCTATATATACATGAATAAGATAGGTGGTGGATAGAATTTTCTCAATTTGTTGTTATATATACAGATCAACTATTAGAATTTAGAAATTCTTTAATATTTGATCGAGTAGTTGAGCGGCATCCCCAAATAAAATATTTGGATCTATTTAGACCGAGTCTAGATGGTGTGCCCCTAGATTATATATATATATATGAATAATGATAATTTAACAACTGAAGAGTTATATATTGTATATATATATAGTGCTCTATGGAAGCTTGATATTGAACAATTGAATGGCAGGTGGCAGGTACGATCAACATGAAGAAGCGCTTACATATGTTTCTTAGGAAAACCAACCTGAAGGAATCATTTGCTCCATCCACTATTGGAGCGGTATGTCTACATTTCCTGTACCAATGTTTTCTTTTGTTTTTTTTTAATATTTAAGGGTATGTTTAATTAGGTAGTAAAAATAGAGGCAAATTGTTTATGCACTTCAGGCATAAATAAAATGGTAATTACTATTGGAGGGAAGGAGAGGGGAGGGAAAGATTTTGAGAATGATGGGTATATTGAGAGAGAAGAGAGATATTTGAGGGGATTATAAAATCCTCCAAACTCCTCAATTTTTAGTTCTTTCAACTTAAATGATTATTAAACTCTCAACAAGAGAAAGATCTTCCTGCAAAATCCTTTCCTTCCATTCCCCTTCCTTTCCTTCCATAACCTCCAACTATTTTCTCGTCCTAACTTGGAAACAAAGCCTTAGGATAGGATTTTGTGGATTGGATTTTGGAGTGAAGTGGATGGACGAGAGGGAAAGATTTTGAGGGATATGAACATGTTTGGCAGTTCTATTAGGCACCGTTTGATTTATTAATACAATACAGAAAATATAATACAATACACAAAATACAGAAATTTTAGAGTGTTTGTTAATCAATACAATACAAGAAATTTTTGTATCAATACAGAAAATATCTGTATTTTCTGTACTATCTGAAACTAGATACAGAAATACAAAAATACAATACAGAAATCTAAGTTAAATTTTGTTCCTAATTTATCTCTAACTAAATACATAATACAATGCAAAATAATAAAATTTATGAGTTTGAGATATTTTTATAAATAAATGTGTTCACTTTTCAAGTTTTCATAGTTAAATATATTCATTATAATGAATAAATGTGTTTATTTCTGATAATCAAATGTATTCATTTGCTATTTAAATATGTGTTCATTTTATGTGTTGGAATGTGTTCGCTTACGCGCGTACTGTACACGCGCGCGTCCGTGAGAGTGGGTATACGAGATACGCGCTTTTCAATCTTGTTGCCTAATTTCCGCATTATACGTTGTTTGTTACGTTGTACGTATTCTACGTTGTACACCTAGCAGGACTCCAACTTAAAATGTGTATTGTATGAGTTATCAAACACAATACATAATACACAAATTTTTATGTATCTTTATTTTTTGTATGTGTATTTGTATCTTGTATTAACCTGTATCACAAAACAAACGCAACCTTAGTGAGGAGGAAAAGTGTTCGAAAGGATTTTAAAATTATCCAAAATTCTTCTCAAACTCCCCATTTTTTTCTGTTCCTCCAATTTGAAGGATTTGCAAACTTCCAAACATATGTTCAGATTTGTTTGGAAGTTTGGAGGGATAGGGCGGGAAAGGTTTCATACGGAAAAAAAGGGGGAAAAATGGAGAAACTTGGAGGAGATTCTCTTCCTTTATTTGAGAGTTTCTTAATTCCTCAAAGTGAAGTAACTAAAAAATAAAGAGTTTAGAGGGTTTTGGAGATTTTTAAAAAAACCTCAAATACCTTCTCTCCTTATCAATTTAACTCCCGAACTCACTCACATCTCTCAAAGTCCTCCCCTTTCCTTCCTTCCTCCTTCAAATCTCAACTCACAAACACATCTGAAGAGATTTCTCCCTACAATTACCTCCCTTTTCTCCCTCTTCCTTCTCCTCCAAAACCTCTCATTCTCATTTCCTCTAAACTCCCAAACAAAATCTTACAAAATCACTATATTTGCCTCGATAAACACTCTATCCACTATTGAATGGAGTGTAAGTTTTGTTTGAATAAAACTCGCCTTACTTCCAATGATAAATGAAGATTTATCAGCACGTTAGCCGAGTAAAAAATCATTCTTGACTCTTGAGACATTGTGACTCGTTCGCTAAGCTGCGGCCTTTATCTTGTGTGTAGATTATTGGGTTTATAGTTGGGTTGGTCCCTCAGACTCGACAGGTTTTGATTGGCGATGAAGCTCCATTGCGCGTGATTCAAGACTCAACTTCCTTCTTAGGGTATTATGCTTTGTTCATCTTATTCTTTACATGCTTAAATATAATTTTAATACGTTAAATATAAGTTATTTTAATCCTTCTAAAATTTTTGTTTGTTTTAAATTCCTTGTTTTATTAATATTATATTTTTAGTCTACTATTATTTATATTTTTATGGGATCGTTTGACATGATGGTTAAGACAATAATCCATAGTATGAGATATGATAACTTTTTAATACAATATAATTTTTGGTATAATATTATAGAAGATAATATATTTTATATTATGGAATATTTTATTAATTTTACATATAATTTAAAACTGTACTAAATATATATTTACTAATTGAAATGTAAGTTATATATGACATATTTTTATTTATATTAATATCTTATAATTATTTATTATTTCAATAAATTATATAAATATAAAAATAATTTTATTTTCCTATTTTAATATTATTTATTTATAATATAAATTTTTATTATATATTTATTATATAATTATTTAATATTAATAAAATAATAAAAACAATTGACTTATACATTAAAAAGCTAATAATGTTGAATTTAATCTCTCTATATCGTATTTTGTTATACATTATTTTGATGTACAAGAGAGTTATGACGTATAAACTTATATAATATATTGTATGCACCAAACAATAGACAAATATATAATATATAGAATTAGCTTATACTATCATACCTAATATAACATACCAAACACAACCAGTATGTTTTAAGTAATTATGTTTATAGGAAAACAAAGATTTTGAAAATCATGATAAGGATAAAATATAAAATAAAATTTTCAATATCTATTATGATGAAATCCATATTTTAAACTAATTTTGGAGACCTAAATATGAAGTGTAAGAACTAAAAAATTATATTAAAAGAATGGAAAAAAACCAAAAAAATTAAAGGAATCAGAATTAAAATGACAAATTTATACAAATAACAATTTATTTAAGCTTTTGTTATATAATTGGAGATGCACTCTTTCTAAGAAATGTTTTTTATGACTGCAGAGACGCAGCTATTCCTTCTCTCACTTTGATAGTTGGGGGAAATCTCATTAAAGGAGGTGATTGACAGAATCAATTTTTTTTTCTTCAATTTCATTTTTTAGATAATCTTTATTATTATTATTATTATTATTATTATTATTATTTTGCTACTTTATCTATAATAATTGAAAGAAAAGAGAGAGAGACTAACTGGGTATAGTAAAATAAGGAGCTATGTAAAATACGGAGCTATGATAATAATACTTTATCTGACAATTTAGTATTTTATGTCAAGAGAAATATAGTAAAATATCTATGTAATTGTTCATATTAAGAATTTATCAATCACTACTTAAATTTTAATACACATTTAAAAAGGAACAAATAGAAATTTTAGTAGTTTTCAATTTACGGTGAATCATACATTGTAATTGAAATAATATTTCACCACTCAAACAGTAATTTAAAATTATAATATATAGATGGTATAAAATTACTAGTTCATACCATGTCACATACCTGAATTAAACTCAAATTTATATTGACATTTTTGTCCTCTTTTTCCATGTTTGACTTCTTTCTGACATTGCCATTATAAGGATCTAATTGAGTATATTTGTGTCAGGTTTCCAAGAATCAGAAATCAAGAAATCGGTCATTATTGGCATCATAATTTCAAGATATATAATCCTGCCTGTGTCTGGAATTCTTATCATTAAATGGGCTGTTCAACTAGATCTGGTGCAGTCAGATCCATTGTATCAGTTTGTTCTTATGGTTCAGTATGCAGTTCCACCATCCATTAGCATAGGTGCTTATTATTTTGCTGCTCTTTCTTTCCAAATATGTCACCAAGGTTAAGATTGTATTTGTTAATATTCACAAAACAGAATGAGACAAAAATACAGAGTCAATAAATACACATATAAAAAAATATAAAATTTTTATATCATATTTAAATAAATATAAAAGTAGTAATCTATGTCTCATTCTGCTTAATTTTGTCTCTCATATCTTTAAATTTTAGGAGTACAGAAAATACATAAATTTTTTTATTTGAGATGTAAATTTTCTATCCTATTTATATAATCAAACACTCATTTATATATTTTTATTCTGTATTTCTTATCATCAAACGCAGCCTAATTGATGCATTTTACACTTATGTCTGATTTCATGTAAAATTTTGATGATATCTAATCTTTGTGTAGGAGCTATCACTCAGTTGTTTGGGACAGGAGAGAAAGAATGCTCTGTGATCCTGTTGTGGTCTTACCTTGTGGCTTCAATCTCACTTACCTTCTGGTCAACATATTTCATGTGGCTTGTATCATGAACTTAAGGGAAACCAAATCTATCTTGAATTCAGTTCTTCTATCAGAAAGAAACATGTTTAACTGTGGCCATTGCTATTTGCTTCTATTTAAATTGTATAGTTTCAAATGGATTCAACACTCATATTATGATTGCTTATTTTATTGTAAAAAAAGTCATAAATTTTATGGAGTGACAACCTATTTTCATGTAGCTGTACAAAAGGATATTTTAGGATGATATAACATTAGAATTCAATGAATATGTATGAAAATACAATGGCAGGAAAAGATCAAATCCTAAAACACAGGATTCCTACACACAAACAAGATCATATCCTAAAATATCATACCCTAAGTAATTTGGCAATCATCAAATTCAAATAGAGGATTTCTACACACAAACAAAAATAGAAATTGCTCACCTTTTCTTCCTAAAGGCAAGTCCTGTCCAGGTTATCAAAGAGTAAAATTAACAACTACCATTCTAGCAGTACTGACCAACGATGCAGGCAACTAACTAACCAAGGGATTGCAAAATTTGTGTTAGTAAAAAAAAAAAGAGAAAAATAAAAAGAAAAAGTTATTGATGGTTAACAGAAGACCAGTGACTTCTCGCTTCTTCCGCAAATTTACCTCACAATCCTTCAAGTAACTACAATTTAAGCTCTTCTATGGCTACAAAGAACTATGCACACTATGTCACTATTTTCTATGCAGAAAATAACCATAAGATCTTTCATTATATATGCAGCAACAGAGGTTAGTTAAAATCAAATTACCTAGCTCACCTGTATCAGCTATTTACTTCCCTCAGCTACCAATTCACTTCCTAGATTCAGCCTAACATTCTGAGCCTTAACAGATATTTTTAACTTCTGCTCCTCCATATTTTTTAACAAGCCAAACAGATTTTGTCGATATTGTTCACACCGCTGCTTTGCGACTTCTAACTCAGTTGTCAACTCTTGAAGTTTCTTATCCTGATCCTACAAAGAAAGAAAATATTTTAACTTTCATCAGCATGTTCAGTTTCATTTTCAAAATGGTGTGCTAGCATTCTTAAGAGAAAACTACAACAGTAGCATTCACAATGTATCAAAAAGACACTGAAAACAGATCCATACAAATAGAGGGCCATACATATCTATGGAGAGCTAGAACAGAAAATCAATTGTTATTTCTTTAATTGGATATTTATGTCATTAAACATAAAAAGTTTGTCAGAAAGGAAAAAAAAAAACTGACTATCCCGAGTTATGTAATGCCTTTTCAGTGATCAAATTGAACTGAAAGAATTCCGTTGCAAACTTCTCTTAACTTTTCACTAAGACCAACTAGTTACCATTAAAACATGTACTGATTTAAAAGCGGTCCAGAGTCCAGAGATAAGCATTTCTAAATTTACAACAGAGATTTCATGCTACGGACAAATAAATAAATACATAAGAAGATATGAAAACCAACTATTTTCTAATGTCAACTATGCTTAACCGGTAAGGGACATGTACTGACGTAAATGTGTTCCAGACATAAGCAACAGCTGTTTCATGCTCCGGACAAAAGAAAAAGATATGAAAAACAATTTTATATATACCCTAATAAGATTCCAAATGTGGTTGCAATCTACTTCAATGAAGCTCAGCTGATTTCATCACTCATTGATTATCCTTTTCATTCATAATCATCTTAAGTGACAGCCAAACATAATATACACACTAACACCAATAGCTTTGACATGGTAATAGACTGCATTGTATATCTCACTAGATCCCCACAAACATATTTGGTTTTTTCCACATCTGTCATTGTTTAAACTTTAAATCCCTTCTCAAAACACATCACCTACATGAGGAAGATAAACTACTTAAAAGAAATGTAACACTCAAAAGGTTCAGAGAGCCATAATTGGTAGAGGCATGCACAAAATACTGATAGAGAAAATGCCAGGGACTCTCACAATATTTATGAAGGATACCAAATATAGACAATTTTATGTTTAAAAATGAGATAAGCTAACAATGTTGGAGTTTAAAGCAATCCAACTGCATGAATTGACCTGCCTAGTTTTGTATAAGACTATAACAATCACAAAGTGTACTGCATGCATTGTAAAGAAACATGATAGCGAAAGCAGCATAAAATCTTCTTTTCGAAGGGACAAGAAACTAACTGTATCAGCATTGCTATACTGACTCTCCTCCTGAGTGTCATTATCTGCTGAAGTATTTCGCACGGGTCCGGGACCAAGTTTCTTTGCATCTGCAACCTTCTTTGCAGCATCGCGTAAGGCATCCATTGCTACACTATACATATCCACTGATTCTGCTCCCTTCTCTACATATCTCATAGCTTCCTTGCACAAGCTATCGTACCGAGCAGCGTACGACTCCACCGAACTATTTTGCAGTTCTTGAGTCTCTTTATCAGGCAAGATACTCTTTGCATTTCTCGTCCACCGTTTCAAGATGTAATGTGATGGGAGAGTCAGTATATTGGTGACTCTAAAAACTGCCAGTATGTGCCTACAAACAAGACCTGCAAATTCAAACATTTGGCAGCTGCAACTAGCTTTCTTCTTGTAAACATCGAACCTAACGAAATGTGCCCTTATCTCCTCCCCGAATTTTGCAACACGATATGCAGCTTCTGGTCTCTTATCATCCACAACAGTAGCACTATATGCAAGGGTCTCAACCAACTCCTCTTGAAACCTTGCAAATATGTTCCTTGTGTAATGACTGGCTGCCTGTTTCTCCATAGGAGAGGGTGTTCTCAAAACAGGGGCGGCATTCAGTGTATCATAATCCTCCTTCACTTCCTTTTCATACCGATCAGCAATTGCCTTCTCATACTGCTTAACCAGCACCTGCACAGTAGTCGTGGCATTTATGTACCCGTCGAAGAATGAGCTGCTAGTATCCCGCCCGTGGATTGCAGACATCTCGCCGAAAAATGTATCCCTAAGGTAAGCAGTCACCCACTGATAACGAGCCTTGTACAATGACTGAAGCCACTCATTGTCCTCAAGTTCATATTTCCTCAAAAGAGACTGCCACCAAGACTCAAACTCATCAACTGTCTCCGCCGAATCAACACATTGCCGGAACTCGGCCTCAAACTCGGGGTGCACGCCACAAACATCAATCAGCCTGTCCTGAACTTCTCCAAACACATCCCATTTGCTGAACCTATGCAGAGTCCTGGGGAAAACCTGCAAAACAGCAGAGTGAATTATCCTATCCTGGTCAGTGGTGATCGACACAGGATGCTTCCCGGACATGGCTTCCAGCCAGGTCCTAAACAGCCAAACAAATGAGGTCTCAGACTCATTCAACATCAAGGCACACCCGAACAGCACCGGCTGCCCATGATGGTTCCAACCGGTGAACGGTGCGAAGGGGACCTTATACCTTCCCCTCCGGTAGGCCATGTCAAAAACCACCGCATCACCAAAGAACATGTAGTTCTTCCTGGCATTAGCATCAGCCCAGAATATATTCCCAGAGTACTTCTCCGAATCGCCCTGGAAGGCGAAGAAGAAGCCTCCAGGATCCTCATCCTGCATCTTCTTGAGGTATTCAAAGATGTACTGGCTGCCACTTCCGAGGCTCCTCTTGGAGCTGTTGGTCATGTAGTTCTGGCAGTCAACCTTGGTAAATCCGACGTTGTCGATTCCTCCGGACTCCCTGATCAGCACCGCCATGACTTCGGCGGCGCCCATCCCGGCGGCCTGGAGAGTGTCGATAAGGCTGCGGGCGGGGCCGTTGACGCGGCGGTGAGATCGGAGGCAGTGGACCCTATCGGGAGGAACGAGCTCGTGGTTGTGGTCTTTGACGAACTTGGAAATGTACCATTTTCCGAGAGGGCCTTTCTTCTTCACAGTGATTTGGGCCTTGCAGCCCACGCGCGTGACGCTGCGCTGGCGCTTGGGGTCGTGGTTCTCGGGGTTGCGGCGGAAGCCCTCGCGGGAGCAGACGATGCGGCGGCGGATGACGGAGGAGTCGCGGCGGGAGCGGAGGCAGACGCTGACGCGGGTGCTGAATCCGATGCGGCGGGCGTAGGCGTTGTAGAATGCGCGGGCGGATTGCTCGGAGTCGAACTCCATGCCGAGGAAGGGTTCGGTGGTGTTGGTGGTAGGGTTTGAAGAAGAGGCGTTGGTGTTGTGTGGGGTTGAGGATTGTGGATCTTCTTCTTCTTCTTCGCCCGATTCGAACCCTGCATTTTCTAGGTCCATGACCGTGGAGGAGGAGGAACGATGAGAATGTAATAATTGCAATATTTTCAGTTGCTTGCTTGCGACCTAATTTTGATTTTCATTCTAGTACAGGAAGGGTACGGGTGAGTAGTGAAACCATCAACACAAAGAAGGACGATCGAGAGAGTGTGGGGATACTTCTGCTGGTAGACCCAAATAGCCCAGGTTACGTTGATGTTCTAGTCTTGTGTGGGTAACCCTTGTGCACAAAGAACAAAAATCCAAATATATATATATATAGAGGGAAGTGAGAGGGTAGAGAGTTAAAGGAATAAATATGAACAATTGGATCTTATTGGATGATCAAGATTAGATCATAGAATCATGTGACTTTTTTAAGTGATCATGTGACATTTTAAAATCTTTTAATCTTGACCATCCATGGATGACTTTATAGTCAAGATTTACTTCTCTCTCTCATATAATTTTAGCATTCTCACTAGATACATCCCCTATATATATATATATATATATATATATATATATATATATGATTTAATTTTTATCCATTAGTGTACCAATTTTTAGATACTTATTTATTCATTCATATGTTGACATTTTAGTGATAATTGTGTTTTTTCTCTCCTATTATTTGAAAATTTATTTTGATTGAATGATTATATAAAATATTTTTCATTTGTGAGTGCATCAAAATTAAACTTATATATATATATATTGTGAAGGAAATAGTAAAAGTAGATAAAACATGATTTTACTTATTTTTTTATTTTTAACATTCATTTTATAAAATTTTAAAAATAGAAAATAAAAATGAAAACTAGTTAGGTTAATTCATTTTATGTAATTTTTAAATTTTCAATTTTTCTTTATTCTCACAATTTCAATTAAATTAGTTTAAAATTGAATGATGAGGAACATTTTTATTAGTTGACCACTTGACAGGTAACAAGTTCATGGACTCAGGTAATGGGTTAGTGGGCCCAAGCAATTGTTGATCAAAGTTGAGCATTTTCTATGCAATTCTAATATTCTTACGTAGAAGATTAAATTAAAAATATATACATTTTATTTTTGAAAAATGTAGTTTTATGAGAATATCTTTTCAAATCTTGAAGTAAGGGTCCGTTTGGATTACAGTGCTTCTGACTTTTTTCAACTTCTGACTTATCAGAAGTTACTCTGTTTTGTTTGGCTATGTAACTTATGACTTATCCAGAAGTTATTTCAGTGCTTTTGGAGAAGTCAAACTATTTGACTTCTCTAGAAGCACTTTTCAAAATAAGTGAAATAAAATTTTGTTATTTTATATCCACATACAAAATAACTTATCCATAAGTTACTTCTCAGAAGTTACTTATATAGAAGGGCTTAAATAAGTTGTTTATCCAAACTAGCCCTAAATGTGAGAGCATTTTTTTTCTCATGCTTATATTCCCACAGCCACAAAAGTGAAAAAATTCAACTTGAGGCATATGAAATGTCTTTCTTTGATGTTGGTCACAATGTTGGGAATAGTAATGACAGAAGTTGAGGCATGGAATGTCTTTCTTTGATGTTGGTCACAATATTGAGAATAGTAAGATTGCTCATCTAAAAATCAATTTGTTCATCTCATCAATTTCCATTCATCTCATATGATTTCATCATTTGAAGACAACTCAGGTTGTTACTATATACAACTTTAGTGTAACAATAACAATGAGTAGATCACAATTTTTTTTTATGAATTTTCCCTCGGATATCCGTCGACCGATAACTGACAAATAATCCTTAACTCCTGTGAAGATTACCTTTCGGTAAGTAGGAAGCTGGTCACAAAATTTTTTGCACACACAACAAGAATCAAACCCATGACATGATGCTTAAACAGCCCAAGTATCTACACTTGTACTAACCTACGTGGTTATGGGGAATAGTGTTTAACAGTGTAGGGCAATAGTGTTTGGCTATTTATAAATATCTTTTTTCAGTGTTAGAATTAGAAAGATTATCAAAATTCAAAAAGGCATAAAAGCGGGCTCTTTATCAGAACAGAACAGTAACAATCTCAAAGACCAAGGTAAAACTGTCAAACAAGGCCACATTCCCTCACATCTCAAAAATCGAATCCAGTTTATTTAGTACCGTATATAATATGAAGCCAAAACTGTTATACTGACACCAAACTCGTGTTGACAATGCAACAATTCAGATCTGAACTCAACTCTTTTATTTCCAACCATCAACTAGCTAGCTACACACAAAAAAAGTGTTATAAAAAAGAGAACACGTACGAAAAAATTTGGATACAACTCGAACTGCTACTCTCAAATGGATGACAGGTTGCTGGAAGTTGAAGTCATCGCTGCTAAGACTTCAGTAACAGAACCCATAACGCTCAGAGCTGCTTTCAGTACCTCTTGAGGGCATCCTGGCTTTACAATGGTTCGAACCTGAAACAAACACGAAGCAGCAAAGTGCATAAGAATGCATACACTAGTTGAAAAAGACTACAGAATATTTTAAAACAGTTTTACATTGCCATCTAATTTCAGGAGGGTATTACGGTGACTAGGGATAGAGGGAGACCCAAAAAGACAATAAAAGGGGTTATTAAGAAGGATTTGAGAGTTAATTGACTAAGCTCAAACATGATTCACGACATAATGACGTCGTTTGATCCATCATGTAGCTGACTTCGCATAGTGGGGATAAGACTTGTTGTTACATTGCTGTCTGTCTAATCGATTATAAAACTTTCAAGATGGTGGATAGCAGAGTCAAATACTTTACTAATGTGATGATACAAAATACGACAACGGAAAATATTTTTACATTAAAAATGCATCTAAATAAAATCTTAAGTAAAGAAAATTTTTAGTGCTGCCATTTTTAATTTGATATCAATTTAATCCTCACATTTTTTTTTGTCAATTTAGTCCTAACAAAACAAAATTAACGTCAAAACAAAAAATGTTTAGGAACAAACTAATACAAATGTTATGACTAAATTGATATAAAAAATTTCATTAGGACCAAATTGATGTCAAATTAAAAAAGTTAGAAGTAAAAAGGCTTTCTCTAAAATTTATTAATCTAGTTGATTTGCTCTTACAAATCACAAATTATGAATGCTTGGTATACTTTACATCTTAGAACTTAAAGGAAGTCCATGCGAATTCAGGATATTACCATCATCATATCAATCTGTGTAGTTGATACACTCTAAAATGACTATTCATAAATGTGTTGGCACCATGAAATTTGAAGAGGTCAACTAGAATGCATAAAGAGGCTTCGAAATTTACTGTTCAAGGGAGGTCAATTAATAATTTTAAAACTCAGACTTTTAAAGAAAGTTTTATAAACAGGGGGAGGTGGAGCAAATTTCACCAAATCCCAGGAGAGGTCTTTATAATTTAGCCTAAATTAATTGTAAAGAATATTACCATATCATCAAATGAAATTATCTATATAACTGATTCAATCTTATCAGATTAGTATTTATTATAAATGATTGGCATACCATAAAATTTGAAATACTTGTACTGTTGAATTAAAATAAATAAATTGTCTGACCTGTTCAAGGTACTCCTGAAGTTTCTTCATGCGACCCATGTAGTCCTGGTCTTCAACAGAAAGGGTTATGGCCTTGGCATCTGCACCAGGACCATCAAACTGGAGGGGACCAGGATTTCTGTAAATATCATCCATAAGAAAGCTTGCTGCTTTTTGTCTCAACAGTCTGAAACCGACAAAATCATGCATCAGAGGAAGCCCCGGCTTATAAAATCAAATACATAGGCGTTGTAAAATGAAAATAAAAATCTGAAGGCGTTCTTCTATTCCATATTCGAGTATGACAAAGAGTCTTACTCATATGCTTTGCCTCTCAAATCCACAGTAGCTGGATGAATAGCTGGTTTTCCAATTGATGTTGCTCCTGGATTCGGAGACCAGCGCTTCACTGTCATCATAGCCTGAAGTATACATACCACAGAAACAAAACAAGTGAACATTCACTATGATGGAAAGAATCGAATAGCAACCATCCATGAATAAATAAGAGCCAAAAATAAGAAAAGAACAAAGACATACCGCAATTGGAGCAGCACCACACTTCCACTTGTTCACTGGATTCTTAAGGTTAGTTACAGTTGCCATGTATCCATTTAAACCAGCAGCTAGTATATGGTAGCAGATGTGTCCAAGAACCTGCAATAATATCAAATCAAAATGTAATTAAGAAAAAGAGAAAATATCAAATAGATGATGCTGATTCGAGGGGCTCATTAAAGGCATTAAGGCAATCCAATCAACTTACATATGCATAGTCACAGTCAAATTTAGATGGCAGAGATCCACGAGCTTGATAACCAAAGAAATGGCAAATAGCATTGAATTTCTTTCCTTTGTAAGTGCCTTCTTTCTGTCAAAGACACAAAAAATCATTTTTAAGCATTCAGGAAGAAATGGTTTGTAAATGTATGAGTACTATTCACGGTCATATCATGCACAAAAAATACTCCAAAATGATTTCAAATCAAGATTAATCTATGACTAAAACCCACAAAGAAAATATGTCCATTTTCCCCTGCAAATCACAAGGAATAAAAATAGAATGACACAGTGATAACTTGGAAAGTATAAGAAGAACAGAAAGTGTATGCTAACTCAATAAACCCTAAACAGATAAACATTCATGAAAAGTGATCGGTAGAAGTGCAAAAAAATGGTGGGAAATTTAATATGTCAATATCAAACTGACAAGTATAGGAGACATAATGTCAAATAGATCCAGTAACCATACCAGACGCTTATTTATCTCTGCTTCCACAAGGTATGCTAGCAATTTCTCAGTCTCAATCTGCAATTCATTACAAAGAAGGGTGAACAAAGGCGTAAATGAAATGTAATTCTGGCAATTCACATAAACAGCAAAGCATGTAATGATTATTACCTGAGACAATTGTGCTGAGTCATCTGATTCAGGGTAAAGGAGCAGCTGCAGCATTGAAGATCATGATTAGATTTCTCTTTATTACTGAAATTTAGAGCCAATTTTACTCTATGCCAATTTTCAACAGGATAAATGAGTTATAACCTGCTTCCTGATAAAGGGTGGAAGGAATTCAAATAAGGCAGATGCCCATGGTGAAAGCTGAGAAGATATCTTGTCAACCGCAACACCTTGCCTGAGTAAACCATGAATTTCCTGAAGTACAAGAAGGTATTGGCAAGAATGGATTAAGGTTGCAACATTTAAAAAAATGGAAATACAAAAACTTCAATGCAAACAGATAACATCAATGAGAAAAAGGAAACTGTCATTATCTGAATGTTCAATCGTCTAAATTACTTGAGGATGTAGATACAAATGCATGAATAATTGTATCACAAGAGTTAAAAATGCTTCTCACTCACATGGGGCCAAGCTTATGAGGAAGGGGTTTTACCTTTAAGAGTGCATACACTTCAGGGATGCTTTCAATCAGCCCTTCTGGCAGGAGGATTACTCCGTGGTATTTGTCTGGGCAAAAACACAGAAATGTTACACTGGATTCCAGAAGATCACACCAGATTAAAACTGAGGTGAAGCAACACAAATAATACATACCTTGCTCTGCTCTAGCCTGAACTGCATCACAAATCTGTGTTGTAATGTCGAAAAGGGTAAGCTTTGATGCAGCAACCTCCTCACCAAGAATTACCTGCACATACATATCAAAGAATAGTTTTTCAGTACAGCAAGGAACTATAGCACAACCAGCCATAAATGATGCAGGACAATAATATAATACTGACCATGTTGGGATGGGACTGGAGGGTGCATTCCAAAGCAACGTGTGACGCCTTACGACCCATAAGACGGATGAAATAATAATACTGGAAAAGAAGATTCAGTCAAAAATATATAGCTTACTTGAGAAAGCAAACAAAACATGTGTGTGAGTGTGAGTATAGATATGTGACTCATTACCTTCTCTGCAGAAAGAGCATCAGTGCAGACATTGCTGATGAGTTGAGAATTCACCTATGTATACAAAAAGCAAAACCTCAATCATATTTCATGTTCTAATTATTTCTGTGCACAATCATGCAAGCTCACAACACACAATGATCATGATCCGCCTTTCATTTTTGTTCGGAGAAGGGCATCATGAAAGGCAGGCTCCAACAAGGTATAATCAGTAAATACAATGTCAAAAAGTACCAGCTTCATAGCATTGCAGCTCCAATACAAAGCTTCATCACATGTTACTAACACTTAAGAATCATGTTTAACCTAAAAATCTCACAATCATAGGAAAAATACCTTGCAAATAGTATCAAAACCAACATTGGTTTCCACAAACTGGTTTTTAAGATCTCCATTCAAAGTCACAGGAACGCCAACCACCTGCAGAATCCCAAATAGATTAATCAGTAAACTATTATGAAATAAAACAGATGAATTTTAAACCAGCTAAGTAACAGCAAAAATTTAGAAATAATAATAATAATAATAATCATCTCAGTCTGGGTTTAATATATACCTTTGTGGGGCACTTTGCAACAGCAAATGTTTCTGCAAGCTGTGCAGCATCTGTGTTTGATGTCACCCCTAAGAGAGACAGTGTATTTTAACCTTTAGAAACCTCTTTTCAAGATGTAAAGGTAATCAATATATTAAGGTCTGAAAATATTAAGTATACCCCCAATGATGACAAGGCCATCAAGTTTCAAATTGTTGCATGTAGCAAGTGCAGCATTAACTTGCTCTGTGGTTCTAATTTGATCTTTAGTCCTCCCAAGCAAATCATAACCACCTAAGAAAGAAAGAAAGAACAGCCATCAAATGATAATAAAGAGTTAAATTAACAATTTTCTGAAAGAAAATAACAGCTTCACTTGCCACAACCTACCTTGATTTTTGTATGTAGAAAGAATTTCATCATTTATCTCCATATATTTCTGTGCACATAGACCATCAGAACCACCTATAGAAAAAAACAATTACACGCAGACCTAGTTACACAACTATCCAACATGAACAAATACATCAAAGTAGTCAACAGAACATGGAGTCACAAAATAAATAAGCAAAAACTCAAGACCCATCATGCAAATTACCAAGAAATCCAAGTAAAAGATTGTCAGGGTTGTGGATTTTGAGAGCATTATAAAGGCCCCAAATAACATTGTGCCCTCCAGGAGATTGCCTCCCACAGAAAACAACCCCCACCCTGCAACAACAACAGAATCAGCAAGATTCAAAACATGAGCAAACAAAGCAACACAAACAGATTCACAACAACAACAATGCATAGGTAACACATCAAAGTAACTCATGAAGAACAGAAGATGTTTGTTTGACCTGATTGGTGGATGCTCAGTGATGATCTGAGCATCAGGGACCTTAGCGGTGGCCCTGAGGAAGTGAGCCAAAGGCTGTCCATAAGTGTTTGGAAAAGCCCTCCTTATGGTTGGTGCATCAGCAGGGTCAGCAGTTGTGGTTGCATCACCAAACTCAACCCTCACAGTGGTTCCCTGAAAATATTACAAAAAAGGGTCAATCCCATTTCATGCAAATTTGACCACCCCACATCATAAAAATCAAAACTTGGTAACCCCAATTACTCCAAAAACACTTCAAAAAATAAATACATGAGATCTAATTCAAACAACAGAATAATAATGCTTTACCTGGAGGCAAGGAGGGATTTCTGGCTCATACAAAGATCGAATCTTTTGAAGATCTGAGAGCTCTCTGGGAATACCATAGTCAGAATCCATAGATTCAAAAACTGTTCTTGGCTTTTGAGGAGAGAGGAATGAACTGAGAATATAGAAACAGGAACAGAAATGTTAATGTTGTTGTTGTTGAGTAGGTAGTGTGATAGTGTGACTGTGAAGAGTGTTGTGTGCTGAGGCGATGCTTTTTATTGTGATGTTTATAGCTATCACCTACTACTACTACTACCCTGGCCAATGGCTTACCCAACTTTCTCTAGATTTTCAAAACCAATGACCCATTTAACAAACCTAACCAAGCCCACCGGATTCGGGTCCTTTATCCTTTATCCGAATATTCGCCTTTGTTTTCTCAAAGATATTACCAACCATCAATTTACGCCACTGCCCACCGGTTTTTATTTTTCTTTTTAAATTTTTTTTTTAATTTTTTTTTTTTCAAAACCGGGGTATCTCGACCACAATGACTAATTCTTTGTTGACTTGTAGGCACCTCGAATGGTGGGACAACTGGTCCGGAGCTTTAAAATTTTTTCATACCCAATACGAGAATCGAACCCTCGACACTTAATTAAGAGAGAATGAGCCCCTACTGCTCAACCATACTTCTCGGATTTTTATTTTTAATCTTTATTAAGGTTTGGTTTGACGTTGATGTAACTCTTAAAAATAGGCTTTAACAACAGTGATATTATTTGATAAAATAGTATTAAAAGTAGTTTTTAGTAAGGATTTAATTTTTATCCACTAATCATATACTATTTTTTTACACGTCATCCAATCATGTGCTGTCATGTCAGCTATGATTGTATTTTCGCTCTCCCACTACCTGAAAAGTCATACAAACGGAGCGTTTTGATTGGATGACAGTATAAAAGTATTTTACACTGTCAGTGCATCAAAATTAAACTCTTTTAATAAATAGAATTTATTAAAATAATATTTGACTAATTTATTATAAAATTATTTTTAATATATAAAATAATCATAATAAATATAATTAAGGTTCAAAATAGAAAAATAATATCTATAATTAATATGAAAATTAAATTTTTTAATTAAATTTAAAATTATAAATTTTTATTTTTTATTAAGCAGAAGTCAATTCTAAAAAGTACATGCTCTAAAAAGACACTATAATTCTCAAAAACTACTCAAAATCAAACGCATAAAATTAACTTTTACTTAAAAAAATTAGCTGCACCAAATCAACGCTAACTTCAATGTGCATTCGTCATGTTCTAGGGTAGTAGTACAAAAAGGAGAGGAAGCAAGAATTAATATTTATTGCTTTTATTAAATTTACATAAAGTATGAGTTTTGAGTGGATAGACATTTTGGTCTCAAGAAAGTTGTGCACTTGTGCTTAGCTTTAGATTGAGATATGCATTGGCGTGGGAATAATCAGTGTGCACAAAGTTTGCTGCTGAATTACGATTGAAAAAACTCTAGAAGATATCCTTCAATATTTCTATGCCATGTATATTTTAGTCCTCTTACTTAAAAAAATATTTTAATGGATTCTCAACTAGTATCAATTTATGAAATTTTATAGTTAATAAATAATTAAATTAGAGCATTTCCATTATCATACGCCACCTCCCAAATTTTATTAGTTCGGGTACCATATGCAAAACCACATTGAGCCGGTGAAAGTGACATAGGGTTGGTTTTAGGTTAATGAAATTTATCTTCAGATGGATAAGTGATTTTTAAAATGTTGTAAATAAATAATATAAAATTGCTCAAGTGTTTCTTGAAAGAAAAAAAATTCATGTACAATTAAAGTATATCTATCAATAAAGTTATTTACTTAATATTTATATGTAGGTTGATAATGATATTTTAAGTGTACTAATTTAACACATATCATTATTTATTAAAAAACACACATCATACTCATTATAAAATGCAATTCTTATTTAATAAAGAACACACATAAGTATAAAAACTTACATATAATATTATTTACAAAAATAGACATCAATTTATAAAAATTATACATAAATATATATAAATAGTATATGTAAGGTATGCCGACAATGACTTAAAGAGGAAAAGGTAAAAACAAAATCAAACAAGACAAAAAGTAAAAGTAATATATAAGGTAACACACATTATGCATGATATATATGACATGTTGGATGCTAGTTAGAAGTATTTATGATGTATGCATTATTGTATTTGTATATAGGTTCATACATCTTTCTTACAAAATACAAGTCTCACCAATTACCACTTGCTTTTTTATTCACAACCATGTATATATGATTCTCATTTTCCTGTTATAGGCAGAGGACGAGAAATGATAGGAATCAAATACAAGTCATCTTTCCTCCTCACAGTAATTCCAAAGAGTTCAGTCATATCCAAATCCTCACATTTCACTCCATTGGGAAGCCTCCAATCAAAGTGATACAACAAAAATGCAAGAGTAAGCTCAACATTGATCAACCCTAGTGTGCTTCCAGGGCATATTCTTCTTCCAGCACCAAATGGAATATACTCAAAATTGCTCCCTTTGTAGTCAATTGGGCTGTCGACGAATCTTTCGGGACAAAACCTATCTGCGTTACTCCAGTAGTTCGGATCCCTCGCCATCGCCCAAGCATTCACTATGATTTTACTTTCAAATGGTATGTGATATCCTTTAATCTCAATTGCTTGCCCACATTCTCTTGGAAGTAAAAGGGGAGCTGGAGGGTGTAACCTTAAGGTCTCTTTGACAACTGATTTTAAATATTTGAGTTCATTGATGCAATTTTCATTAACCCTTCCTTCCTTGTCAAATGCATCTCTTAATTCAATTTGTGCTTTGTTCATTATTGTTGGATTTTTTACCAACTCTGCCATTGCCCAAGCTATGGTAGTTGCTGCAGTCTCACTTCCAGCACTAAAGATGTCCTGAAAAGTAATGTTCCCTCAATGAATTAAGTTTGGCTAAAGCAAGCATATTAAAAAGTTATGTAAGGCTGCTTTTGATTACTAGTCATACAAATACACACATACAAGAAATACACATATAAAAATATTGAAGATGTGAAGATGCTAAACACAAAAATACACATACAAGAGAAAAAGGGATTATATTGTCCAAATAAAAATATGGACAATGCTAATATCCACGTAAAGATGTGAAAGATAGCAATTCCTTAAATAGATAAATAAATTTTGATACATACGAAGTACTGTGATGTGTACTTACAAACAAATGCACTGAACCTGTTCACCAACAAGAAAAACCAAAGAAAAAAAGGGGTATATATCCTTGAGCATTGCTAGAGGTACAATGAAAAATCAGCCAACACAATCAATAAATAGGAATTTGAACCATAATCACCAAGCTCATTAAAAATATACTCAGGATTAAAATGCTATTTGGGCCACAAAATGTTAAATGGGTTTTGTTGGCTATTTTGGCTGATTTTTTATTGTTCCCCAAGTATATGTGTATTTCCTTACCAGGATTATAGCCTTGATATTATCTCTTGTCAAGCAAATTTCTTGGAGGGAAGCATTAGTATCCTCAAACCTTAGGAGAACATCAACGAGATCTTCAACTGATTGGTCACCACTACCTTTGGCTTGTTTGTGGACTTTGATGATGTTTTGGAGCACGTCATCCAATTGTGTCTTCAACCTCTCAAGCTTCATCCTTGAGCCACTCAGAAGGTGAAGCCATTTGTGGGACGGAAACACATCTCCTACCTCGAAACCACTCGCTACCGTTGCGGCTTCTTTCACACACGATATGAACTTCTCTTGCTCTTTGAACCTTGTTAGGAATAAATGAAAAAGAATAAAATAAAATAAAGAGAGAATATTGGAGTGGATAAGATATTGTTTTGTTTTTTATATATAATGTGTACAAAGAATTAATATCCATGGAGTTATTTGGATGAACATTTAAAAAAAATATTAATTCAATTAAATTTTTATTTAAAATCTTTTAGAGAAGTAGAATTTTATATTTATATATAAAATTAATTTATATTTAAATAGAATATAAAAAATTATTTAATCATAAATATAATTTTATTTAATAAAAAATTGCCCTTTTAAATTTAAATTACAGCTATTGAAAAAATCATTATTTATTTTTCCTAGTAATTTAATTTCATTTTTATTAAAAATTGTTATCTAGCAAAAGATTCAATATGATTTTTTTAGTTAAAAATGACTTTATTTTATCTATATAATGACATCTAAATAAATAAGTACAGTTTATAGGTTAATAGTATATAAGAATCAAATCAAAATATGATAATAATATCAAATGTATACTTAAATCAATTTAAATCAATCTATATAATTATTATTCACTAAACGTGTTGATAAAAACATAATTTTAATTTTGATGCAGTGATAGTGTAAACATATTTTACAGTGTAATTTAATCAAACACTCATTTGTATGACTTTTTAGATAGTGTGAGAGAGCAAGTATAATAATTATGACTGACGTGGCAACACATGATTAAATGACTGTGTAAAAAAGTTATATATTGCGCTGGATGAAAAGTAAATCCTAAAATGATATATTGTATTGATATATGTTGATAGTTGAGAATAGTCATATACTATTCTTTGAGAATTAATAATGGTTGAAAATACTTATAAACTAATTTTAAGTATTTTCGACTATGCTATCAATATTATTTTTATATTGACAATTTTTATTGAATCTAATGTGTTAAAAATGGTCTGTAGTATATTTCTATTATTATTATGCTACAAACCTCATGCCAAACGCCGCCCTTGAAGTGATTGTGTATATCGATGAAAGCACTTCTTCAGTGAGGTTGATTGGTGCTGCAGAGTACCCTGTCTTCTCCCCTGAATTTGAATTATTTTCAATCCTTTCGATGAGGTTTCCGAGCTCTTCTTCTCTCACTGGCTTGAAAGAATTCACACGTTTCGGGGTAAAAAGCTCCAAAGTGCAAATTTTTCTGAGCTGTCTCCAGTAATTACCATAAGGTGCAAAGACTATGTTTGTGGAATTATAAGCCAGAATTTGTGAAGCTTGAATGGTAGGCCTCGATGCAAAGATTAGATCATGGGTTTTCATTACCTCCTTGGCATACTCTGGTGTGGAAACAACTATGGCAAAGACCTCTCCAAGTTGAAGATGCATTAAGGGTCCATAAATGTTAGCCAAATCTCTCAGTTTTCGATGTGGGGTTGATGTGATCAGATTGTGTATGTTCCCTATGATTGGTAGCTTCCGTGGTCCTGGAGGTATGTTTAGAGTTGCTGAATCACTTTTTGTTCTGATTAGAGTCTTCCCTCTTCTCAGTGCAGTAATCATGAAGAGGAAAAATGATACGAGAGCTATTAAAGTGAAGATTATTTGGGACTCCATGGATAAGGATATAGCAGCAAACAAACAAAATAGGAGTAGGGAAGTGGTGGTGGTGGAGTAATATAAGGTGCTAGGCGCTTCTTATTATAGTTGTTGATAATAATAATGATTAATCGCACAATAGAAATACGTCCAATTTATATTCAACGTCCGTGTGCTATTCATGTTACATTATGTGTTCTATACGTATAACACACATCCTGTAATATAATTAACACATGTTAGATATAAATTGGATGTATTTTTTTTGTACGTACAACATTATTGGTTGATAATAAATCGCAATGGCATCATTATCTAGGAAGACTTTGGCACTTGCTATTTGTCCTTTTCTTTCTTTCTATAAATGGTACCTACTCACCTGCAAGACAAACTTATTTGTCTATACATAAAGACATGTGTTGTGTGCAAATCAACCACAAAAATATCATGACTATTATAAAAACTTTGGTGGGATCACAATTAATGAGCAATGCAAGAAAGGATTATTGACGATTCGTTTTAGTGAGTTAAAGGTAATATTTAGGGGAAAAATATAGAGGTACAACTCATTTAGCTAGCTAACTAGTATGTCATGTAACATATTCTTTTTAGTTGATATTATAATATAATTTATTTTATCAAACTAATTTATTTTTATAAATAAATTATGTTATAAAGTAAACATAAATTTTTACTAATAATAATTATAATTTTAAATTTTTTATGATTATCATTATATAAGTAAATTATATATACAATAGATTTTAAATAAGTAAAATAAAAAAAAACAGTGACAATGTCAAATTTTTAAAGTGTGAAGCTTGACATAGAGAAATATGATGGAAAAATAAACTTTGGCTTGTAACAAATGCAAGTCCAGGACGTCTTAATACAAGCAGGTTTACACAAGACTCTAAGAGAGAAGATTTCTGGAATGGAGAATGACAAATGGGATGAACTAGATTTGAGAGCTGCAAATGAATTCATCTGTGTTTAGCTAAGAACGTTCTTGCAAGCGTTCAAAGAATAAAAGAAGGCAAAACATTTTCGGAGAAACTTGAACAATTATATCAAACAAATGGCATCTCGAAGCAATTGTTGCTGAAGGAGCGGTTCCATTGTTTCTGCATGGATGGCCATACAAAAGTATATGATATCTTAGTGCTTTTAATGAAATAGTCTCGAAATTAAAGGCTATTGACGTCAAAATCGATGGCGAAGATAAAACAGTAAGGCTGATATTGTCTTTTCCATTTTGCTATGAACATATCAATCATGTTTTAATGTATGTGAAGGAGACTCTGATTTTTGAAGAAGTTGCAAGCAAAATTATCTCTGAAGAAAGAAGATTGAAAAACAACGGGAAGACTTCATCAGAGTCAGTATTGGTGACTAAGGGAGATAGCTATAGGAGAAAGATTTATGCAAAGACTCTAAGTGCTGGAAATATGGTCAAAGTGGGCATGTAAAAAAAATTGCCCCAATCACGTAGTGCCAGAAAAAGACTCTTCATCAGAAATCTGCAATTTATCTCTCCTTGTGGGAGATGATGGTGATGTTCTCTAGAATGTGAGAAATGTATCATCAAGATATAACCGTGGTGTCATAGAAAAAGATATAGTTTGCTAGTGGATCCACAGGTACACTCGGGCATTGGTTAACATGTGATGCATGATGTGTAGTGGAGTTATGTTGATGGACTTCCAAGGAAGCTAACATTGGAGTTGAACCATAGATTCAACATGTATCAAGGTAAAATTCTTGGAATTATTTAATTCCAAGTGACAATACTTTTTATTGTGAAGTATGACAATATTTTTTTAGAACTATGATTGTCAGTGAAGACAACGACAAATAAAGATTTGTTCCTTACAATCAAGGTGGAGATTGTTAGGTTTGCTTGGAAGGAATATTGTTTCTACCCAAAAACAAGTCCCACATTGGGCTCAAAACTAAAGAGGGTGGAGTGAGTCACCATATTATAAGTATTGGTTTTTTTAGTGCACTAGGATATACTCAAAGCATAATATCTGACTTAAATTTTTTTCTTACTCTTGTGTTAGAGTTCGGGAGGAGTAGTTCAAATATTAGGTTGAATAGTCTCGATGTACTAGGGTACGGGTATGTAGGGATGACAATGAGGATGAGGAGGTGGGAATCCCCACGGGGAACACTGAATTCGGGGCCCTACAGTCGGGGATGGGGACGGGAAGGAAATTCTCTCCGAGGGGTAGTTCGGAGACATGGACTATGCTCCCCACCTCGATGGTAAATTTATAATTTTACATTTATAAATATAATTTCAGTTTTGTATAATTTAGAAATCCTAAAATAACTTAACGTGTCTTAAACAAACCCTTCCCCTGACGCCCCTCCCTCATTCTCTTGATTCACATTTCTCAAATCATAACACACTTACCCTGATACCAATAACTGTAAAAGACATTTTTCACATAGTGTTATTTTCTGGTTGTCATTAGGCAACAACCGTGATTTTTTTTTCTTCGATTTTGGAGTTTCCAACATCATCCTATTTAAAAATGTTGGATTACTAATACGTAAAAGTTGAATTATTTGATGGTAAATGTTAGATTACATCTGCTAACTAGATT
The DNA here is from genome assembly GCA_013621005.1 of Aeschynomene evenia. Classification (NCBI taxonomy): domain Eukaryota; kingdom Viridiplantae; phylum Streptophyta; class Magnoliopsida; order Fabales; family Fabaceae; genus Aeschynomene; species Aeschynomene evenia. Next base: position 1,974,652 of record CM024272.1, on the reverse strand, counting down.
TTTACATACGTAAATAATACGTAAAAGTTGGATTAATTGAATAAAAATACTAGATTACATATGTCCATTTTTTTAATCATATTTAAAAAAAGTTAGATTATTGATTATAAGATGATGAATTAAATTTTAGACACATAAATTCACTCTTTTTTTTTATAGGATTTCCCCTCGGGTATCCGTCGACCGGTAGCTGACGACTAATCCCTAGCACCTTTCGGTGGGTAGGGAGCTGACCACAAGGTTTTCTGCAAACACATCGTCCCAAGGATCGAATCCGGGACATGATGCTTAAATAGCCCAAGTATCTACCACTTGTGCTAACCTACGTGATTATAAATTTACTCTCTTATAAATGAGAATATGTATTTAAAAATTAAGTTATACAAATACATATTTTTACGGTGGCTAAATAATAACTGATTTTGAGTACATATACAGCACATCTCAATTTTAATAGTGAATTTTTGTATATGAAGTATGAACTGAGGAAAAAATAATAATTTTTTGAATAAACCCCCAAATTGGTCCCTGACAATTTTCGCGTCGAACAAGTTGGTCCCTAACAATTAGAAATATCCTATCCAGTCCCTCACAATGTCAAACCTCGGACACGCTAAGGTCCCTAGACGGATTCCGTAACGTTTGTCCTACGTATCAGTCCAGCACAGTGCACCTGTGCTGACTTGGCCGTTTAATGCTTGAAACGACGTCGTTTCGTTAGAAATAATTAACGTTAAACATCTTTTATTACTGAGGATGAGGTGATTTGTGACTCAAATCCAACAACAAACATGTTTAATGTTAATTATTTCTAACGAAACGACGCCGTTTCAAGCATTAAATGGCCAAGTCAGCACGGGTGCACTGTTCTGACACGTAGGACAAACGTTACGGAATCCATCTAGGGACCTTGGCGTGTCCGAGGTTTGACGTTGTGAGGGACTAGGTATGGTATTTCTAATTGTTAGGGACCAACTTGTCCGACGCAAAAATTGTCAGAAACCAGTTTGGGAGTTTACTCTAATTTGTTCCCGTAAAAAAGAAAGAATCAATAAAGCAATGGAAGAAGATCGTAAGCCATGATGTAGGAAAATTGACATAGTGAAAGGAAGACAAGAATACCAAATTCTCCACACACGTTATATCTTCTCTGTCCCATACAAAGCTCTGAATCCAACTTATCAGTCTTTGCCCTTTTCATTTCAATTTCATTTACATCATAAATCAACAAAGTCCAACCTCAACACACAACCACTCTCTCTTTTCACGTACAGCTTCGACATCCCAAATCCATTTGTCTTAGGGATTTTAATTTCATACTGTAGTCTTTTTCCATTTTCTATAATCTTTTAACTTTTAATTTTTGTTATTCTATAAACAAACAAGATCAAGCAAACATATTTGTTATATATATAATAAAAAATTAACCAAAACACCCCAAAATGTTATACTACATAATAAATCACAAAATTAATACTATATATACATCACAAAATCAGTTATCATTATATACAATAATCTAACTTTTTAAAATTATTTGTCCAACTTCTAAAAATGCTTGATTAATGTATAACATCAAAAGTTGAATTAATAATTTAAAAAATTTAAATTATCGGGTATCATAACTAATGATAATTGATTTTATAATATACAAAATACATGTCTCTATAATATAATATACACAACGCACATCACATATTGTACATAGCATATATCAATCTTAAGAAAAATATTACAATACACATTGAGTTCCAATACACTTTAACTTCTCCTAACCCTTATGACGTGTGAAACACGTGAGGCTGACAAACTATACAAAGACAACTGTGCCACAAAATAAAAAATCAACTGTATTTGAGTTCTCCCCTATATATAGACACACTTGCTTGAGTTAAAAAATTATTGAAGGTCCTGCTGAGCTGCTGGACCCCTCAAAGCACACATCTGCCAAATATAGGTATTATTTAGCATAAATCCGACGAAGATAAAAGAAGAATATTATGTGTATAATGAAAATTGTATAATATTTGTACAACAATCACATTCACTGTTGGAGTGTAATAAGGAGTTACAAACTAATAAAATTAAACGGTGAATATGACATGTACAAATATTTTGCAATTCTCATTGTACATACAACATTAATGAATATAAAAATAAAGGAGAGTATCCACCTAAATGCGAACGGAACCCACCTTCATTAACACATACTTAGAACTCCCCTCTCTCCCCCCGAACTAAATGCCACCACAAGTATCAGATATTCTTACCCTATACTCTAGTAACTCTTGCATATATATGATATTGATAGTGTGTTAGAATGCCTTTCAAGTACAACCCCCTTGTCCACATCACACTTGCCGAGGAATTAAACTCGAGAGCAAACTCGTGGAAAAGTGGGGTATAGATCTCCCGCCACCACTCCAACTAGCTCTCGAGCAATTGTAGCCATCGACTACTTCACCAAGTGGATAGAGGGTATAGATCTCCCGCCACCGTTCCAACTAGCTCACGAGCAATTGTAGCCATAGACTACTTCACCAAATGGATAGAAATTAGAGACGAAGCCATTAGCCACCATCACAGCAGCTCAGAGTCAAATATTTGAATGAAAGATTATCTTCACCAGTTACGGGATCCCAAAGAGCATGGTCTAACAGATTGTACCAGTTTGATCTACAGAACTACACTTGTGCAAATATCAATGTTCTTCCTTTAAAAAATGAACTTTTGAAGGCCAGCCTTGTCATCACAAAGACCTTGGATAAAAAGCATCCACTGCTAGGTCATGATCTGCAAGGATATATATGTTACACTACACATATTAGCACCTTTAACATTTAGAAAATTAGTATGAGATAATAATTACCATTTGTATTGTAAATTCCCAGTACAAGTTTAATTTCAATAAAAATTACATTCAGCCATATTAATATTCTTTTTTTCGAGCTTTTGTATTAGCAATTTGGCATAAAACTCATTCCTGTTCAATTAATGTCCAAAAGTAACCACAGCAGAAAAACAACAAAATAAAGAAAACAAGAGGGAAAAAAAAAGTAGTTTGGGAAAGAGTTCATGACCTCACAAGTAGCTAGAATAGAATTAAAAATCAACTCGTATTTGCCAACTTTATCCCCAAATTTGCAGCCAATAACGAAAATAGATTAAAACTTCAGGGATTGAAGGCATGAAGAGAATGAAATATGCCAGCTATCATGTGAAACCCAACCTGTAGCAGAGTAAATTAAAGAACCTGATAAGTAGGTGCAATGATAAAAAAAAAACACTACTATATACAACAAAATGAAGGTTGCTAGATGCAATAAAAGAAACCAAAAAACTGAGAAAAGAGTATGTAATCAAACCATATCTGCAATATCACATTGGAGGCTGAGTAACAAAAGTGTTGTCTAAACTGCATCTTGCAACTGAATACTGTGATCAACCAAAATTTCTCCGCCTTTTGTATCTCAATCGAATCAATTCTTTTCTGGCAATCATCAATAACTCATTCAATCTTTCAGTCCCTCCATATAAATCCAAACTAACCAATTCCCTGGCTTGTAAATCCCTCAAAAGTTTTTCACTTTCAATATGATAGTTCCCGTCGCAAAATGAATCAATAAGAACTGTATATATAGAGTTGTTGGGCCAAAGATCTCTTAGCTTCATCTCTTCGTAAAGTTGAAAAGCAGTTACAACATCACCATTAGCACAAAGGCCAGATATAAGAACATTGTATGTAGCAACATCAAGCTTCAAATGACAACGTTCCATTATATTCTTCAATTCTAAAGCCTTTGCAACATTAGCTTTTTTGCAAAAAGCATGCATTAAAGTGGTGAACGTAGCAGCCGTTGGAATGGTTTGCTTCTCAAGCATGAAATCAAAAACCCATAGAGCATTTTCAGTCCTCCCTGAATGCGCAAGCCCCCTAGCAATAGCACTCATCGCAACATCATGGGAGCTGACGCCGAGTGTTTTCATCTCATCTTGCAGCTTCATTGCTCCTTTTATATTTCCCACTCTGCACATGCCATTGATTAAAGTGATATATTGTTTACTTGTAGGAAAAGAACCATTTTCCATCAAGGCTTGCAAAACATGATGGGCTTCATCAAAAGCACAAGTTCTAATAAGTCCATTAAAAAGGGCATTATGTGTATCTACATTAGGAGTAAGTCCTAACAGATTCATCAATTTCACAAAATCAAAGGCCATTTTGATCTCATCCCTTTCACAGAGCTTGGCAATAAGCATGTTAAATGTAAAACAATCAGCTATGGTACCTTCAAGTGTTACCCTTCTTAAAAATTTTACAGCAACATCCAACGATCCAGATTTACAGTATCCAAGAATAAGAGAATGCCATGTTAACCTATCTGGCTTGAAACCATGTCTCATCATGTCATTATACAGCTCAGAACATTTTGCCAAGGCATGTCTCTTTGAATGTCCATGCAGGAGAATGTTGTAAGTCGCTAAATTGAAGCCTAAACTGCTACTCCTCATTTTTGAAAGGATATCATTTACCTTAGACATGTTTCCCTTCCTTGAGTAATGATCCATAAGCACATTGAATGTAATAGTATCAGGGGCAACACCTTTTCTCAGCATGTCTTCAAAAATATACAAAGCGGCTCTTGGATGTCCTTCTTTAAGAAGACCACCAATTAAACTAGTGTACAAAGCAGTATTTGGATATAGTAATCCTTTTTCAATCACCTTCTCCATAAAAAGGAGTGCAGTAACCATTTTACCCTTCTTACATAGCAACCCAATAAGATTGGTGTAAGAATAACTGTCAGGCAGGAAATTATTTGTAACCATCTCATAAATAAGGGAAACTGCATCTGATAAATTCCCTGATCTACATGTCCAAGTAAGTATTGTGTTGTAGAAAACATTATCAACGGCATAAGGAATGCGACAAACTCTATGCATAAATGTTATGGCTTCTTTTATATGTCCACTAACGCAAAGTCCTTTCAGTAGGCCATTATATGTAAACTGACTTGGAAAATGGCCTAAACTAGTCATTTTATCAAACATAGAAAATGCTTTTAATGGATGACCAGAATTTCCATAGCTATTTATAATGCAATCATAAGTAACAGAGTCAGGATCAAGATTAATCCTGCTCATGTGATCCATAAAATACTCAGCCTCTTCAACTCTCCCGGATCTACAAAAGCTTGAGACCAACATATTGCATGTGAATCGATCTGCAACATGACCACTGAGGTTCATAACAGAATAAGCATTTAATGCCTCTTCTAGGTTTCCCATCTTGCAATAGTTGTAGATTAATTTTGAATACAGAATCCTGTTTGGCACAAGTCCAGCCTTGTACAGTTTACACATTATCTCCTTTGCATGATTTACCTTCCCCGCCCTCAAAAATCCATTTATGAGAACAGAAAATGTAACGACGTCAGGGTTGACAGAAGCTTTTAACATATCATCCATCAGTTGCGCAGCTTCTTCAAGTAGGCCATGCTTACACAATCCATCAATCATTGCTGTGTAACTAATATGACCAACTCTCACCCCATCCATCCTCATTCTCTCAAGAATACTAGAAACCAATCTAAAATCAGCATGCTTGGCTAGCCCATTTAAAAGAGCCCCATATGTCACTTCATCGGGTCTTAAACCACTCGATTCCATCAAATCCAAGAGTCTAATGGCTTCACACAAGTTGCCCTTGCTACAATGCCCATCTATCAAAGTATTGTAAGTGATACTATTTGGAATCAAATTAAACAACCGCATCTCATCAAAAACTCGAGAAGCAACTCCAATCTTCCCCTCCTTAACAAATCCATAAATAAGAGTATTGTATGTGATCTCATTAGGACACACCATATTCTTCCTCATCCTCTTCAATATTAAATAACCTTTTGCACTCCTACCTTCCCTGCACAAATTATTTATCAACACATTATATGTACAAACATCCGCCGCCATACCCTTAGATGCCATGCAGTCAATCAGCTCAGATGCCGCTTTATACCTTCCTTTCTTGCAATACCAACTGAGCAAAGTATTATAAGTGACCACAGTCGGAAGACAACCGCTCTCCTCCATCTTCCTCAACAATGAACCAGCACGCTTAAACTTCCCCCGATCGCATAAAACATTCAACAATATGTTGAATGTAGCAACATCAGGGTAAACCCTCTTGGCAAGCATCCCTTTAAAAAAAGACCAAAACAACTCATCGCTCCGGCCTTTCACCAAGGAACCAAGCACCATGTTACAAGTGTACACAGACGGCTTGAATCCACGGGAACCCATCAAGTAGAAAGCCCTCACAGCATCTTCTACCATGTTCTCTTGCAAACAAACTCTAATAAGTAAATCGAAAACAGCAGGGTTTGAGTTGCTAACCCGGTATGTCTCCATAAGAGCACCAAAAGCAGAATTCAAGCCAATGGGCATGTGCAATAAATGTCTGAGTGTTGTTTTGGCAAAATTGTGCATTCTAGCTCTAACAAGTATGTGGGTGGTGGTGCATATGATGTGTGTGACATGATTGAGCTCCAAATTGGGTTGGTTGATGACCCATTTCAGGAATTTCAGTGCCAACCTTCCATGGACAGGTCTCAATGAAGCCAAACCATACTTCATACAGTTCAGAGACTCCCAACGGTGTAAGGTGAGAAATGTATATATGCTCTTCTCCATATCTGGAAATCTAAAAAAAAAAAAATACCGCATCAAGAAAGCACAATAAACTGAAATGAAGGGTTATTTGAGCTGTATTAATTGGTTACCAATGATTTTGCAATTGAATAATACATATGCAATTGAATAATACATATATAGCTATAAATGAAAAAATCTGAACCGCTGAATAGTCGTGGTGGCAAAAGCAAGGTTGAAGGGTGGTACCAGGCACTGAAAACTGAGCTTAATTAAGTGTCTTTGAACTCATGACTGGACACAGTACAAAGAAGCCATAGCGCTAGAAGAAGGGTGGAGAATCATCGGCGGCAGGAAGTGGATCGCTGGTATCGCCGTTTTGGGTGCTTGACGGCGCGCCTCTCTTGTGTGTGGTGGAAGCTCGGATTGGAGGCAGTAATGATAAACCCTAATCCAATGGAGCAGACCGAAACCGATACAGTTTAGTCGTAATAAAATTTTTGGACATATGCTGGCCAGAATTTGTTGGGCTACTTAAGGGTGCTGCTACTGCTGCTGTCAATAACAAGAAATCCCAGAAGAAAAGAGAGAAAGAGCTGGAATCATATATATAGAATGTCTCTCCATTTTCTCCCTTGTATTGTTCGAAGTTACGCCATCCTGTATCAGTCGTTTTGATTTTTTTTTGTACATTGAAAAATTTATGTATCTACATATATTTTATGTCTAAATACATTAATTTTTTAATGTAACAAAAACAAAGTGACATTATTATGAAATGGAGGGAGTAATCAATAGTTAATCTTAGGGAGTGAGAAAAAGCCCGAGCTAATAGATATATTTTAAAAGGCATTTTGTGAGTCTCAAAATTTATACTCCACTTGTTATATTTGCTCTGATTTGGGTAGGAAGCATAAGCTTCTTTTCTTTGTATTTTTGGTTAAGGCATCTAGCACTTGAGAGCCAAGTTATCACCCGGGAATCGACCTGGTCAAGGTACGGAGTCATTGGGTCACTTGTTCAACTGGTGGGTCAGTGGTTGAACCGGCGGATAATTGACCCGTTCTACTAAATAAAACTTTAAAAATATATATCTACAATCAATATTCATTAGCAACACACTACTATAGTACTATTAAAAATTTAACCAAAAAATAGTAACATATTCACACTATCAATCCAACTCACAATTTAAAAATTCAATAGAGATCAGCAACAACAGAATTATAGCAACATAACGAAAAACATCACTCAGAAATAATAACTCAAGAATCAAAATTCATGACTGAACAGCAGCAAGCCAGCAACATAATAAAAAATGCAAAATAATGGAACTGCCACTACCAATCCAACTCAAAATCATACTCAGAATGCTAAAAAAGAAAAGCACTTGCCTTCAAGCTTCAAAATCCAAGCTCAGCAACAAAACATCATGAAAGAGCATGAACTTTGAAGCCACGAACAGAGGAGCGTACCAGCGACAGTAGCAGAACAGAACATTGGCAGTAGCAAACAGAACAGAACAGTGACAGATGGCGGAGGGCCAGTAGCAGTAGCACTGTATCAGAAACGAGCTGAACAACGGAAGAGGACGGCCAGCAGCAGCAGAAGCAAGAGAGCGGACGCGAGGCGGCTGCAGTGAGACGGCGGAGGAGAAGCGGCGGCAGCAGGTCGGCGGCGAACTGGAACCGTGGAAGGAGAGGGTTCTCACATGAGTTTGGGATTGGGGTTCGTACTTGGTTTGTAAAATTGATTTGGGGATATTATAATTAATTTTGTACAATTAATTTATTCATATAAATAATTTTATTATGAGGTGTTACCATGGCATTTCCAATAAGTTGGAAGTATCCATACAAACCATTATTTGGCATGTTCTGATTGGTTCTCTAATCTATATCAGCGTCTAGTCATTATTTATAAAATTTAATACCCTATATTTTCTAACCAATCAGAACATGTCAAGTAATGGTTTGTATAGGTACTTCCAACTTATTAAAAGTGCCCAAGCAAGCACCTTATGCATCTTGTCGTCAAGTCGTTTTTTAATTTTTTTTATCAACTTATATTTTTTATTTATTGAATTTAATTTTTTCTTATAATAATGTATAAAATAAATAAATAAATAAATAATATAGAAAATAATTATTAAAGGAAATACTATTTTTTAAAAACAGAAAATTATCATAAAAAATTTATAGACAAAAATAGTATTCTTGTCTTATAATTTTTATCTGATTTTAATTTTGATTTAGTAGCTTTTATTTTTTTTTATTTTGGTCCTATATCTTTGCAAACGTCAACCATTTTGGTCCTCGTTTAAACTCGATTAGTGAGGTGTTAACTTGGCACTAATGGTGCTGTCATGGATGCCACGTGGTGCTGACATGGATGCCACGTGGCGCTGACATGGAAACATGACTAAATTAAACTTGCTAGAAAAAGAAACAGGACCAAATTCAAAATTGGATGAAAGTTACAAAACCAAATTCAACTAACTAAAAATGAAATAGGACCAAAATCAGCTTACTAAAAAAAATAAAATATGATCGGCATAAAATTGGATGTAACAAATAACCTGTCTAATCTAGATAATATATAATGTTATTCAAATGTGTTTTTTATTTAATTGAAACACATAACTTACTTAATTGCTACAACAATATTCATACAGAATGTGACCAATAAGTTCACCACAAGTTATATAAGATTTGACTACATCCAAAAATCAAAGATAAAAAATCGAATATTGTACACATGAAGTATGAACACCAACTAAATACATCTAGAAAATTACTAATAAGTTCATAGATGAGCAATAAGAGTGCAAAACAAAGTCAAATAGTATACAAATATAATACAAGTACTCCAGTACAAAATAAAAAAAGCCAAATACAGATACTTTTAATATGATTTTAACTTATACAATTATTATTATATATAAACTTATTAATAATTTTTGAAATATAATTAGTTGGTACACACTTGATTGATTTTCGAATGAAGTGAAGGAATGTAACCCCAAATAAAACAAATTATACTTGGGATCTTTCACTGACATATATCTATCACATCCATCAATAATCTCCCGAAAACTATTATAAATTTGTAATATAATTAAGGAGCATGAAGTACGATCATCGTGTGAACCTGGACCTTCTGAATGGGCTTAGACAGAGAAAATATGGTAGGTGTGTTTATATAAGAATATAAACGACACCCGCGCTAGCTCGCCATTCAATAATGTTCAAACCTCAAACTAATGATATTATGTGTTTATTATTATATACTTATTTCTATATAAATTGATGTGTTTTAATGATTTTTTTATAAATGTGTTTGAAATAAACTTTAATTGTTATGTAGACATCATGATCATGACCTTTGTGAAGAAGAATAATAGAAAGAAAAACTAAAAATTAAAATATAAGGTAATCCACAATGAATGAAATATTAAAATGTTTGGATTGAAATAATGAAAGTAAGTCATTTTTTTTCGATTCACAGTCGAGATATTCATTATCGATTATGATGACTAATTTCTCAGTAATCTATGAGGAATTAGGATGAGCCCCAATGGGTGAACGCCTCAACCACTGTGCTGTCAATAACAATCCTCCTGACTCAAACGAATACTGATCATGGTGGTCCCAAGCATTTAAGAACCACAGTAGAACTTCCCTTTATGTGAATGCACAAACAAAAATGATCTCACGAGGATCAGATGGCAATATGTGAATGCATTGAAAATGGGCAACATTTATACAGGCCGCTCCTATTTGACTATTAGTACTCCCTATTAATTACTCTTATGCACAATATTTCTAAATTACCCTTACTGTAATAAACACAAACATTATCACAAATTTAAAATTATAGTTTTTATAGTAACTATACAAATCAATACTAAACATTAAATTGCCTATTCTGATTTTTCAATTTTGAAATTAAATCAAGCTCGTACCTTTTTACCATTTTTTTCAAATTAAGCTTATATTTTTTATTAGAATCCTATCAAACACTTTTTTCTCATTTAAGTATATACAACATCTTTAATATTAATATTTTTTAAATATATTGCTCAATTTTACTCAATACTAACTAAAATTGGTATATTTAATTTTAAATGCAGAATGATAAAAGACAAATATTTAATGCTTAAGCACAATTTTTAGAAAATATTGTGAATTTGTATTTTGATTTCTATTATTTTTCCTATATTGTACGTATTAACTTTAAATTTAAAAAATGTTAATTTTGGCCAATATAAATATTTTAAAATGATTCTTTTTAAAATTTTTATAAATGTAGCTACTTAACTACTAGGCCAAAACAATGTGTATAAAAAAACAAACATTTCTAAACCTTTCAATAACCAAATAAAATTTTATCATAATGTTTTGAATATCTTTCTTCCAACAAACTTGAAAAATTTAAAAAATTTCTGATATCCAAAATATATAAAGAAATGCACAATTTAAAATAAAAATTTGAGTAAATATCCTATTTAGTCCCAACTTTGAGCACAATTTAGTCCCTCAAGATTTGAAAGTGACAAAATAGTCCCTCAAGATTAATTTTATAGCAAACATTAAATGAGAATTTAATCCCTCCGTTAAATTTCTGTTAATTGAGTTGCAGTGATGTATATGACACATTGTCTAACATATCACCTAAGTTACGTCATGTTTGTAACTCAGTTAACATAAACTTAACAGAAGGACTAAATTGTCACTTAAAGTGTCATACTAAATTAATCTTGGAAGACTATTTTATCACTTTCAAATCACGAGGGACTAAATTGTCCTCAAAATTAATCATGAGGGACTAAATAGGAATTCACTCTAAAAATTTAAAATATTAAAAGTAAAAGTAACTCATCTTCCTTACTATTTCTATTGAATCTTACATTTTTTCCTAGTTGGAAAATGTCATTTTGAGTTTGTTTAGAATATATTTAAATAGTGTTTTGCTTGACACTAAAATTTTAATATAAGAATTTTTGCTAACAAGTGCCCTAAGTAAAGGCACTTGTTAAGGATACTTAAAATGATAAGTTTAAAAAACTTTTAAATATAGTGGTAGGTCCATTACATAGAAAACATAAAAATGCATGTTTTCAAGATGAAAATTTCCCTTTTTATTTCCTTAACAAGACACTTGTTAGCAAAACCCTTAATATAAATATCAAATATATTAGGCATTTGTTAGCAAAACCCTTAATATAAATATCAAGTATATTATAAAATATAAGGATAATAATACAAAAGAGCAAAACACACATCCATTAAACAGGGGTAAGTTAGAAACATTGTGCACAAAAGCAATTAACAGAAAGTGATAGCCAAATAGGAGTGACAATAGCCCCTCTCCATAAACAGTACCCTTTCCAATTTAAACAACTTGATTTTGGTAGTATTATACAAAAGACCAAGGGAAACAAAGTATTGGCAAGGTGACAAATTCCAGCAGCAACTATTGATATGGGCAATCCAGTGCATAAGGCACCTAGCTGGTAGGGTCTATAGAGAGGAAAGCCTGAGAAATACTAGGAACATGGTACTTCTAAGCACAACTTTCCAGCATTTTTCTTGGGTTTGAGGTTACCTAAATTTCTTCATCATAGATGATGATCATCTAATTACTTTCTAACTTAGGAATGGTGAACAACTACTGATTCTTCATGAATCATATTTCGTGGAAGAAGCTCGTAAAAATCTCGGTGCTGCCTAGCTAAATTACCTAAGGGTCTGTTTGGGATGATGGCAAGGATAAATCAGCGATCTGTGTTTGAGAGTGGAAAATGGGAGGGGCAAAGGTATGGCTATGGAGGGACAGTAAAACCTCTTCAAGTCCTCATCTTCAACTATTTTCATGACTATGGAGGGATAAATCAGTTTGATCTGTGTTTGGGAGTGGAAAATGGGAAGGGAAAAGGCATTATGGAGGAACTACAAGGCACGGTACTTTACTCGGCCTCTTGCCGGTCAGAACCTCCGCAGGTAGCCCTCTCTGTGCCGCCGACCACCACCTCTGACACCATTTTTAAGCACCTAAGGAAAGTGGGGAACCACACCTTAAAATTAAGCTGTTAAGGGGAGAGAACCACTATCTTTAAATATAACATCAAACATCTCATTCTACTCGATGTAAGACTATGGGCATCCCATAATACCCAAGTCCCTAACATACAACCATAAAGTAAAAGGACACAAATGGAAAGTAAAATTCATAGTTGTCAATAGCAGATGGCAGCTCATGGTTGTCTGCCGAAAAATCCGCCATGGAATGCTGCCAAAGCGCATCCATGACAACCACTTAGGCCAAAATCATCTTGGTGGGAAGGCCAAAATCTGCCATGCAGCCATTTAACAACTATGGACTAAGATTTAGACACCCTTCCATTCCTTCACTATTATAAAGTCCCAAACAGAGTGGCCTCTCACTATCGACTTAATTACTCACCTTCTCTACTCCATTGATTACCCTTCCCTTTTGCCCTCTGTAAAATTCCCAAACATAGCCTAAATCATTTGGAGTAGCTAAATTTGATGGCAAGGACTGATATATGGTCGGCCTAAGAATTTCTAGGGTTCAATCACCACTATAGCCTAAGAGACGGAAATCCCAAGACAATAAGAAATCAGTAGCAGCCCATCTTAGTCGTCCATATTTGTATAGTGTTTAGCACTTGAATTCATCAAAAACATTTCTCTGAAACATGCTTTTAAATACCTAAAGTGCTGAAAATGACAACAAAGAAAGTATGTTATATAATTCACAGGTGGACCTGCTGAATTGGCATGCAAAGCAAACGAATCAATCTCATAAGTAATGTTCAAATAATAATCACTAACAATAGAATCATACAGTCTTACAGGAGGGAATTCAACCCAAATCTTGTTTATATTTGCAATTCCTACATCCCAAGAACACCAGCTGCACAACCAATCCCCCTAGCACCTAGCCTACACGAGGAAAGAAATTTATGTAAACTTCTTGTGATATAATAAAGCTGATCAAAAGGGAATAGAAAATGATAGAAAAGAAACTGATAAAGATTTAGCAACCACCTGCCAGTAGTTTGAACAGAAAAACATGCATGTTACATAAAAATAACAACCTGATAGTAGTTTAACAGAGAATGGTGTGCTAGTAGCAGGGATATAGATAATGGCACGTAGAAAAGTGCACCTTTCTCATAAGTCCCGTGCAGATTATATAAAAATGAAACGTTCTATACTGTTCAAGATAAAATTTGAAACTCATCTTAAAGACTTAAAGTATTTTGAAAAAAAGAAGATCCTGAGAATCGAACATACTTATAAAAGAAGAATTTTATTGAGAACTGATAGAGAAGTACAAAAAGATTGGAGGACAAGATCATTTATACAAGAACAAAAGCTACAACAACAACAACAATTATCCCACTACGTGAGGTCAGTTATATGGATCAAACAACGTCATTGCGCTCTATCGTGAATAATGTTAGGATTTAGGCTAAAAACAAGAACAAAATCTAGTTAAGAGAAAAATATCAATGAAGCATAGCTTTCTAATTTCTCAACATAACAGAGTGAAATAGTGAAATTGCTCTAAGGGTGTGTTTGTGAGTTTGACTATTGAAGGGTAAGGGAGGGAAGGGATATGTAATAAAAAATTTTAAAATTTTACCCTACAAACAGTTCTCCTTCCCTCCCCCCCCCCCCCCCTTCAAAATCAAACTCACAAAACAAACCCAAAAAAGATTGTGATTTACACCAAATAGATGCAAATGCCTAATATCCTTTCCCACAAAATAGCTTGTCTGAAAATCTGTCATTGAAGGTACAATAATTACATTCAAATCAAATAATCCAAATAATGACTTCTATAGAACATGGCACTGGAGAGAACTGAACATATTATCAGAGATACAAATACAATCTAAGGAAGTTAGAACAAGAGAGGCAAAGGAAAAGGAGAAGGATGAAAGTCACATCACATATCACATCAACCGACATAGGAAAGTACGCTAAGGGCCTCTTATCCTTAGCATGAAAAAGAAACAAAAAAGATTAGATATGAAAAACAACTAGGAAGGATGTCCATGCTAGTGATAGATAGAACATCAACAGAGAAGCAGAAAAATCATACCCGGCTACTTATTCACTTACTACATTTACATGCAGCAGCAAATAGGGATGTAACAGAAAAATCAAATGAAGTATTGCTCATCAGGAAAGCAATATAGCTGTAGTATAACCCACACCAAGAAGGCCAAAATTGATGTCACAAAAGAGTTTCAACTTTCCACATCAGATGTAGTAGACTAGTAGCGTCAAATTTTTCAATCCAAACAAGTATGACGATCAAGAGAATAAGTGTGTGAAGAAAACAAAGGGAGAACAACAGAAAAAAAGGTAAATCAGAACTGAGAGGCTTCCAGACCTCCACCACCAAAAACCTAGAGGCTGTGAGCAAATCAAAAACAGTGTCAATAAATGAAATTGAGCGGAGTTTAGGGATTTTGAGTTTGATTTAGGACTCTAACTAGGAACAATAATTGAATGGGCTGCTTTGTTTCTCCCATTTGTGCAGAATGTCAGACGCAATCTTGCCACAGCCACAGAATATATACCAGAGCTATCCACAGTCCACACACTGTTCCTACTCTAAGCCTATAGAATAAGCAGCACTAAGCAGTTGCTATACCTAGTCTAACTGTCTCTTGACAATAAAATAGGAACTCTCAGATCTGGAGCTAACCATGGAGAGGACAGAAAATATGAAGAAAGTTGAACACAGAAATGTAGAACATTATCCCCAAATTCCTGATTTTCAGTTTTAAGGTTCCTATTATGCCTGTTCTTTTTGCTTCATAGACAAGAGTGTCCACTAACCAGTCACCACCAAACAATGATCACCATTCCCTTCTCCCATTATTGGGCAGCAAACAAACCAATTGATCTTCCTCTCACAAAACAAACCATTGCAACAGATTGCGGCTTAGCACGAAACACAAACATACATGATTTTACTGACTAGTGACTAGAGGGAAAACCAGTAGCTCCTCTAACCAAAAAGTAGCTATGATAAAACCTGACCATCAAGCATACCGAAGAAGAAACAACCACAAGCTAGAATATTCATTAGTTATTACCCAATTTATTCTAACAAAAGTTCAAACAACACCATTAAGACATGAAATGAAGTCATAGAATACAAAACACACCCCTGAAACTAAGTAAAATTAAGGTTTAGCACAGCTGCAATATCCTAATTAAACTAAGTCCTTAAACATACACAAACACCATAAAAGAGAGACACCACCACATAAAATCAAATCAAAGCCTAGTGAAAACGATTACCGTAATCAACAAGCAGCTAAATAAACAATCTTAGGTTCATTCCATCACTGCTTCTCCTCCCTCTCCCTGTTCCACTGCTCGATCCTCGCCCGCCGCTCCTCGCTCCCTTCCCTCGCAGGCGGAGGGCTGCCACTCCTCCGACCAGGGCTCCCATGCCTCCTCCTCCCATCACTTCCATCCCTCTCCCTCTCCCTCACCCTATCCCTATCATACCTATCAGGCCTGTCCCTGCTCCTACGATGATCCTTCTCCCTGTCACGCCTGTCGTAATCCCTCTCCCTCCTATGCCTAGGGCTTGCACTCCGGCTCCGGCTTCGGCTCCTACTCCCGTGATACCGGCCGCTGCCGCGGTTCCGGCCAAAGAGCTTCCTGCGAAGCTCCCTGCCGATCAGCTTGACGTGCATGAAATTGCAGTAACCGCCGCGGTTGCAGCTGTTCTCCTCGAACTGGCGGCACGTGGCCTCGCGGAAGTCGGTGACGGGGGAGAAGTCGGCAATGATGGGGCGGCCAGAGTAGAATCTGCCGTGAAGCGCGGCGAGGGCGGCGGCGGCCTGGTCCTCTTCGCGGAACTGGACGTAGACGTTGCCGATCATGTGGTCGGCGAGGTTGTCGCAGACGTTGAGGGACTCGATGCGGCCGAACTTGGAGAGCTCCTCGAAGATGTCCTCGTAGAAGTCCTCGAAGTGCTGCTGGATCTTGCGAGGGTCGATGGGCTGGCCGGAGGGGTCGACGCCGGGGGTGATCATGTCGGGGCGCTGGTACATGTTGGAGAGGAGCAGGGTGGGGGAGATGGTGGGGCGGTTGTGGAGGCGGGAGCACCGGTCGCCGTGGCGGCACGCCCCGATCTTGAAATAGAAGGGGCAGTTCACGCGGTCCTTCTCCGTCCCGAAGATCGACGCCAGGTGCTCAGCCATGATGGTGATGAATTATATTATATATGATTGTTGTCGCTGGTGATGTGAAATTAAGGGCTATTGCTATTGGTATTGGGGAGAGGGCTTAGTTTAGGGGAAATTGGGGTATTTGTTCTCTCTCTCTCTCTCTCTTTGTGTGGGATTGGTAGGGTTTTGGGAAGGCAGATGGAAGAGAAGGTGGAGAAGAGGGAGTGGTGGGAAACTGGGACGGGACGGATCTGAGACAAGGCTCGGGTTTGTGCCAGCCGAACTACTTGCGGTGCGGTTGGAATTGGATTATTATCTACTCTAGTCTAGTAAATGATTATCATCTTAGCTAGGGTTTTGTTTTGTTTTGTTTTTAACCCAAATTACGAGAAACCTCCGTGACAATTTTAGTATCAGATAAAATAGTTCTTGACAATTGAAAATATTCTAATTGGTCTATGATAATGTCAAAAGTTGGATATCATAAGGTCTTTGGATGGAAAACATTAACCGTGTTAGAGATAATGATAATTTCATTTTTAAATTTTTATATTTTAAATTATGTATATTAAAACTTATACTAATAATTAATAATAAATATAAAAATTAACTATTTTAAGTTATATAAAATTTAAAATAAAATAAACCTATGATCTTATAAGTAATTTAATATTTTAAATAAAAAAAATGAAAATTTACTTTATTTTTTTAAAAAAAGTAAATTAAGAGGTTTGATACCTAAAATTATTAGAAAAAAACCAATACTTTATTAACAAATATTTTTTAGAAATACTAAAATAATTGTATTAAATAGTGAGTGACAATTTTCAAATAAAGATATATATATTTGATTTAAGAATGTTTAGAGTTAAATATATTAATGAAAGTAACAAGAGATAAAATAAAAAAAATTAAAATAATTAGGGACTGATTTTTCTAATTATAAAATTGTTAGAGACTAATTTGTTTAAAATTGAAATTCTCATTAACACGGTTAGTTTTTCCATCCAGGGACCTTATAATGTCCAACTTTTAACATTGTAAAGGACCAAATATGATATTTCTGAATGTCAAAGACCCGACGTTGAAATTATCATGGATTAGTTTAGAAATTTACTCCAATAATTTACTCACAAGCTTTCAGGTATCATCGCCATCTGAATCTTAATAAAAGCTGGACGCAGGAGCTTAACTCACTCAATAATGCTTGATGTACAACATAAATACATCGAACTTGTATCCAATGTATGCTATCCATGTTACAGGATGTGTTTTATATGGATATCGATAATAGTATAGGTACAACATAAATATCATCCAACTTCCATCCAACTCATAATTATATACTGATATGATTAATTAACAAACAAATCCTACAATTGTATTTAATAAGTTGGATGTTAGTTGAATCAATTTTAGTTGTACGATAAACATTTCCCTACGTATATGTGTTATACGTATAGCACACATCCTGTAACATAGATGGCACACGTTGTATACAAGTAGGGCGTATTTCTGTTGTACGTCAAGCATTATTATTAGGGAAATGTTTATCGTACAACTAAAATTGATCCAACCAGCATCCAACTTATTAAACACAATTGTAGGATTTGTTAGTTAATAAATCCATCAACATATAATTACAAGTTGGATGGAAGTTGGATGATTTTATGTTGTACCTATACTATTACCGATTTATATTATATATATTGTGTACAACTTGTTGACTGTTGATTTTATATTTTATATATAGCACTACTCTTATAAGACCTATCTCTTTTAGTTGTTTGGAGGAGTTTGGGCAAAATGTTGAGCTTATTCTATCGCCTAGTCGAAGGTGGGTGTAAGATTAAGCTTATTCTCACGTCTAGCTGAATGTGAGCATAGTTTTATGTACAAATTTCACAAAATTATGTTAAATTAGGTTATGTTTTTTGCAATTTCTGCAAAAGATATCCAATTACACAATTGAATCAAGCAATCAAATTCTCTTAGATTACAAATTTCTTAAAAATTCTCCATCCAAACACAGTACATGCATCATAATCTCAATCAACCAACCAAACCTGAAATTCCACAATCAACTTTAAAGGAACAGTTAAGTGTTTATCAAGCTTTCTAGGTGAAAGCTGACACGCAATTTGCTGGAGAATAGATAGCATAATTGCTGCAGCAACAGACATGAACTATCAATTCAATTGGTTTCAATTATCTGGGAAGGCTGCTTTGAGGAAATTTCCGTAATGGGTTCTTCCTTATTAGCTCTGTTTCCCTGCAGGGAACAACAATACATGTGTCAAGCCACAAGCACTTCCTAAATTACTCGAAATAATGTTATTTGAACATCCATCATTTTCAAATATCCAAACATCATTCTTCATTAATTTTTTAGACGTGGATGTACACACGTCATTTCTCAATTGCTCGAACCAGAGTGCAAAATTTTATTTTATGGTGAAAGTAGGATTACCTTTTCAAATCCTTATCATCCTCCATCCTGATCTGCAAACTTGAGGACTTCCTACTCTCTGTTTTCACACTTTGTGATCTGTTAAAACAAAAGCAAAATTGGCTTATCATTGTATTCTACAAATGAAATCCAACAACAAAGACAAATTGCAGTATGCAGTGCTTGTCAATGTTGACTCAAACCATCATACTTTCCTCATAAAAAACAGGGAAGGTTAAGCTTTTGCTCTTGCTCCAGATTAATTATTTGTTAGCTACTTAACAAATCCAAATTGAGTTTATGAATCCAAATTGAGACTTACTGATAAGATTTACATATGGAAAATCATAAGAATGATAAAATTTTCACCCCATTTTAGAAGAGTGCTTAGCTTAGTTGAAAAGACCAAAATTGAGTAGGTGCAATGGATTTCGCTTAATTTTAGGAGCCGTTTGTAATTTTTTTAAAGGACATTTTTGTAATTTAAGACTCCTCAAACATTTCTATGGGATGGAAATGTGAGATTCCTATAGGGGAGGTGAGTTTGAAAACATGGGAATGTATAATTTCTGTGAATGTAACATTCCCAGAAATGTTAATGCCAAAGGGAAACATCTCTAAGCAAACCTGAGGGCTAAACTAGTGGTTCCACTTACTCTTGACATTCTTCATCAACAAATACTGGGATAAAGGCACTTGTAGTAGCTCCCCCAGTTCTAGTCCCAGATCGCTGTGGAACCTGAAATCATTCAACATGGCAATGTAAGACAATAATATGATGAATTATAAAAGAAAGGAAGAGAAAATAAAGAGGCCTAGGGAAATCGGCACCACCTTGTATGACTTCCATCTGCCAGGGATTGCATTATTTTCCTTATTTCTTTCAGCTCGAGGCCCAAGTGTGTGCCAAGAGTGTGATATGTTTGGCTGATGAGAGCTACTATCATCACTGACAACTGAGTCTTTAAAAATGGAAAGTGTAGCTGGTCGAGTCCTGCAAGAAGTGAAGACAATGTATTAGGTATTCACAGGTTTGGAGTTAACATTTCCCATGTCAATTCATATATATTTCTGGAGGCTCATCAATTCATATATATGCAGTACCTATGGATCCTTAAAAAGGGGGATAAATAAAAGGGAAGAGCCACTAAGCAACAACAAACTCCAAGAGTCCAAAATTACCTATCATTCTTAGCAGAAGGGTCAGGCTTCAAAGGAGCTAGGTGAGCATCTGCAACAAAGAGCAGAAGATGATCACTGATTGTTCAATTACCAGTCATTCATAATTTGAGACAAAGTACAGAAAAAGGACTCACTATTCTCTCCCTTGGCAAGGACAGTTCCAAAGCTACGAATCGGTCCATGCTTTTCTATTGAATCCTAGATGGTGGAAGAAATGTGGGGTTAAGACAATAATGGCATACAGATCATAGAATACTAAACTAATTAGCCATGAAGAGTAGAACCGAGGAACAAAAGAAGAACACCACATACATCTGTTGCTTTTGGCCTCGACATCGAACGAGCAAAAAACTTTCTATAAGCAGCCCTCAATTTCTCAACAGGTTGAGCATTCCTGCGAAATGGGAAAGATCTAATCAGGGATGATATTTTCAACTTCTTAACACCAGTGTTAGGAATATTAGTGTCATTTAGATGAGTGTATAGGAGTGTCTGTATACGGTTTGAGACTCACTTGTGTAAATCACCCATTATTCATTCCATACAATTCATTTCATATTCATTACTCTAATTATTTTTTTTATCATTGAGCCTGATACCATGAATTCCAACAACTAGGACATCATCTAAGTGAAGTAGGAGATGACATTCCCTTCAAGAATGCAGACTCAAAATACACACTCTTTGTAACACTTGTGAAGTAGATAACTACAAACTCCAAAGCCAATGGCACTAGAAAAGGAAATGCTCCAATATTTTGGCATTCCAAATTTTTATGACCAGCCCTTTGATCAAGTAAACTGATATGTGTAACACTAAATCCTCACAGCAAATTCTCACTCATCTTCTACTGATTTACTTAAAGCATCAAGTATAACAAGTGAAAATTTGAAAGCATCCAATAATTTTATTTCTTTAACTAATTGCAAAGACTAGTAAAGAATTACTATATGAGGGTCAGAGTGTAGTATAACCAGCAGATATCAAACAACTTAAGAATTCACTCCCAAGATAAGGCTTACTACTACCTAGATATGCCAAGTTCGAATATCTGGTTAGCAGTTTTGAACTTGTTCTTAGATTCCAAGTGCAACCCATATGCAATGTAGAAATCTGAATGAGTTTTTCCAATTCCATTTGCATCAAGAAAAGCATATACAACTTCAGCATCAAAGCAATTATCTGCCTGCAACCATCACCAAGTTTTGTTCAGAAAGCAAGTTCTAAGCCTAACATTTGAAAACAAAGAGTGGTCACAGAAAGGAACCCCACATATTCAAGCCACACTTTGAGGTAGCGCAAATCATCCTTATAGCGCTCTGAATCCCAAAAGGCCTGCACACACCGCTCGTAAATCACTACGAGCCCAGAACTATCTCCACCGGGAGGAAATGCCTCCTGAACCCACTTGATACACCTTCAAGATCAAAAAACAAATAAGCAACTAATAAAATCAAAAGGAAAAAATAAAAAAGAAAAAGAGGTTTAGTTGTTGAATGTTAATGTATTATCCTTACTATCCAACCTAAACTCTTTATAATTCAAAATTTCACTCATCAGTTGTAATTCATACCATACAACATCAATGGACTGTGGATTATTACGAAAATGTAATGATAAATCTTCATGATTGGTGTCCTTTGAATTCAAAATCTCACTCATGAGTTGTAACTTACGTAGTTATGAGGAGTTACTATTGTTCTTTTCTAATCATCTACCTAATTCAACTAAATAGTCCTTGGATGACATGTAAATTTGAATCGTAATATTAGGTAGTGTTTGTTTTCAATGACTCTGAGAAACTAGTCAAAGGAGTCATGGAGTCAGAGCCACAATGACTCTAAAATTGACTCTCTTCCAATACGCAATGACTCCAAAACTGGAGTGAACAGAGTCTTCAATTTTTCACTGACACTTGACACCTATTTTATCACACCAAAATTTCACACTTTACACTGCAAAATTTTCTTATAGTTAAGACAATGAAAGTTAACAATGAAGTTGTATCTCGGTACCCAAAGCAAAAAAATAAATAAACAAATCTAAAGATGGAAGAATGATACTTACTGCAACCAGGGGAGAAGAGGGTCCTCGCCTTTGTACTCGTCAATCACTTCAATCAGTTTCCTGAGGAGAGCATTTGTATAAACAAAAAAAGGTGCGTTTTCTTCAATTTGAGAGGAAAGAGAAGAGAAAAAAAGGTGCAAGAGAGTGAAGAAAAGACCTTCGTTGGTGGAGAAGTGATTTCTTGAGGGAGTTATCTGTGTGGGACTTGAGTGCGTGGTTCAGGAGATTGACGTTGCGTCCTCTCTTGAGTGGCCTCACGTTCTCCTTGAAGGTTTCCCATTCGGTGCCGGTCTTCCTCTTCGACGCCAGAAACTCTGCCTCTGGATCCACTTTCTCTATCTCTGTCTCCGCCATTATTTCTTCTTCTTCTTCTTCGAGTGGCTTCGGTTGAACTTTTGAAGGTGAGGGGATGGGAGCGGTGGGTTTTGAGATTCAAACTTTTGAAATAGACGACACGCTGATGCTAATTCTAGCCGTTGCTTCTTGTCCACGGGAATTTGGAAAAGAGTTCAATTCATATAATTATTTCCACTTTTTTGTGTTGACCCTGTAGCCGGGTTTTGATCACAATAATTCTAATTTTTTTTTTAAGCTCGTTCGATTATATAATTTATGATTTTTTCAGAAGTTATTTCAGTATTTTTTTATAAGTCAAAGTATTTGACTTCTCTAGAAGCACTTTTCAAAATAATTAAACACATGAATTTGGAAAAGAGTTCAATTCATATAATTATTTCCACTTTCTTGTGTTGACCCTATAGCCCGGTTTCGATTACAGAAATTCTATTTTTTTTTTTTAATTTCTAATTTATCAGTACTCTGTCTTGTTTGACTATATAATTTATGATTTTTTCAAAAGTTATTTCAGTACTTTTTGAGAAGTCAAACTATTTGACTTCTCTAGAAGCACTTTTCAAAATAATTGAAATAAAAAATTTTGTTATTTTATATCCACATATAAAATAACTTATTCATAAGTTAATTCTCAGAAGTTACTTTTATATAAGAGTTTAAATAAGTTGTTTACCCAAACTAGCTCATACTCCAAGAAACTGTTAATTCTCATAACGGTTAATTTGTGTGACTTTTTAGTTAGTGAGTGATTGAGTTAAATATTTTTGTTTATGTGTCAAGAAAATTATGGTGTCCCTTGAAAATTTATAATTAGTAAAGGGAACCATTTTGTTAATAAGTGTTTATACATAGTTAATAAAATAAGGTGATTTGACCGACGATCTATAGTTCAGACGAAGATTAAGATACCGATCAAATAAGCTCATCCAAAAACTCTCGAGGTTATACACCAACATCTCTTACGGCCTGTTTGGAAACTTTTGTTAAGACGAAATTCAATTGAATTCCATTAGAAATTGAATACATATTTGAATTGAATTGAATTTCAGTGTTTGAAATACATTAGTAAAATTGTAGAATTGAATTGAATTCCAATGTTTGGAATGTTTATAAAATGAATTACATTTTTTTAATGGACAAATTTATCCTAAAGCACTTTGAAATTTGAAGAGAGTAACTTAAGGAGTGTAATTTGAAGAGGATAATTTGGACATTTCATATTTTAAGTGAATTGCCAATGGAATTCAATTGAAATCGGAGTGAAATGACTCCGATTTATTTTTTGACCAAAACTATGGAATTGAATTGAATTCCTTTCCAACTTAAATGATCTTTTTTGTTTCAAACACTGGAATTCAATTCAGTTCCTGTGGGAATTGAATTCCAATCGTGTTCCAAACACCCCATTAACGATCTCTGCAAGTATATAAGGTGGTTCGAATTATAGTATACAATTCAGGAGAGGATCGAGATACCGATCAAATAAACTTTTCTTAAAATTTTTAAGATCATATGTCTAAATTCACCTAATAACCTTTTATGAATTTCAATAAAAGATCTATTTCATAATTCAGGAGAAGATTGGGATACCGATTGTATAAATTCTTTCTAGACAAAACCCCCAAATTAGTCCCTCCAGAATGAGAAAGTAAAAATTAGTCCCTGCACATGTTAGATGTCGGACTTATTAGTCCCTGCACATGTTAGATGTCAGACTTATTAGTCCCTTTGTTAATCTTCTCAAACGGAAATGGTGATCTGGCAGTAACGGTGATAATGTGGCACCGTTAAATGATACATCACCATCACCGTAAAGTAAATGACGTCGTTTTGATGTTCCAAATCATCACTTCACTTAACCCCACCTCACCTCTCTCTCCTCCCACACTTCACTTATGTTAAGCGAATTGATGATTTGGAACATCAAAACAACGTCGTTTAGTTATGATGATGTGTCATTTAACGGTGTCACATCATCATGGTTTGAGAAGATTAACAGAGGGACTAATAAGTCCGACGTCTAACATGTGCAAGGACTAATTTTTACTTTCTCATTCTGGAGGGACTGAAATGTCCGATTATAAATTATGGAGGGACTAATTTGGAGATTTTGTCTTCTTTCTAATACTCTCAAGGTCTTAAATTGAAATTCAATTATAAAATAATAATAATAATAATAATAATAATAATAATAATATAAAACAAAATACAACATTCCATGGCTTATATTATAAAATATAAGATCAATAAAAACCAAATTTACAAATAATACAATGTTAACTGATAACCATTCTTAGAATGTAGTTGTAGAATGTTAACACCTTTTCTACTTATAATTAACTCTCGAACTTCATTTTTATTTATACAGATCACTTTTTTTTTATGTCAAATCAATCATTTTATTTTTTGATCGGTGACTATTCTAAATCTTTTGAAAATATTTTTTTCCTCCCGAAGGGAACGCCGCAACAAACAAGAAACCTCTTGTTCTATATTTATGATCACTTAAACAAATAGCTACATTGTATCACCAATTGATGCTATAGAATATTCAAACACCTTTATAGCAGTTTGAATTTCTCTTCCGAAAACCAACAAGATAAGAAGAACATAAATGAAATTTTTTTTCTCAATGTCTTATTGCTATAATTAGTGCTGATTTGAACCGTTATACAGCAATTCTCAGTGTAGCATATCAAAATAGAGGTAGAAGACAAGCAGAAGATTAATACAATCATTGTATAAAGGGCAAGAAATTGAAATGGCAATTTATTTTATTATAATTTATGTATATATATAGAGAGAGAGATATAAGCACTCATCATCAAAGAGTGTACAAACTACAAACTGACAATAGGATCAAGAATCTCCTATGTACCACAAAATCACACATCTCAGGGATCGGAGGTGAACCAAAAAAAAATCCTAAGACTATGGATACTTTGATTTGAACATACACTCCAAGATAAATATATAAGATTACCACAAAAGTGATAAGTTATGATGATGTACGAAAAACAAAAAGAAAAATAAGAACAAGTTGCTTTATCCTAAACGATGAAAAAAGTGATAGAGAACATGTGTCGCTGCTGAACAATGGAATTTCCTATGTTAGAAATCAATAATATTTATCGTACAACATAAATACGTCCAACTAGTATCCAATGTGGGCTATACATAAAACTTAATGTGTGTTATACGTCTTATTGTACAGCACACGTTGGATACCAATTTAACGTATTTATGTCGTACAACAAGCATTATTGGTTAGAAAACATCAAGAATTTCAAGACAGTGAGCGGCCTCTAAGGAAGCGCCAAGGTCCTGTTCCTGTTCCCATCCTGTGTAAATACATGCATGTATAATGTTAGTGAACCCACTTTGGAACCATACAATTAGCTTTAAAAAAGAACTAAATATTCATTTTAGTCCTCCAAGAAATATTATCGTGAGACAAATTAGTTCTTTAGAATTGGAAATTTAGTCTAATTTTTGACAATTTACACAATATTTCCCTCCACTCCACTAAACTCTATTTTCTGAAAAATTAAGACCTATTCATCTCTATTTATAAAATTTATTTGCTCAAAAAAAAGAAATTTAATTTAGAAATTTTTATATTGACTCTTTAAAGTTAAGAGGGTGGGTCTCGGCGCAATTGCTGCTTTGTGACCTGGAGATCACAGGCATATGTAATAATCCAATATTTTGTAATTAGTAATCCTAACTTTTATTATTATACATTAATCCAACATTTTTAAAAGTTTGATTATTAGTTTCAAAATGTTGGATTATTACATATGATTACTGATTTTATGATGTACACAAATCAATTTCTCCATTATTAATTAGTTAGTGTCATATTGCTATAAATTATACACCCTATGAACTACTGATGCTTTCAAGCAAATGTCCTTAGTTCTTTGTCTTTTTTTGTGCTTTAGATACTTAAAACTGCTGCAATAATTTAATATGGTGGAAATGAATGAATATGCAGTAGTTGCTTGCTTTCGACATGGGGAAAAATTTTACCTCCATATACCAGCAAACATGCGAAGACTCATATATATTGTCAATGCAATCCAGATCCCAACAAAACCTTTGCTCTTTGAGAGGAGGAATAATGAAGCAACACTTGCTAATGAGACCAAGACCTGAACAAACAGAACAATACCCAATTAATCATAATTTGGACAAAGCTCCTCTACAATGAGAATCTCCCGTCACTAGATAAAGTAACAAAAGTGATCGGTGTGTACAACAAAAATTTGTACAACATTTATCTATACTATTAGATTTAACATAAATGTTACTAGTACATACATTTTGAGTCTACACTCATTTCTACACTCATTCAAATGTTGGCAAATTTGATAACTTTGTTGGCAAGTTGCCAACAAATTCATCAAATTTGTCAACATTTAAATGGGTGGAGAAATTGGTATATGCTCAAAATGTATGTACCAATAGCATAACTCTAGATTTAAAGACTTTGGATGTAAGAGTGAGAATTCATATTATTAAAATTTATGCTAAAATCCAACTATATGAATAGATATTGTATAAATATTATACATTTTTTATATTATACACTTATGATTTCTCATAAAATAAGGGACTTTTTTCATCCTTTGATTTATAAAGTTAAAAGTAGGATTCATTTTCACTTTATTGATATGAATCCCTATTTTAATATATATCTAATATAAAATATTTATTTTACTTAATGAATTAGGATGAAATATTATTATAAAAGTAAATATCTAATTTGATCCTTCAAGGCTATAACTCAGGACAAATTAGTTCTTCAAGAAAAGAAATGTCATTAATAGTTTCTCAATATTATAAATATAGGATAAATTAGTTCCTTCGAAATATTTTAAAGGACTAGTTTGTTCAATTTACAATTTTATAAGGGACTAGATTATCTTATTTAAAAAAAAATATGAGGGATTAAGTTGTCTTATTTTAATCATAAGGGATTATTAATGACATTTTCTTTCTTGAGAGACTAATTTATCCCAACTTATAATTTTAGAGGACCAATTTAGATGTTTACTCTTATTATAAAGAAAATTGGTACAACTCCTTATGTACCAATGAATAGGGTGAAATGAAGTTCTTATATCTTATTTAAGGATAGATGAAATATGAGTTATGATGGGTGTTATTGGTATATACAATAATACTATTCACTTCTTTTTTATTGAATAAAATGTCTTGCCAACATTTTTATGAGGTGGAAAAAATATGAATAGTAATATTGTATGTATCAAAAGCATTTTTGTTGAATAAAACATCTATGTTAGAAAAGGAAACAAGGAAGAGATGTGAAGTAATAATTACCAAGGAGTATGCAGAGTATGCAAAATCAGATGCACCATAGTTGACACCATCGAAGACAAAGGCCAATGAATTGATTGGTTGGGTAGCAGCAACAAACTGGTATAGTTAATTAAATGAAGTTATTAGACAAAAGAGTACATTACATCATTGAATCCATTTGTTATACAAGGAATTATATAAAATGGAAATGTTTGTGGTGCAATAGAAATACGATCAACGAGTATCCAACGTGTGTTATATATAAGACGTAATGTGTGCTATACTATGTCTTATGTATAACACACGTTGGATGTTCGTTAGACGTATCTCTGTTGTCCAACAAGCATTATTGATTATATAAATGTACATACCGGGAGGCCTACTCTGATTAGATGCACAACAACACTACTTTTGGAGAAGACACCAGCTCCAAAGAACAATCCAACTCCAACAAGAAGGGATAGCCCAACTCCTAAAACAAAACTCAATTGCAGTGTCCTTGTTGCAGCACCAGTTACCTTCTTGTAGTCTTTCTCAGCAAAGGAACATGCTAGAATTGCCTGTGATGTGATCAAGGAATCTCATTAGATCACTCATTTCATTTTTAGTCAACTCTAAATTTGGTCCTCCATAGAAATAATACAGAATAAATTAGTTTCTAAAGGAAAAAATAAATACCCTTCTTAGTCCCACACAATTTAAAATATAGGACAAATTAGTCTCTAAATATTTCGATGAATTTATTTTTATTGAGGATCAATTTGGCCACCTTTTATAAATTATTAAGGATTGATTTGTCATATTTTAGTCATAAAGGGCGCAAAAGGGTATTTCTTTTCTTGAAAGCCTAATAAGAGTGCAAATAGTTAAGTTTTGGATTTTCAACTTTTTTTTTCTGAACTGTGAATCAAATAATGAAAATTGTGAATACGGTAAGATTCCAATTTTAGTTTTCATTCCCAATTTCTGTTATTTTCTTAACAAAATCATAAAAACTGAAAATGAAAATTGTTTTATGAAATCAAAAGCGACATAATGTTGTGCACTATTTGTATGGAGGACCAAATTGGGACTTCCCTCTGATTTCTATGCTGAAAGAAGATTTTGAGAAGTTAAACATGTACATAATTAAGAAGAGGAATCCTATTGGTATATATAAGAGTATTCTTCATCCATTTTTTACCAATTTCAAATGTTAATAACTTTGATTCATATGTATGCATCAAAGCGCCAATATTTAAAATGGGTAGAAAATGGACAGAGAATTCTGTTATATGTACATTTAACATTTTTCAATTAAGAAACAAAAAGGTTTGTGTACCTGTACAGCAACAGCCAAACCATCAGCTAGAAGTGATGATGTCAACCAAACCTGCAGACAAGTTTGAAATGCAGCCATAGGAATTGGGCCTAACCTCGCTGCCAAAGATGCTGCCAAGGTCACACAGAATGTCACTGCTACCACTCTTGCCAATAGCAGACCTCCTGGACAAATCGAAAATCGAAAAAAAATAAATTAAAATAAGTAATTATTAAATCAATAAGATTTGTCGCACAACAGAAATACGTCCAACAAGTATCTAACGTGTGCTATACATGATATAGAATGTGATGTACATATAGCACATATCTCATGTCATGTATAGCACATGTTGGACGTATTTATGTCGTACGACAAACATTATTGTTATTAAATTCTAGTTAGACGGGTGGTTATGTTTCATTACTTTGATGCAATTTATTTAACTATTATTCTCTCTTTTTTTTCTTCTATTCTTTTATTTTTAACAGAGAACATGTTAGATTTCAATATAATTATAGGTTCAGAAACCAATATGCTATGATTTTGGTCTCTGCCATATACAAGGGAGGACTTATCCAATTGTAGAGGTATATATGTTGTCCCTTTACCATTTTTGAGAAACCTGAAAATCTGAAGATCCTTTATGCTAGGAGGTAGAAGGTCAACTTTTCTCATCAGTATCAACAAAAGTGCCAATGCCATCATGTACCTGAAGGGAAGGGACCACCACCATTTTGTAAGTCAAAGGTTTGCAAATAATAACTATAATTGTTGAAAATTGCTATATAAATATAAATAGGTATTGGGATAAAGGAATTAAGACTCACTGAGATAGGACATGTGAAATGGCTGCACCTCTGATTCCCAGCTTGCAGTAAAAAATAAGTACTGGGTCCATTGCAACATTCAGTGCATATCCCGAAACTAAATTAAACAAAACATATTAGAAAAAGTTTAGATAAATTTAAAACCAAATATATATGTATAATATATTATTGTTTGTTTGGAGCTACTACTGCTCAAGGAAAAAAGTTAAAACTAAGTAATATTTTTTTCATTAGTTTAATTTGTCCACAACAAATGTTATCTAACCATGTAGTATCACATTAGTAAAGATAACTGAGTGACTTCCCTCACTACTTAAAGTTCATAAAAATGATATAATTTGATTGGATACCTATTGTTAAGATAACAATATAAAAAACAATAAAACTATTTTAACATTCATTATCTTGTACACCGTATATATATATCCAATCTATCATCTTTAATCTTTATGGAACCCTCACTTCCATATAATTTATTTTATTCTCCACCCTTGAATAAATGATTATAAACATCCAATTTATGGATGTCTCATAAAAAAGTTTTATACGGTGAGATATACAAATTAAACTCTTGTCATTGTGCAGAGTTGCTTCAGTTTTGATTTGGAAACTTTTATGTCCTACTATATTGTCTTAGGTTGTTACTCTAATTATGGTTCATTCTTACACAAATGGATGATTCCAAACCTACCAATGACATATAAAGGAGTTGTTGTGTCCTTGAAACCTCTAAAGATTCCTTGCATAGCCAAGGACAGAAGCACTGCAGGAGCACCTAAGGATCTCAACCTCAAGTACTTCACTGCTGGTACTAACATAGGAGAATCCTGCACAAATTAGAAACAACTCCTCTTAGTAAAAGATTAGACAAAATATACTCTAGAGTCTAGACTATAAAGAATGAGTTTAGTTTATGTATATTTTTAATTAAAAATAATGTTATATTGACATCCAATTAAACACTAGAATGTCACAAAAATAAGACTTGGCTAATTAAAAAAGAAGTTATCTTTATTCATATGACAGCACTTAATTAGATGTTAGTTTAAATTTATTTTAGATGGACAAGTACATAAAATAAGTACAATCTTGGAGTCTGGGGTTGCGTTTGTTTTTTCTGATTCTGAAATCAGAGCCAGGGAGTCAGTGAAAATTTGACTCTGTCAAGTGTTTGGTGCGAGGGTCACAGTGACTCAGTGAACAGAGTCACAATGACCCGGTGAATAAAATTGTCAATTTTTTGTTCACTCCAATTTTGAAGTCAACATGTGTTGAAAGGAAGTCACCGTATGGTGGAAGGGAGACACAAATATGTAAGGGTGGGTTCGGAGCCAATTTTGGAGTCACTATGACTCTAACTCCTGTGACACGGACTTCATGACTCCCTTTCTCTGGCTCCAGAGTCACTAAAAACAAACACTGTAAGGTATAAAGCATTATATGTAACAAGGAAGACACTTACAGTTTTGAGGCCCATAGCACCTAGTAAAGGCTTGGCTGCTAAAATAAGAGTTGCAGCTTGAAGGAGGCCAAGGATTGTGCCAAAAAGTAGTGCTGTTGATGCTGAAGCAATGTGTCTCTTCTTCCTTCTAGCTTTTGAGACACTCTTATTGTTACTACTACCGCTTGTAACACAGCTTGTCACATTTTCTAAAGTTCCATCCCTTTCCAAGTTCTCAACAACCAAACTTTTAGCGACGGCCGAGGATTCAGTGGCAGTCTCACTCTTCTCCTTAGGATCACCTTTCTCTAGGTCATCATCATCATCAGGCATTACTTCATTGGACTTGGCCTTCACGTTTTCAATAAACTGCTTCTCTGCTGCTCTGTTATTGATTTTTTCTATGGTATCTTCCTCTGCCACAAACGAAGTTGTAATACTCACTAGAGGGAATATGGTGATTCTTGAAGCTTGGTTGAACAAAGCTATGGAAACTCCTGCAGCAGCAAGCTCCACCGGTCCTAAACGCATTCAAAAAAGAAGAAATTAGCTTCTCGTTAGGGTAGAAGTAGAATCCATACTACAATTTCTTTGGTTATCTATGTCATCCTAGTGACTAAAATGGAGTCATTGATCAAAGTAAGACCAAATGAAGATTAATACATCCAATTAGGACCAAAATAGACTCATTACATCATCCTTTGGTTATCTACAGCATCCTAGTGACTATTCCACTTTTAACATCATTTAAGACCAATAATGTTTGTCGTATAACAGAAATACGTCCAACTAGGGAATGTGTTGCTATAAGTATAGCACATATATGTAGAGCATATATTCCATGTTATGTATAGCACACGTTGGATACTAATTGAATGTATTTCTATTATACATCTAGCACTTTTGTTGATTTAAGACTAGTTGAGCTTCTAACTAGTGTCACCGAAGTGTCCAATACCGATAAAGAAGCCAAAGCAGAGGACCATTGGTATTGAATATACAGATGACTTTACTTTGATGTACTGAATCATTCCAACGATTTGATTGGACGACAGTGTTAAAATATTTTGCTGGTAGAATTGTGATTGAGATAACATACCCAAGTGGCCTATGAATGCAGTGTCTATCAGAGAAGCAATGGGATCAGCAGCAACAGCAAGTGCAGAGGGGAAGGCAATCCCAAGAATCTCCTTAGCTAGTGGATCCATCTTGAAAACAAGCCTGCATTCACATTAACAAAGCCAAATTGTAAAAGAGTTTAATTTCCGCCCACACACAATATAAAACAATTTTTTACATTCTCAATCAATTAAAATTCTAAAAAAGTGTCGAACCACAGTGGATATATATATATATATATATATATATATAGTTTTCATCAAAGTGAGTAGTTTAATCCTACCTTGCATCTTTGAAGAAAACTGGGAGAGGCAGTTTCCAGTTGCTCTTGTTTGCAGCATTATTTGAACTGACATTATCGTCCATTATAATAATATCCTTAATCTTATAAAGTAAAGAACTCAATCAAGAGGATGGTAAAATTCAGCAAGTGATGATCAAATGATGATCCCTCAGGATGAGCCAAGGAATTAAATCTCTGCAATCTGCAAAAAGTATTGATTGAGGTAGAGTTCAATATTTTGTACAATCAAAATAAGGAACGAAAATATATATGTATGATATAACTGACAATGATTAACCATGCAGAGAATACACGAGTTTATTTGGCTCCTAGAGTAGAACTTGTATGAAGAGGGCTAGTGAGTGGCTATTTATATACTAATCATTGAATGTATCGATGACCCAAAGGTCAATTATCTAATAAGTTATGTGTTAAGTCTTCAAGATTGCAGTGAGCAGTGGAAAATAAGTAGGACAAGAGTAGCATAAATATTGTCGGTGTCATGTTAAGATAAGAACCTTCCTCAGATAAGCCGTGTGTAAAAACAATAATACTTATCGCAGTTCAGAAATATGTTCATCAAGCATCCAACGTGTGCTATACATGATATGGAATGTATGCTATTTGTATAGTACATGCACGTTAGCACACATCTCATATCATGTATAGTACACGTTGGATACTTGATGGACATATTATTTCTGATGTACGACTAGCATCAGAAATACGTCCATCAAACATCCAACGTGTGCTATACATGATATGGAATATGTGTTGTTTGTATAGCACATACACGTATTTATTTTACATTTTTCATCGAGTCACACTTTATCTATCATTAAATTTTGTATTAAATTTTAATTAAATGAATTTTACACTTCAAAGTTCCAATCAATAAATGAAATGTGAGTCTATACAAAATTTGAGATAAAATAATTAAAAAAGATAACATTTGAACAATTGATGAGCATGAGAATCAAAATGTTGAAAAGGTGTGTAGGCAGAACATAGAAGAACGTGACAAATAGTGATGCAATGCAAGAACCGTCCCCGGTTCCATGTATCCCTGAATCATGATAGCAACATAACAGGAAGTTCACTATTTATTGTTATATATATGTGGCTTGTGACATGTTATAAGAGCCTTCATAATTATATAATTCTATAAAATCATCTGTATAACTCTACCCTTGATTTTGAGAGACCTAGTTAATTATCAAATATTCTTCTCCCTACCTACAATTGAAAAGTGAGTAAAGGATAATTTATATTCCCCTTGGAAGCGACATTTGATAGGGAAATCTTAGAAAGTAATTAAAATGCTAGTTAATAACTACTCACAATCTGACAAAAATACACATGCATGATGTTTTAATTTATAAGTAGTAATAAAAAATAGATCATCTAACTGATCAATTATTGGAGTTAGGGTTAAGTTAATTAGGAGAAGTTATATGCATAATATGTAATATATATGGTGTATATTATATATTATTGATTATTTTGATTGTTTTTTATTGTACAATAATATTTTTCTATAAAATTATCAATTACATGACTGTATAATTATTTTTAGAGAAATGATTTGTGTACACCACAAAATTAATCATCATTTGTAATAATTCAACATTTTAAAACTAATAATCAAACTTTTAAAAATATTGGACTAATGTATAATAATAAAAATTGGATTACTAATTTCAAAATATTGGATGATTATTACATTCGATGACTGATTTTTATGGTATACACGTAGCATTACTCTTATTTTTATTATTTTTTTATATATAAAAACTTAAATTAGGAGAAGCGCATTCCATAATATCAGAGTAAATTACCATTCTCAACTAGGTTTATTATTTACTTATCTCCATCATGTATTCCACAGAGAACATGTCAGATTATTGATTCACACACTAAACAAAATAAATATAAAAACATATAGAAAGTAGACAGAAATTCCTTGGTTGGAATATAATCTTTTACTATCATCATTTCTACCTACCTTTATTAACTAAGGCAAGTAGGAGGATGGGAGTAAAGTTTGAAAGCGAAATTTCTACTTACAAGAGTACATATTTTCATTGAATATCCCGTAATCGTAATCCTTGAAATACCCGTAACCCCCATAGAAACGGCGAGACTCATCCCATTTCTTTAAAAAAATGACTATAGAAAATGTATATGGCAACAGATCAAAAAAATCTTATTTAATTATATAAGTACCGCACATTCCAGTCATGTTTGAAAAATCGGATCGGGCCGTCCGGTTGAATAAGGAACTAAGTGGGTGTCTATTGATCCTGAGAGGATATAAAATGATTTTTAAAAAACTGGTAAATTAGTTAAAGTCGGTAAAAATTGATATACCAATAAAAACATCGGTTAAATCGGTCAACAAATTTTAAAAATAAAAATAATTTTTTTTAAATTTTAATAACTATTTTATAATAAAATATAATATATAATATAATTTAATTATCAAACCTTAAAATATATTCAATGTTCTATATTTAAACTTTTAATTAATATTTTAATATACATTAATTTTTTATAACATATAATTCATCATAGGCATATATATTATTAGATAAATATATATATTTTATTATATATGATTGAATTTCGCTCGAACCAATTAAATCTTTAAACTTCTAAAACTCCCGCTAATTCAGTCAAATGATTGTTCCAGTTTTTTAAACATAATAATAAAATTAAAGTATCCACTCGTGATTGTAAAATTTTAGTGGTGGTGAGTTTTTCTTTTAGTTAATTAAATAATAGAATAGGATTAGTGGATGGTGTCAAGTACATTATATTGTTATATGGACTTATATAACACAAGTAGATATTTTATATTTGCCTTTGTTTCAATTGTTTATGATGGATTGATTGATTACTAATTACACATTATCCATGATCTCCTACAGAATATAATTTTAAATAACATGAAAAAATCATTTGTGATTCTAAGCTGTTTTTCAGCTTAAAATTATTCTTCATTGATTATATTTCATCATCATTTCCATACTTTTAGACAATAATTGCTATATTATTGCAAAGCAGTTTTTTTCCCCCTAATAAAAGGAACTGTGTTTTGAAGTTCCAAACAAGCCTATTTTTAAGCCAGTAATTATGAGCTGAACAACAAACTTTCAATGAACATACATTATCTAACAATATATTATATGCATTTTATGTATTATATATAATAATATATATACATTATATATATTAATTATTGTGTATCCATATGTGTATTATATGATACAATTTTGTTGATATAAATTACATGTGATCTATGTTAATGTACATTATATACAACAATATATCATGTATGTTATACATATTAATAATTGTGCATTCATATTACCTGAATTTTTATTCTTCATCTAGCATTACTGACTTTTAAGTTCTTCCTAGAAGGGAATTTTTGTTTTTATTTTATTTTTCAATGAATAAAAACCTTTTGAATGCATCAGGAAAATAAATCGCTTTGAATATATAAAGTATTTCAGAATTAGTGCCGCATAAAAGAATTCAACATATTAAAGAAACTCTTTCTTCAACTCGGTATAAAGTGGGTTCCAATGTATCATGTATGTATGTCTTGAACTCAACCATAAAAAAAAGAAGGAGAAAGTGATAGAGGAAACTTGGTTACTTATTTTCACATGACTCTGTTATAGTATTTAACATGATTCCATTGAACTTGGATCATCATCGTTTTAAGAAAAAATCGAGATCTAGACCGCACGCAGAGAATTCTGTTAGCATTATTTATGCATGAATGTTGAACCTTGCGTTCTTTGGTTTCTAGTTGTTCTCTTTAGAGAGACATTGCTAACATGGGAAATATTTTAGGAGAAAATCAAAATTCAGTCAAAACAGTCAATGTATTATGCATAATTTATTATTATAAAATGTATAACATATATTGCATACGATACACAATATATATCATTTATTGTGCATAATATATAACATATTGTACCATAATCTTTCTTTGCAACATATGATATATGTTATCAACATTATGTGATATATAACATACATAACATATAATATTCATTGTGCAATTTATATTATATATTTTGCACAACTTATTAACTATTTTAATTAATTTATTATACATCTAGCCAGGGGCGAAGCCAGAAATTTTTTTTAGGGGTGGCCAATAAAGATGAAGTTAGATATTTTTTATATTTTATTTTTAATTATTAATTTTTTATTTGAGTTATTTGTTAAATTTAATCATATTATTAAATCTTTTTATACTCTTTAATTTTTTACAAATATAACGTAAATGTATGATATTTGAGTTATATATTAAATAAAATTCAATAAAATATATATAAAAAAAGAGTTTAATTAAGATGCACTAATGGTGTAAAAAATTGTACACTTGTCAACCAATCACATTCACTGATTTGTGTAACTTTTTAATTACTAGGTGTTGATATGTTAATTCATGATTGAATGTCTATATAAAATTATTTTATACTGAAAGTAACAGTGGATTGAAATTAAACATTAAGAAAAAAATTAGAAGAACTAAATATATATAATTTTTTTTATTGCACTAATAAAATTAAAAATTTCAGGGGGGACATCCCCCTAATCTATAACCTAGTTTCGCCCCTACATCTAGCAATGTTTTTACTACATTATATTAGTGTTTAATGTTTTCGTCTTTCTATATAAAAGTAACCTCTGAGTACTCACGCAATCTTTATCCTATATTTGTCTTTTCTGGCTCTAGGGTTAAAGTTATCATAGAGTTAATGAGGTCATAATGACTCAGTGAACAAAATTGATAATTTTTTGTTCACTCCAATTTTAGAGTCACTATATATTGCAGGGAGTCATTGTGTGCTGCAGGGGCGAAGCTAGAAATTTTTCTTAGGGGTGACCAATAAAGACGAAGTTAGATATTTTTTATATTTTATTTTTAATTATTAATTTTTTATTTGAGTTATTTGTTAAATTTAATCATATTATTAAATCTTTTTATACTCTTTAATTTTTTACAAATATAACGTAAATGTATGATATTTGAGTTATATATTAAATAAAATTCAATAAAATATATAAAGAAAAAAGAGTTTAATTAAGATGTACTAATGGTGTAAAAAATTTTACACTGTCAACCAATCACATTCACTAATTTGTGTGACTTTTTAGTTACTAGGTGGTTGAGTTAAAAACTTTTGTTGATATGTCAATTCATGATTGGATGTCTATATAAAATTATTTTATACTGACAATAACAGTGGATTGAAATCAAACACTAAGAAAAAAATTAGAAGAACTAAATATATATAATTTTTTTTATTGCACTAATAAAATTAAAAATTTCAGGGGGGCCATCGCCCCCCTAATCTATAACCTAGCTTCGCCCTTGGTGTGCTAATAAGAAGGCATAAATATGAGGGTATGTTCGGAATTAATTTTAAAATCATCGTGACTTTGACTCCTATGAGACCAACTCGATGACTTCCTTGATTCTTACGTTATACTGTCTACGTACATAAAGTTTTGTTGTTTTTTTTTTTTTCCTAAAAGAAGTGTAGGACGAAAACTTGCTACGTGTCAGATTGATAGCTTATTAGCTTTATTAAACTAAAGTAATCAATCCCGAAGGAGTTATGATTCGCGTACAACACACGTTACACTATAAGGTAGCATCCATTGTATAACAATAGATCGAAGTTCAATAAAAGAAGAAAATATGTGTCTTATATTTTTCACTTTCGTTAACATGCGCGTGTATACCATCAATTTTAAAAGAGTAGGACTAAATACACAATAAAAAACTAGTCAAATTAGTCAATAAATGAGATTTTGGGTCACAATTACTCAGTCCATTACAATTTCAATGATTATTTAGAGTCAACAAAAACCAAAATGAGCTCATTGTTTACATTGACTGATTTTTCATTATGTATCTAGTATTATTGATTTTAAAATTGGTCTTCGTTTACTCATAAATGATCTATTATGATCTCATTCAAATATGTTCAATCTTCACTATAAAGAAGTTGATTTGTTATTATTGTGTCTGCCATTATCAAATTTGTAAAGCAACAAACCAAAACAAGAAACAAGATGACAAAGAACCCACGGTATAAATATCGAACACATTCTAACTCATTAAATAAATAAATATTTTAATATCAAATGAATGTATTTGGTTATTAAAATTAACATATTTATTTGTTATTATAAATTCCATTAAATATAAAAGGTGAACACATTTATTTAAAAAATATCTCAAACTCAATAATTTATGTATTTCATTGGTAACTAAATAATTTTTTCAATGAATAATAACAATATGTTCATAAATGAATAAGTAATTTGTTAACAGATAAATAAGTTATATATATGTTCATTGATAATTAAATAATGTGTTCACTAATGAATAATATTGTGTTCATTCACGAATAAGTTTTGTGATCACATATGACTAAGTTGTGTGTTACGTTCATTGAAGTACAATAATGTGTTTACAATGAATAAAAATATAAAGGAAATGCTGATGAAAATAAAGTAATGTTATTTGTACAATTTCATTTGTGAAATTAAAAAATGAAAGAATATAAAAATAATTTAAATATGACAATTATTAATTAAAAATATTATGCGTTACAAAATGCAAACCAAACTCCTTAATTAGTTGAGTATAATTGCTACACTACAAACTTGTAAGTAATGCAATATAAATGCTCAAAACTAAATCTGTATTTACTTTTATATTTATATGAATCAATGAGTTTAAATACTGTATATATACCAATAAAAACATAATGTATATATTATATCCATTGTAAAAACAAAATCTCTAATAATTAATAAAACGAATAACATTATTTTAGTATGGTCTAGGTTTTTGTGATTTAAATATATATAGAATTC
The DNA here is from genome assembly GCA_013621005.1 of Aeschynomene evenia. Taxonomy (NCBI): domain Eukaryota; kingdom Viridiplantae; phylum Streptophyta; class Magnoliopsida; order Fabales; family Fabaceae; genus Aeschynomene; species Aeschynomene evenia. The sequence continues at coordinate 1,934,505 of CM024272.1, read as the reverse complement.
CATTATCTATAAGCACGCAGCAAAAGAACTAATTTTAATTGCCCATAGTGGTGAGGTATAGTGGCATACGACTGACACATAATATAGTTTGCCGTGCGTGCATCTTATTCTAGGATATCTATCTTATCTTAAGTTATTAGCCGGAAAAATGATACTGGTACCTATAATAATATTTTTTTACAATAATATTCTTTTATTTATATTTCACACATTCATAAAGTTGATAATTTTTATATATATATTGATAATTTATCAATATTTTTATAAAAATTACCAATTTTTAAATAAATAAAAAATAGATGAATAACACTATTATATGTATAAATAACGGTCCCAATTCACTGGCACTATATCTTATCTCATATTGGTGTACATAAAAAATGTTATCTAAATCCCTAGAGCTAGAGCTAGTTGCAATTAGTGTTTTATTTGGACAGGTATTCTGTTATCGTTGAAATTGATAATATAAATGTCATTTAATTTATTTGATCATACATCCGATAAATATCCTATTAAATTGTTCACTCTTAGAGTTGAAATAATAATACTATATACTACTCTACCCATTTCGTAATAATACTTATTTTAATTTTTTTAGTATATTAAAAAATTAATATAGCTAAATACAATAACTTTTTAATTTAAAAGAAATTGAGGTAGTAAAAGATAAAGTAAAACTAAAAACAAGAAGGAACAGAAGAATAAGAGAAGGGTGAAGACATGTTTTTCGGGAGAGAAAACCGCGTGCCTGAAAGAAACTGACCAATGCATTCCTGTGTCTCTTTAGTGGTAGGCCACCCCATATTAATGAAAAATATGTTAAGAAGAGTTCTTTTAGTATATAGTATAATATCTTTTCACTTATTTTTTATTTATTTAAATATTAATAATTTTGATGAAAATATTAATAAATTATAAATATATTTATCAAAATTATCAATATTTAAAATTAGATAAAAATAGATGAAAGAATACTTCATTATGTACATTTAGCCGTATCCAAAATGTTATTTATACAAAACTTCATCGAATTCATGTTCATGAAAATTCTATTGATGATCACTAGATGTAGTGGGAATATTGTTCAATTATGACTTATATATTATTCAATATTAAATAAAATATTTGTCGATATCAAGATAAATAAAAGAGTATTACTTTTTGTACTCCAATAATACATACATTGGACTTACTCTCACTAAAAAATAGAGAAGGAGGAGAAGCAAAAAAAAATACTTAATTAGTTTGTTAGTTACTTATCCATATATGTATGGATTACATGTGAGTAAGTATCATAAATGCTTGGAAAACAATATTTTTCCAGCCAAACAGCCAATAAAATCCATTTTAACAATTACTATTTACAGTGTTGATGTTTTTATTTAAAGGTATATTATTAAGTTTGTTAGGTAAAAATGAAATTTATGATTGAATTATACATAGGCTACAAAATGGGAAACCAACCTTTTTCATGAATAAAATAGTAATTCCCTTCGTGTATTCATGAGGTTTTTAGTTTGGGGTGTGTTAACTTAAACTAGCATTCCGGTGATATACGTGTATGCTTCTCAACTCACATTCTTAAAGATTAATTAATTTGGACTTGCCAATTTCATGAAATATCAATAATGTTTGTCGTACCGTAGAAATACGTTCAACTAGTATCCAACGTGTGCTATACATAAGACGTAATGTGTGCTATATGTATAGCACACGTACGTATAACACACATTACGTCTTATGTATAGCACACATTGGATACTAGTTGAACGTATTTCTGTTGTATGATAAATATTATTAATGCAATATATATATATATAGCATTTAACGAGCTGAATTGAGATCAGAAATGCAGGTCCATGACAAATTGTGAAGCTAATTATGCATGGCAAATCCTGGTCATTCACTTAATTTAGGTTTGTATGTCTTTTTTAATATAATGTTCCTATTTTTCTTAGTTTAGTTCTTGTAGATGATTTTCGGAGTTGCTTAATTAGTCTCGTTTGATCTAGTTATTTTTGTTTAGTTTGGGCATTTTAGCCCCCTAATTCAATAGAAAAACAGAGAGATAGAAATGCAGGTCCAAGCAAATTAAAGAGTGATAGGGGAGTTTCACGTAGAAGGAAAATAAGCAAATATAAGCATACCTTATTATTGATCCTGCAAGCTGTTTGATCCGTGGCCAGAGAGAGTGAAGGCAAGTTGGTGATTCTTTAACCTTTCCACCCAGCTCTAGATTCTTCTTTCCCCCACTCTCACAAAGATCACAAGACAATTCTTGCATGACAAATCCAAGCCACACTACTCCCCTTTTATAAGTACCCTCTGTCCCCACTTATAGCCCCCATCTCCTTCCACATAATAAAACAATTTAATTTGTATCACTATCATCAATAATCTGTAAAATAATTTTATACATATATTTAATGAATAATGCTACATGTACAACAACAGAAATACATCTGTTATACATGATATAAGATATGTGCTATTTGTATAGTATACGTACGTATAACACACATCTCATATTATGTATAACATACGTTGGATATTTGTTGGACGTATTTATATTTTATATTTAATTATGTGCTGAGACTACAACAATTTTTTTAAGAGGAAGAGGAGGTGAGATCGGGAATAAGGTGTGTCCAAGAAGGCTGTGACCACGACCAAGCTTTGTTGGTATCAAATTATATTTATTTTAGTACGTACTAATAGGTTACACATAATTAGGTACCGATATTGAGTATCTAATAAATGTCCATTTTTTTTATTTTTAAAATGAAAAGTAAAAAAAAATAACTATTTTATATTTTAAGTTATTAATAGTAAATCCTTCATATGACACGTCACATTATATATTAAGACATGACACTTACTTCGGTGACTAACCATAATCTTATATGGCGGTCTATGATCACTTAAAAAATTCTCTAATAATAATTATTTGACCATTACAAAATAGAGCCGATTATAAATTTAGTCATCATGAAAATTTAAAAGTATTATTTATTAATAATTTAAACTATAAATACACGTCATACTTTTATTTTATTTAATAATAAATTTATATCTTTAAAATATAATATATTAATATTTTTAATTTAAAATTTAATAGAATTAAAGGTGAGCTTGAATTTGAGTCCTACCATTTTTGTTAGAATATCTATTAAGTTTCTTATTTTTTTTTTACTGGACCAACGGTATCTTTAACCCGATAGGTCAAAGATTAATCATTATGAAACTCAATTTAAGTGAGAGTTTGATTATTGTTGTCTTGAAAATTGAGAAAGCTTTAATAGTGGCTAACTTTTACTTTGAGATTATTAATCAATGTAATGCTTTTAAGATTAGACTAGAGAATAGCAAGTCTGGCATATTCTTCTCCAATAATCAACACGTATGATGCATCACTGTAACAAGTAAATTTTCATAATGTTTTTTATTTTTTTAATTCTTTTTAACTTTTGCAAGCTTATCTATCACAAAAATGAATAAAGGGGGTGTTGAAGAAACCATTTACTTTTCAGATTTTATTTATTTTATCTCATAAAAAGTATGTGCAAGAGAAATTGTAAAGAATGAGCTAAATTTATGAGTAACATTTATTTCTTTAAATATTACGGCATTAGTGGCCCAAAAAAGTATGTGTACTACGTACGTGCAAGACAAAACCTTTTTTTATTACTTATTATTTTATTAGGATGAAGCTAAAGGCGGAAAGAAAGGAAAAGTAACAAATCTTGTGTATGGTAAGTACATTAACATTGGCACGTTTAGGTAGTATTTGGTAGCTGTCCCAAGTCAATGAAGACAAAGATACAAAGACATAAATGGACAGAGACATAAAGGGATTGTGTCTTTATATGGTATTTGGTAACAGTGGACATGACCCAAAAAATATTTTTATATTGTGTTTAATAATAGTGGAAATAATATAAAGACATGTAAAAATGACCTTGGATATACATAATGTGAATTATGTGAAGTGGTGGAGGGTATATTGGTCATAAAATTTCATTAAAAGGACTAGTCAATTCCAATCCATCTCAGTCCTTCACTTTTGGACACAAATTTTGTATCTTTTCTATCAATGGACACAAATTTTTGTCCATCTGTGTCTCTGTCTCATGAACTAAACAGGATTAGTCCCTTTCAGTCTCTGTCTTTTGTGTCCTGGGACAGCTGTCAAACGCTATCTTAGGGTTAGTCCACAATTTCAAGGTGTTTGTTAAGGAAAATGCTACTTGTACATATTATTTAACCATACACATCTTTCTTCATCCATTGATATGCTGGCAAATTCGATAAATTTGTCAACATATTTATTAAACTTATCAACATATAATGGGTGGAGAAATAGGTGTATGATCAAAAGATAAGTAGCTCTCCTTTGTGAGTTAGATATTTATCGTATATAGAATTTTCTAAGAAAAAAAATGGTAATGTCCACTTTCAGTGATTGATAAGCTAGCTGTAAGTTCAAGTATATAATATTGTCCTACTTTAGGCTACAAATTGTGGTGGTTTCATTTGTTGGGGATCATATTGTGGTCTACGTGGGAATCCCATTAATAAGCACCAATATCCCAATCTTGGAAATTAAAATGTGCCACCATCTAAACACCAAAAAACAAAACTGTGCCACCATATGACCTAATTTTTTCTGGTTTCAATATTTGCATCTTCTCACTTAATACGTGCGATGAATGTTCGTTTTGGTAAAGGTTATTAATTTAACTTTTTTTTATTTATTTAAAGTGGAAATTTGATATGGTTTTCTTCACCTTCAACAATTTTATTATTAAAACGTCTTAAAATTTTGAGTTACCAATATGTTAGAATAAGGGTAAATTATATTGAAATACCCGATGAAAATAATATGACTAATTTCTATTTGTAAAATTCAGTTAGGAGATCTATGAATTTGTGAAATTCTTGCTAGAAAAATGAGCATTTTTAACATTAAATATGTCAATAAAAGTATTATTAATAAAAACAATATTGACAATTACTGGCCTTTAAAAATACTAGTTTATGAATATTTTCAGCGATCATTAATTGTCAAAGAATAGTTTATAGACCTATAGGAATTCTAAGACTAATGCTACAGGGTTGATGCCATTTCGGTTGACCTATGGTGAAGATGTTGTATTGCCTCTTGAAATTTATGTTAAGTCCTTGCGGATAGCTAAGCAAAATCAATTAAGTATTGATGTACTCTCAAGCCATGTTTCAAGAGTTGGAACAATAGAGCGAGGATCAACAACTAGCCTTGGACAAGATTCATGGTAATAAAGAGAAAGTGGCTAGAATTTACAATAGAAAGGTAAAACGGAAGCGTTTTCAAGAAAATGATTGTGTTTGGAAAGCTATTCTACCTATAGGTTTTAAGGATTTGACTAAAGGGAAATGGTCACTTAAGTGGGAAGACCTTTTTGGATTGGCCGAGTCCTAGACAAAGGGGCTTACTATTTAAAAACAAAGGATGGAAAAGAACTTGGAAAATGTATAAATGGGCAATTTCTTAAAAGGTTCCATCCCAGTTTATGAGGGAGAGATAGAAATTCATTGAATTAAAGTAATATCCTAAGTTTTAAGAAAATAAGCAACATACACAAAGATAAGTGGCAGTCACAGAACAAGGGAATTGTTTAGATTGTTTTAGAAAATAAGAAATTATTTCAAGGAAAAGGAAACCAGTTTGGAGCAGGAACTAAGATTTCAGGAACTGCCTTGCTTGTATCCAAACAGGTCGAAACACCAGCCGTGGTAGCCGCGGAATTAGTTGAACCATTATCATCTTTCAAGGTCTCAGTTAATCCTACGTTGAGAGGTGGTTTCACTGAGGTCACGATGAGAGCAGCACTTTAAAGGTGTGATTAAGAGGTATTAGCTGCCACGAATGAAGCTAAGGCTGGGTCAAGTTCTTATATGGGAACAGTGGAGGTAGTTTCTAATTGAACTTGGTCGGTTGAAGGCTGTGGGTCATCCGTCAGAGCCGAGATTCCTTGGCTGGCGTAGACATCCACCTCTTCTTCATTAAAATCCAGCGCTGAAATATGAACAAATTAGTAAACCGCTTAAAAGGGAAAAATGAGTAAGAAGTAAATGATTAAAAGAAGAATAATTACCTTTTCCTTTCGTCTGAGGATTATTTGAATAGAGCTTGTGGTGAGTAGTCCGGAGGTTTGTCCAATCGAGTCGAAGTTGATCCAGAATTTGCATACAGTGTTGTAGCTCAGTCTCTAATATCGGCTTGCGACGATACATGTTTCTGATTTCTGGTTCAAGCTCTAGTGACTAGAGGTATAAGCTCCTTTGGACCTTCAAAGTTTCCTCCCTACATTGCTCAAATTCCTCTAACTTCAACTTAAGCTCCTTTTGAAAGACCCTAATTCCTGACTGGAGGGGACACTAAAGGCCTCTGCCCTTCCATCCCTTGGATAGATAGAGAGGGGGCATAGCTTTTGGTTTTTTCATGTTGTCAAATTTAGAAACTCTTCCTCAATGACTCGGATTCAGGTCTGTGTTTGGTCGCTATGAATGGTGGCTTCCTTCTTAAGAGACTCTTGGACATGAAACGAGTCTAGAAGGGATGTCTTATATTGAACCAGACCCGAATAGCAAGCTATTTGTGCCTAATTCTTGGTAATTTGAGAAGTGTTGATATTGTGTGAAAACACCAATGGGGCCAACTTGAGGGAGAGAGCTCTGCATTCCTCTTTAGCTTCCGAATCAATATCTTCTGAGTGAGCCAGCCGAGTCAATGGATCTTGAAGTTCTTGTAATTCAGTCGAGCCGGGGAGTTCATCATTAGAAATGATTCTCTAAGTGGCCTCCAAGAGGCTGACTGAAGGAGAGTGGGCTGGTTGAACCCGTGGAAGAGGGTTTGAGAAATATTGCTCCATGTCCTCGGTTGAAGATTCTGTGTTACTGGGGACAAGGGTCTTGATAGGAGTGGTTTTAGAAAGGGGTGATGATGGGATCAACTCTTTTTCAGCAGGGGGTAGTTTTTGAAGGAAGAGGCTTGAAATGGGTTGGTTGTCTGCATGAGAGTTGGAGCGGCTGCCTTCTTCGACTGACACATCGATTGGGTCATCTTTATTGGAAACTGGATTAGCAGGCTGGAGGCAAAAGATTAAGTTAGCCGATGAAATGTTTTAAGTAAAAGACAGAAAGTTAAATAAATATACCTTCACCATGGAATAAAGGCGATTGCTTTTCCTTTTCTGAAGAGGAGGGATCTTGTCGCTTTTTCTTCTTCTTCATCATCCTTTGCTAGTGGTGGAGGTGGAGCTCATCTAGTTGACCTCAATGAATGAGCTGAAAAGGTGAAGGGTGTTAGAAATCGACTAAAAATTGATAGTTTTATGAAAGATAATGGTTGTTCATACCTGGTCAAACTTTCTTATTTTTTGTTGATTGAGAGCCAGGGTTGTCGGCTGCTTTTCTTTTCTATTGTTGAGGGGGATCGTGCAAATTAGAGACAAGCTTGGTGAACATTGAGTCGAAAGATTGGTGGTAGATGAAAGAATAAAGATCCATCCACCAATCTTCATACTCTAGTGTGACCGTAGGAGTTGGATTAAACAGACAAATATTAAAACAATCTTGTCACTGCTACAATGATTCGGCTAACTGAGTTAAGTCAGCCAAAGTTAGGAGTGGCTTTTTGTCAGGAGAGGAAAATGACAAAGCAAATCCTGGAAGACCCTGGGTTAACCCAAACTGCCGAGAAAACCATTGGGGGTAGTAGGGCTCGATTAAAGTCTTGTTGTTTTTGGAGGTGGTCCTAATGCCATTGCGGAGATCCCTAGCTAAGAAAGCCGAAGGACAATATTCCTGCAACAGAAGAACCTAGTTAGTGTTAGCTTGGGAAGGAGTGATGCGAACCCATTCAGGCTCACTTTCCCGGTCAGTATAAGGGAAAAAAGAGGAGGAGTCTCTAGATGGAATTGAGAGGAGTGTGTTCACATAGTCAAAAGAGGTTTTCAAAAAAATTGGGAGGAACTCGGTACATACGGCCATAGATGCTGAATTGTTCGTGTTTAAAAATGTCATGGGGAATTAGCTTTGGGAGGTATAGAACAACCCACAAGTTCAAGAACCAAAGAGGACCAGAAACAGTGGTGAAAGGTGTATGGATTTTCAGACAAAGGAAAATTTCATTCATGCTTTTGTAAAAAGTAGACAAAAAATAAGAAGTCACATCCTAACACTGGTCAGAAAGGAGAGCTTCGACTAAAAGGGAGTAGTCAAGCACAATAGCCGTAGAATTTGTGCAAACAAAGAATTTACATATCCAGTAAAGGAGAAAGGTGTAATGTTCTTCAGTGGATGGCTTCTTCTTGGTCCGAAGGTAGACATTGGCGGTAATAAAGTTGGAATAGGAGGAATGATGCTTGTCAAAAATAATCCCCAAGTCTATTGGAGATGGGTATGCTGGAGGAATCTCGATGCCTTGACAGGGAAGTCCAAGAATGACAGTCACATCCATGATGGTGGGAGTGATCATACCAAAAGGAAAGACAAATACTTTGACTCGGGGGTTCCAGAACTGTGCAAGAGAATAAATGAGGGAAGTAGAGCAAGGGATTAAGATCAAACTGAGCTTTAATGCATCATAAATTTTCACGTTAATCTAGTCGTCAGCATATGATAGCTCTAGAGGATGGAACCATTGCTCATTTTCATTGGTTACTTTTGGCCATGCCCTGAGTGTAGATGGGCACAATGACATAGTAGAAGAAGAAGAGATGATGGGGAGGTCGATTTGGCGAGGGAAAAGAAATGTTTTAAGATTGCTTCGACTGTATTCGGAAGGAGAAAAAAGAGGACTGAGCTAGTAATCATGATGAAATCTCATTTCCACATATTATTCTTGAGAAGAAATCATGACGAAGGTGAAAGAAAGAAAAGATCGATATGTGTGAATGGAAAGTTTTTCTAACTTTGAGAACTTCATGAGAATGCTTACTTTCACTGTAAAATTTTACAAAGATGAAATATACAATTAATTTATATGAGCTTATCTAATTCTAACAGTGTAACTAACTCTAACAGCTAATAACAGAAAGTAACTGATCTATGATGGCTTCGTAGTGATTCTATTATTAAGTGGTAATGTGATACATTGTAATATATATAGTAATTCGATAATTATGATTAATTATTATATAATAAATATATGTTGATTTTACTTTTTTACAAAATATATACTAATTTAATATTTCATACATAATTTATATTTTTTAATTCAAATATTAAAAAGATATTTTATCGTGCAATGCACTACATGTAAAACACACTAGTTTATTATATAATAAACTATAAAATATATCTGTTCAATTTTACAATTACTTCTAACATCATAAATTTTAGTATTGTGATTATAGTTTTTTAATATTTACTGTGAAACTTTTTAATTAGAATTTTTTTTTACCTCTTTTAAAAATTATCTCAATGCAAATCCATTGTCATTTTGGTGTGAATTAGGGATGGGAATAGCCAGGCGGCCTGCCAGGGGCCTACAACCTGGCCTGTAATCGGTCTGGCCTAACCTGACCTGTTTTAAAAAATTGTCAGGCTCAGGCCTTTTTAAAAGCCTATTAACGTAAATAGGCCAGACCTAGGCCTGTTGAAAAGCCTATTAGGCCTGTCAGGTCGGCCTGAGTTTTTTAATTATAAACAAATTTTGCATTTTTTGAGTATAATTATGAGTTTATTAACAATTGTTTCAATGTAGCCTGTTTATATGTGTGAGCATGTTTGGTCTTTTAAGCACTTATAGGCCTTTTAGTCTGTGAAATATTGAAGTTGTTCTCATATCTAAGTGCAAGAAAAGGAAACCAAGAGAGAAAAGAAATGTGATGAATGAATTGATTCTGTAAAAATGATGAACTCAAAGAGTATTTTGCTACAGGGATAACTATATATACATGAGCTAATATTAGAAAGAATGAAATTGAGCAACAAACTTACAAAACAGAATTAACTAAACTAACTGGTTTACAATTGATATATATATCAACTATATAACTGAAATGTTATCTAATACCCCCCTCAAGCTTGGCGTATGAAGATCATGCAGCCCAAGCTTGGAATAACGGGGAAGAAAAAGGTGCAGGGGATAGGGGTTGCTCTTTTGTGTGAATTGGTAGAAGTTTGATTAGGCCATTCTGAGACTTTTCTCTTACCACATGGCAGTCAACCTCAATATGCTTGGTTCTATCGTGGAAGACTGGATTGGCTGCAATGTAAAGAGCTGATTGGTTATCACAGTACAGGGGAATAGGATTGGAGAACGGGAATCCTAAATCTGCCATGATGTATGACAGCCATTGAGCCTCTCTGAAAGCCAAGGCCAGTGCCCTGTATTCAGCTTCAGAGGAGGAGCTAGATACTGTAGTTTGCTTTTTACTTTTCCACGATACAAGTGCTTTTCCAAGATAAAAGCAATAGTCTGAGACTGATCTTCGTGTATCAGCACAAGAGGCCCAGTCAGAATCCGCAAAACCGGATGGAGTTAGATCAGAATCAGAGGGAAAGAACAAGCCTGTAGCTGGTGCTTGTTTTAAGTACTTTAGGATTCGAAGTGCTGCTTGATAGTGTGCTTTGGTGGGGCAATCCAAGAACTGACTAAGCTTTCCTACAACGAATGAAATGTCAGGCCTAGTGTTTGTCAAATAGAGAAATCTTCCAACTAACCTTCTTTAGGATGTAATATCAGCATATGGTGGAGCACAATCTTTGGACAGTTTAATTGAGTAGTCTACGGGTGTAGAAACTGGTTTTCAATCTTCCATGCCAAATTCCTTGAGGAGATCAAGTGCATATTTCCTCTGATTCACAACAATACCTTTGATACTTCTATTCACTTCAAATCTAATGAAGTATTTGAGGTCCCTTATCTCTTTAATTTTGAATGCTTCATCCAATGATCTTTTGACAGAGTTGATCTCCTTCATATCATCACCAGCTATCACTAAGTCATCAACATACACTAGAATGACTGGGAAACTTGAAGTAGAAGCTTTAATAAAAAGAGAATGATCATGTTTTGATTGATTATAGCCAAGGTCAATGAGTGTGATGCTGAGTTTGGTATGCCATTGCCTACTTGCTTGTTTTAAACCATAAAGTGACTTTTGCAACTTAAAACCATGTTTGGAGGAGCATTCAATCCTTTGGTAGGCTTCATGTATACTTCTTCATTCAATTCACCATGAAGAAATGTTGTATTTACATCCAGCTGTTGAACAATCCTCTGCTTGGCTGCTGCTATAGAGAGAAGAAACCGAATTGTTATCATCTTAACAACAGGGCTGAAGGTGTCAAAGTAATCGAATCCAGGTCTTTGAGTGAGCCCCTTTGCAACTAGGCGTGCTTTGTGTCGTTCTATGGAACCATCCGGCTTGAATTTCATCTTAAAGACCCATTTACACCCTATAGCCTTCTTACAAATTGGAAGATTGGTGAGAACCCATGTTTTATTTTTCTCCAGAGCAGATAACTCTGTTGGTATAGCCTCTTTCCAACACATCTCAATAACTGCATCCTCATAATGTTTTGGTTCATGAATGGAAGAAATAGCCAAAGAAAATATAGTATGAGATGCAGACATGTTAGAGCTATCAATGTAATTAGAATTAGGATATTTGGATGTGTTAGATTGGGTAGCTGTACTAGCAGTATTTTGCATACACACATAATCTTTGAGATGAGTTGGTGGTTTCTTAATTCTAGTGGATTTTCTAATATGTGGTTCTGGGTTATTAATGGGATTATTTATGGATGGCCCAGTGTTTAGTTGTTGTGTATCTGCTGTGTTTTGCTGTGATGTGTCAACTGTTGTGCTAGAAGGATTATGTGTTGTGTCAGGAAAAGGGAAAAAGTGATTATGAGTGTCACCATATGAATAATCATTTAAGTGTGGTGTTTGTGAAGGTACCCGATTTATGGAATCTTGTGGTGTTATAGGATTGACTTGAGAATAAGGTAACAAATACTCGTAGAAAATAGCATCTCTGAACACAAAGAAATCTTTAGTTTGCAAATCCATTAAGATAAAACCCTTTGTACCTTGCTTATAACCTAAGAAAATACATTTTCTTGCCCTTTTGTCTAGTTTAGTTCTAGGATGAGGTAAAGTTGAAGCATATTCTAAACATCCAAACACTCTAAGGTAAGAGTAATCTAGTTCTTTATTATGCAAGATTTGAAAAGGACTATTTTCACTTGACAGAGAACTTGGTAATCTGCTATTGACATGAACAACTTGAACTAAAGCAAAGTTTCCAAAGGTTTTGGGCAAATTGGAATGAAAAATGAGAGCTCTAGTAACTTGTAAAAGATGTTGATGCTTTCTTTCTACTATACCATTTTGTTGTGGTGTGTAGACACATGATTTTTGGTGAAGTATTCCTAAACTATTGTAAAAATTAGTTAATTGAAACTCTTTTCCATTATCTGATCTAATGCATTTAATGGTTGTGGTAAATTGAGTTTGAACCATTTTTACAAAACTTTTTATTAAAGTAATAGTTTCTGATTTATTTCTCATTAATAATATCCAAGTGTATCTACTTTTATCATCTACTGCTGTAAGGAAATATTTATAACCTGATATAGAAGGAATAGAAAGAGGACCCCATATATCAACTTGAATGAGGTCAAAGCAATGCACAAAAAGGGAGCTGCTATTTGGAAAAGATAGTCTTTTTTGTTTGGCAAAATGATATGTATCACATGGATGCTCTTTATCAATTTTATTCAGATCATGGAAAGAAAAATACATTTGTTGCATTATTCTCAATCTCCTATAGGGAATATGTCCCAATTTAAAATACCACAAGTCGGCCAAAGAAATGTTAGAAACTATTGGCTGTGTGTGTAGCAGGCTGGGTGAGGTTTTGTCTAATTTAATGACAACAGAATTAAGTGTGTGATTAGACTGATGTAGTGTGTATAGGCCATTTTGTAATTCAGCTACACCAATCTTCCTCTGTGAAAGATAGTCTTGAATTTCACATCCAAATATGTTAATTACAAGTTGATAGTCTAATGATTTGATGAGATATGAGACTGATATGAGATTGAATGCAAATGTAGGAATGTATAGCACATCAGTTAGAGAAAGAGACTCTGAAAAATTGACTGTGCCAGAAATGTATGCAGTGACATTATGCTTATTTGGAAGACACACTCTTATAGGTTTGATATGCTTGAAAATGCTGAAAGATTGTAAAGAATATATAACATGAATGGTAGCACCTGAGTCAATGACCCAGGAGTCCCCTTTTTTAGATGATGCAGTCCAAGTGATATGCTTATCATTGTTTGGAGAGGAAAAACTTGATTAACAGTGTGAACAACCTAAGATTCTTTTGGTTGGAGCAAGGCTAACAAAGCAAGTTTATGTTCGGGAGTAAAGAAAACATCTTTCTCTCCATCTTCCTTGTAAAGTGGTATTGTATTGCTGTATCCTTCATCACTAATCTCAGGATTATCAGCAACACAGTTCACTGTCTGTTGCTTCAAATGAAGTGGTATTGTATAGTCTGTCGACTTGTAGCCTGTTAACTTCTAACATGTGACATTTTTATATTTTTTTTATTTAAAAGACTCTCTAACAAATTTCAGGTCAAACCAAACATATAAAAAGACCAGACTCAGGCTTATAAATTAGCCTATAGTAGACCACAGGCCATGCTAAGACCTACATTTTATAATTCAGGTCTGACCTGTTAAGCACCAAGCCTACCTATTTCCATCCCTAGTGTGAATCAGGTGTCCATTATTATTAGTAGTTTCTAATCTTTTTGTGTGGAAAGAGTTGTTTTTTGGAAAGGTAAATGGTTCACAAATTAAATATTTTTTATTTTTATAAATGGAATTTTAATCTCTGATGACATGGTTAATGTATGAGATGTACTACATAACATACTACATCTCATTAGTCCCAATATAATCATTTTTTTTTTGTTGATCATTACTCTACAACAAGAATTAAAAGAAAAATTACAGAAATAGCCGACAGCAATAATGATGAGGTGTTAAATTTTTTATATAATCAGTATCTAAAAATAATCATTAGGTTTTAAACCACACATCTACTATAGGATCAATGTGAACTATTTTGTATGGAAAGAGCCTCCTAGTCTATATGTTTTTAGGAAAACAAAGGTCGGCATAAAAGCCATCCGACATCAAAAGTTTTTATTAGTAATTTAAAAAAGATAATTCATATGCTGATATATATCATTTGATTCATAATCATAATGAAATAAATAATCATGATAATTATGTAGTACTAATGAGGATTAACACATTTAATTTAGCCTTCTATTCATATTAAGTGTAGTACGAGTTTGGGTTTTAGAAAATTTTTGTTATGTGTGATCTGTAAATCCTTATTGAAGTTGATGATTTGTTCTCTAATTCTATATTAGAAAATTAATTTATCTCTCTAATTTAAACTTTTTGAAATCAAATAATAATGATAATTCAGTGGCGACATTTCAACTTTTTCGTGTGGAAGCCACGCGTTCCAAATAATATAATATCACAATCTATACACTTTCGTGTGTGAGGCAGGAGCAGGATGCTCTGCTTACCTACACTAAATTAAATATTCCTAATGATTAACTTTATGAGTGTTTCAAAATTATACGTTGATTTGATTTTCATCAAGATACATGATAGGAAAGAAAATATTAAGGTGGGTCACACTAAAATTTAATTGTGATAAAATAAATGTAAGCATGAGTGGATGTTAAAATATTATTCTCGCTTCCTTTTAAATATATATTTTTTATTTTTTATTTATTTCTTTTTATTTATTTCTTTTACAATTTCAAGAAATATTTATTTTTTTATTATTATTTTTTATATCTTTGTTTATTTGAAGGAGAGAGAAACTATAATAATTGATGATAATGGTGTATTTTACCATTTTAATTCTAACATTTAAATTTTTAATAGAATCTAATAATTACTTTAATTAATGTGAATAGCTAAAAAGAGATATTTAAAAGGGATCGAAAAGAGTATTACAATTTTATGGATACTAATTTACCACATAAAGCACATATGCACAACCCAAAAACAAAATCTTTAATTTGTGGTAGATAAATAGATAGTATACCTTATATTGATAATGCACTTCAATCAATTACACATTATCCAAAGTTTTGTGAACACATCTATAATGAGTATAATAACTCATGCTATGCATGGAATGCACGGAATATAATCGCATGAAATTATATGTTTTTAAACTATTATAAAAAAATGAATTAAAAATATTTTTATAAAAAATGAATTAAGTAAAAATAAGTTATTGTTAAAAATTTAATAGTGAATGTCAATAAAATTGAAGGAATCTTAATGAAGCATCTAATAAGAACCACTTATCATATATCACATATACGTACTTTTTAATAATAAAATAGAGGAGATGATAAGTTACATGATATAAAATGACTACCATATATATTTATTATTGATACCAACATATATCTCAAGTCATTTGTAAAATAAAGAAAAAAGAATATAAATAATCAAGTATGAATCTTAAGATTAAAAAGTACTAAATAGCCAACATATGTCCATAATTTAAATAATTATTTTTCCAATTCATTCACGTTATACTAATGAAAAAGATACCCCAACTACACGATATTCTAAAGAAAATATAATTTAAATCCGCGTAGGTATTCATAAATTTATTAAAAAATATATAAATTCTAACAAAGAGAGAAAATACTTTAAAATTCAAAATCTAGATATACATAATAACAAATATCACTAAATACAATATGGTCAAAATTAAAAATTAAAATACATGAACAATATGAATTCAATAAAGACGATTCTTATAAATAAAACAATGTTCCAAAAGTTTTCAAGTAAATTGTGAATTGTCATTACAATATATGAATTATATTTGTTACGGGGTAAATCTCTAGACCTTCAATACCGTTATATATCAAAGGCTCCCGTGATGGCCAAACTCATCCCCGAGACGCCCGACTTCGACAACAACACCTTCGAGGTTGGATCCGCTCCACCTCAGAGCTAGTTACGACCTGGGGGCAAGCTCCTGACTTAACCAGGGATATCCCCACAAAGTTAGAACGCCCGCTCCCCCTTGAGCTTAGCTCGACCACGAGCTCGAGGATTGGTCACAACCCTGAACATTCTCAGACCCCACATAACCATGGATGACCCACCAATCATTCTTCTAGAATCATCCAGAAACTAGGGCTGAGTCACCTCCATGGTAGTGCTGAGTCAGCAAAGGAGATTCTAGATGGGCCAGACACTCCAAAATTAGGGCAACCCAGACCCATAATAAATTACTATAAATAGGGGTGGATGACATTGTTCCCAAGGTAATCTTTTATCCCATACTCACACTGTACTCCTTGAGCCATTACTGACTTAAGCATCGGAGGCCCTTGCGCAGGTCACCACCCTCCGTTCCTTGGAGTCGGAGCGCACGGGGCCGGAGCGCACGAAGTCAGAGGAGACGCCACCCTTGCTCGCCAACTCGGAACACCATCCACCCACCTCGGAGATGACCCCCTAGGTAACGCTCGTTACAGATACTTATCCCAATTTTATTATTAGAATAAATTAAAAAATATTCATGAAGAAATATGTACAATTTCTAATATAAACATGTTTAGAAAAGCAAATTGAATTATTTTAGACCATACAAAAAATTAAAATTTATTAAAAATAAGAAATAGTATGATATCAATAATATTTATTCACAAACAAATGAAAATTATCTTTGAAAAAATAAAAAAATACATACCTATAAGAAAATCGACAATTTTTTCTCATTCTATTCAACATAATTAAGAATAAAAAATAGAGCAATTCAAGTTAGAATATAAAAAAGTTATTTCATTTATAAAATACAGTAGTAAAACATAGAGAGTTTTTATCTTTAATAAAAAACAAAAATACATTTCCATAGATGAATTGTCTAATTTTTCTCATTCCTTACAAAAAATAAAACATTAAAAAATAAAAAAGAGTAATTCATATCATAATAAAAAACTATTTGATTAAAAATAAAAAGCAATAAAATAGTAGAAAAAAGAGAGAGCAAAATATCAAGAGACTTCTCCACAGCTGTAAGCCTAAGTCGTTTTCACCATCCACCCAAACAAAAAAGAAGAAAAATTATATCTTAAAAAATAAGAGAAATAAAAATAATAATTCATAAAAATTGATGGTAAAAATAAATAAAAATACAAAAGATGATGATGACAGATATTAAGAAAATGTAAAAAAAGCTTAAACAAATAGCAAGAGAATAAGATAGTAAAAGAGAAAGAGAAAGAAGAATAAAAAATGCATAGAAGATGATGGAGAGAAAATATGAAGAAAGAAAAAAAGAAACAAAAATGAGAGAAAAAATGAAGGAGGAAGATGAAGATAGAAGGAGGTGGAAAACACTTAAAAAAAGAGAGAAAAAGAGATGGAGGAAAAAAAAGGAGAAGAAGAAAACAAAAAAAAATGTGTAGAAGAATAATGAAAAAAAAATAGAGAAGGAAAAAGAATAACAAATAAAATAAAAAAGATAAAAAAGATGAAAGAAGAAGAAAAAGGTAAATAAAAAAATATTTAATGAACTGATAAATAAAAAGAGGGAGAAAGAGAATGAGATATGACAAAATAAGAATAATAGAGGAGGAAGGGAAACAAATGAAATTTAAGGGATTGAGAAAGAAAATATAATATCAATATCAAATTTATTTTTAATTGAATAAACTATATTTAAAATTTAGACGGATTGTATTTTGTTTTGAAATTTATTGATTCAATTTTGTGTGATTTAATTTTATTATATATGAATTGAAATATATTATGTAACATGAATATTTTCATATTTATACCAAAATATTAAATAGAATAAATTTTATAGAGTACCAATATTATCCTAGTGGTAGAGTTTAGGAGTTTTAATAAAAGAACTAATTAGAAAGTTACCACAACCAGTATTTTAGTATATTATATATATATATATATATATATATATATATATATATATATATAATAGAGATATTGATAAAATAGGTTTTAAAATATTATGAGGAAATACATGGAAAAATACTTATTTTTTATTTCCTAAACTTAAACGAATACATCTTAAATATTATTATAGAGAATATAAAAATAAAATAAATTTATTAGGATTGAATTTATTAAGATTAGATTTTATTTTAATTTACTTCTAGAATATTCGATAGCCTCTATATAAAGAAATTAAATATTTATTTTATTATTATTATATCTAATCTTTTATCAATAATTGAATATTCTATTTAATTTTCTTTTCTAATATTTTCTATTTTTTATTTTTCTTCTGCTCTACCGTAAATTTATTTAATATTTTACATTGGTAAATGGGGGTCTTGTATCGATTCTACTTTTCAAATTATTCCAAACGTGTAATGCTCTTAGCACAGGGATTTTAGTGCATCAAACACTTAAAATTTGCGCATATATAGTTACCAAAAAAAAAATATTTTGCGCATATATATTAATATTATATTTTTTTTATGCATCATATTAATATTATATAATAGAACCTACGTTGCTCAATCTTCTTCTGAGTAGTATAGTGCTATTTATTAATTAATAAAAGGAATATATAATATTATTGATAGGTACATGCATGTATCTACTATGTTGACATTATGAGGTTAGGGTTGTATAAGTTTATGCCACTATCCACTAACTCATGTTAATTCATTGCCATTGCTTTTTCTATGATTAACTATTTTCTTCTCTCCACTAAAATGAATGATTAGAATATATCACCCAATTCAATACCTTTTTTGGCCCCTCCAATTAGATTAATTATAGATTATCTATAAAGGATTAATTTCCTTAATAAGGAGCCTAATCTGGGGCGGAGCTTCTCTATTGCTAAGGGGGCGGTGGCCCCCTGAAAAATTAAAATGATATATAATAATACTAGGAATATAACAACTAAGTTTAATTACTATGATAGTTAACTAATCTTACTTAATTATTGTTATATTGTGTTTCTGAACATATATTTATGGTTTATTAAACATGAATATGAGTATTAATTTTTTCATTCAAATGTTTTAGTTCCCGGATAAAATACAGACAACAAATTTATATTTCATCAACAATAGCTTAAATTATAGAGTTTCTTCTCCACATTTTATATATGTTGAGTTTTTTTTATTGAAATAATGTTAATTTTTAATATATTGTGACATTTAATGATTTCTTTTATAAATTTTTACTTCTATATCCTATAAGATGTCGATATGCGAATGTAATTAACACTTATAGTTTAATAATTGACATAATAAATTTGAAACATTTGAGTTAGTGATGATATATTTAGTTCATTTATAATTACAAATTACTAAAAGAAGAATATACATTTAATTTTATAGAATGTAAAATAAAAATCTATTTTTTATCAATTTTTTCTATATATAATTAAGTATATTGTTAAAAAAAATTAACCATATTGGCCCCCCTTAAAATTTATGTCTAGCTCCACCCCTCTAAAGCCCCTTTAACTTTGTTTCTTATGTTAAAGATGAACAACATATATATTGTGCTCACGATATATATATGGTTATTAATTATTTGTCACAAAGCTTATACTCTAGATTAGGCATCTTCGTAAATTTTAAACGATTTTCAACCTATCAAATGACCCTCCGGATTAATTATGTATTTGAATTTAGGGTGATGCTAAATGAACCATACAAAACCAGCCCAACCAGCCAATAAATGAGATTTTGGGTCATAATTACTCAGTCCATTATAATCTCAATGATTATTTGGGCCAAAACCAAAGTAAAAATAGACCCATTGGCTATATGGGCTGATTTTTCATTGTCCACTTAGCATTATTGTTGAATTTATTATCATATAATTAGCTAGATTATATAGTTAGTTAGCTTTCTCTTTTTCTTAGTTTTCTTGTACTGCAAGCTTGACTGTTAGAGCTAGTTAGATTCCTTTATTAGCTCGCTTTTGCTCACTACCATAAATTATCAGTATATCAACGGATGGATGAAGTTCATCTATCGATGTTATTAATGTGGGATGGATCCGTCGATAAAATGAATAAAATATTACTTTTTATCGACGGTTGTATCCCTCGATAAAACATTTTAAAAATATTTTTTAATTTAATTTAATTTTTTAAAAATATAGATGTCCATTCGTCGATATTTATTTGATTATTTAAAATAAAATTAAAATTAAAAATATATCAGTGGATACAATCAATCGATAAATTATTTATCTTTTAAAAAAATTATCGGTTACGTTTAATATTTTTTTAAAAAAGTAAAATTCAAATTGAATTTATAAATTTAGACTAAAAGATATTTAAAACAAAATAATAATATTATTAATGAACATAATAATTAATTTCAAATTAATATTTTGTGATAAATTTAATAAAGTACATAAAAATTAAAATAACTAAAAATATATCCAATGTTTGAACAATAAATACAAAATCTATAATAATCACAAATATTCTATGCCATCATCATCACCGTCACCATCAGCATCGTCATCAGCATCGCCATCATCATCTCCGGGTGTAGTAGGCTGAGTAGGCGGCGTCGGTGCAGAAACAGACTGAGCAGGTGGAGGATAAGCTAGAGGAGGATATGGAGGATAAGGATTCGGCCAGTACGGAGTCAGAGGATAAGGATTCAGCCAGTAAGGAGTCGGTGGGTAAGTAGGCTGCTGATACGGTGTCGAAGGATACAACGACTGAGAAGTAGGTCGTGCTCCGGGGACGCCAACAACGGATGATGCTCCAGCAGCAAACATGGAGAAGAATGCTGACATCTGCTCTCTAACTTGCCTCGAAACCTCGTCAGCAATCTTCTGCTGCTGCTACATCTGTTGGATATCCATCTACCTCTGCAACTCCTGGACCTGGGTTTGGACCTCCAAATTCATCTGGAAGACCCGGTCACGGACCTTAGCATCATTATTGGAGCTTGATCCTCCTGCAGCTCCTGTAACAGATGCTGATGAACGAGGTTTACCCTTGATGAACGATCCACGACCATATATGTGGCCCTAGTAAGGGCCACCTACAGTGTCGTCCCACACCGCCTGCTCATCAATGGGTGGGACGGCGGAATCACCGACATCCTCGGCCTGTCTATGTTGGCTCTAAAGCTCCTCCATGAGGTGCGTATAATCAGCCTATAATGAGAAAATAACATTAATCACAATCACCACAAATATACAACAATGTTTGACGTACAACAAAAATACGTCAAACAAGTATCCAACATGTGCTATTACATAATACACAATGTGTGCTACATGTATAGCACACGTACGTATAACACATATTCTGTATTATGTATAGCACACGTTGGATGCTAGTTAGATGTATTTTCGTTGTACGACAAACATTATTGACAAACATCAATATAAGCATTCAGTAACTTAGCATAACTAATTGAATACATTTATAGGAACACAAACTAAATCACTTATGTATGTATGCTTCGATCGCTCGTCGACCCATACTGTCTTGTCCTCCTTCCTCGTGTGAGTCTCCCTAAACAGCTCTTCCTGAATGGGTGGTCTCTTCAACTTTTGTTCTTGTAAGTTATGAAAATTAAAGAAAACAACAGTCAAGTCATGTATAAGGAGCATAACGTAAGTACAAAAATTAAATTAATTGCAAACATTATGTACCAGTCATCTCTTATGGACTCCACAATACTAGATCCACAACAATGAAGGGAGCCACCCCTCAACGATGCCCTGTTCGCCTTGACCTTCTCCAACTTGGCCTTAAACTTCGGAGAATCCCAGTGCTCACGCAGGACACATAAGTGGGCATCTGAGAGCCACCTGTGTGTCATGTCTTGCCCTTTACGGATGAACATGTTCACCCAGGCTCTTAGCTGCCCGATGGCAGAAGGCATGGTACAATGCATCGTCATCCTCAGGGCGGGTGGTGAAGTGAGACTACATTATATCAAATAAATTAATTTGTTACTAATCACAACATAAACAAATAAGTAATTACTAGAATGGAACAGTAATATAAGTGTTTCGTGTTACCTTCTACTCGTGAAACTACTGACGTTTCTTTTCATCGGTCAGCTTTATGAAGTACTCAATGGACCTATGATACATCTTTTGTATCGTGGTCATGATCTGCTAGGAGCCTTTGTTTGAAGGCACAAAGCTACATTGACATAGAATAAATTGTAATTAATATAAATCATCTTTACATTAACATTATAATTGATTTACGTTGTTAACAATATAAATCACTTACCTTAAACCGGTACTATCCAGGATGATGCAGGGGCAGGGACCTATGCCTGAACCAGTCGTATAGCCTGCCGAAGCCACGTCGATAGACCCATCATTATTGTCCCGTACATCCTGTGGGGAGGCAGTGGTGGGTGACGCTGCACCGTGATCAAAAGCGTGTGGTAATGACTCGAACTCTAGTTGCCAGTCAGGATCCTCCTCGGACGCTGGCCTTGGGTCACGAGGAGGGAGGTTTAATATATATTTATATTACTTATATAAAGAGAATTGTCTAAAAGGTTGTTATCTTTGGACTCTAAAAAAATATTGAAGAAAAAAGAATGTTATAACTTATTTTCTTTAAATTTTTTGAAATAACTACTTTCATCATTCTATTTTTTTCTTTTTTAAATATATTAGGATTAATTTATCTATTAAATATTATTAATTTTACAAATACAATTGATCAAATAATATTATTAACTATATTAAATTCTTAAAAATAAAGAATGCAACTAGATAAGTACCTATATCAAATCGCTAGTATGGTAGAGTTTGGTAGTTGTCCCAAGTTAGTGAAGACAGAGACACAAATACACAAATGGACAGAGACACAAAAGGACTGTGTCTCTATATGGTGTTTGGTAACTGTGGACAGGACACAAAAATTATTTTTGTATTGTGTTTAATAATAATGGAAATAATATAAAGACATGTAAAAATGACATTGGATATACATAATGTGAATTATGTGAAGTGATGGAGGATATATTGGTCATAAAATTTTATTAAAAGGACCAGTCCATCTCAATCCTTCACTTCTGCAGTGGACACAAATTTTATGTCTTTTCTGTCCATGGACACAAATTTTTGTCCATCTGTGTCTCTGTCTCATGAACCAAACATGATTAGTCCCTCTCAGTCTCTGTCTTTTGTGTCCTGTCTTTTTGTATCCTGGGACAGCTACCGAACGCTATATTCTTATCATTATCATGGAGTGGTCTCTAAAGTAAAAATTTGAGATAGTATATATATATATATATATATATATATGGGTGCTTTCCCTAATCATGTTGAGGTAGGGCTCACTATCAAAATATAGGTTCATAATATTACATGTGGCACGAGTGGTAATGGAATTAAAGGAATAAAGGACAACCGTACTAAACTAATTTATAAAGGCAAATTGTACCCTAGTAGAATATAATGTTGGAGGGCGCAATAGCTATCTAGCAAATCAATATACGTAAGTTCTACACTTAGATTTTGTTCATAGCAACAATATCATCATATCACCAAAGAAACATTCCCCTCTAAGCAAAACCACTACAACAATGTCGGTTTGGAAATTTATTTATTAATAATATTTTGTGTACTCCACTTAAATTAGCCATCATCAGTCACCGCTTTCAAAAGTAAAAAATACAACAAAAATGAATAAAAAACTCAATCAAATAATAAAAAATATAATTTAATAACAACTAAAAATTGACAAAACAATATATTTTGTTCATTTTTAGTGTTAATATGTGTGTTTTAATGATAATTTAGTGATAACGGTACCTTCTTTAAGAAAAAAATAATGTATATTTTATGCTATTTTTCCATTTTCAACATACTTATAGTGAATTTATTTGATTATTTAGTGAATTTTTAATTGTTATTAAGTTATTTTTTATTATTTGTTTGAATTTTTTTAAATTTATTTGATTGAGTTTTTTATTTATCTGTTGGGTTTGTTTATCTGAAAGGTGGTGGCTGATGATGGCTGATTATAGCGGTGTACAAATAAAATTCTTATTTATTTATTTATCAATCCAAGGAAATGCTAAGGAGATGTCGAGCCCTCAAACACTAGGTGTCAATATTGTTGACACCAAAGAATATTTTAATGATTCATGGGTGAAGAAAATCGACAGAAAAGCTAAAACTCCAAGTTAAAAGTCAAAACAGTCGAGTTCGAGACGCCGTTGAGCATGTTAAGTTTCGTCGACAAAGTACTTAATATAATAAGCAAGAATGCTTCGACGAATAAGTTTGTGTCAATGATATGCAAGTAACGATTAGAAACGATAAAACCCAAAGAGAGACAAGTTAAGATATTGATGTAGAAAGCTTTGAGTTAGTACAGGGCACGTGTCGGAACTAAAGCCTGGTATAATGCACGTCTAACGAGGAAAGACCAGCAAAATAACTGTCGAATGACGTAGAAGACGTTCATTAGATTACAACATTCATATTTTGACATGGCAAAAGAAGAAGACAACTCGAGGGTTATTTAGATAAGGAGATTAATTGTTACCATTGGATATATGTAACCATTGAGATGGTGTGTAAAGATCCAACAGAGGCATTAAGTCTATAAAAAGGAGGATAATTTCTAGGAAGGGCATTGAACATTCACTCAAGAACTTGCATTCTACACACATGAAGCGTCGAATTTAATGAGTATGTCTCAATCGCCCTTAGAAATAAGATTAACATTATATTTCCATTTCCAGTAATTTAGTTTCATGTTCTTTGCTTTTATTTCGATTTCGCTATCATTTTGTTGTATTTGGCACTTTGTAATTGATTTCTATCAATAAAGAATATATTCAGTTCAGTCCTATTTCTTCATAATTTCATATAATTACTCTTCTTTGATATTGGTCCCTACACCAATTTTTCAAAAGCATTGGATCAAATCTTTCTTTATTTTGTTCTCATTCAGTCTCGCTTCGTCGAAGTCGAATTCGAGTTAACAAAATTGGCAACCCGGTGGGACCCAGGGTCAAAAGAGTTTATGAAATTGCGGAGTGGAATTGAAGTATCAAAGATGTCACAAACATCAAATTCAGGGGGAATAGAGTTGTGTCTAGCGAACCCGCAAATAATGATTCCTCTGATAATGTATCTCACCCAAATGAGAAAAACTTGGCTAAATCACCTACTCCGAGTTATCAAAACTGACTTCTCCCTAACCATCAAAATTGGGTTTGGCCTCAATTTGGGCTACCCCCAGGATATACACCACCAAAGTATATCCCTCCCTTAGCCACAATGGGCGAAGTTGCTGGCCAAGGCCCTTGACCAAGAATGCACCCCCAAATGGGTCCATATTTCAATCCTCTATTTGTCCCAAACCTAAGTGTAGGGCATGCATTGCACATGCCAGGTCCAAGCTTTAGACATGTTGTGCCCGTAATGACAGACCTAAGACCATCAAATAACCCCAGGCCTCCTAGACCGATCTTCCCAGAAATGTCTAGAGCAAGGTCGGAACCAACCATAAAAAGTAACACGGAAACAATGACTCTGGTTTGACAACAGATTGATGAGAGTCATAATGATTTGGTAAATCATATGACTCATCAGATGAAAGGTGTTCTTAATCCCATCATCGATGCAATAAATAACCATTTGGGTAACTCACAACCACAACCAAACCCAAACATAGATTATTTGTCCAATCAACTAGTCGTGCACCCTCACCAACTTCGAGTCCTCCATGTGGTTCCATATGGCGTCAACGCGGAAGAGGAATTGCAAAGGGTTAGATTTGGAGGGCATGCACAATATTAAACGCAATATCGCCTGAACATGCTCCAAAATAATCAAAATCATGGAGTTAGTTGAGCGATAGAATAAGTTTTAGATCAATGTGGTTTCAACGTTGGAACACCAAATACACTCATTTTATCTCAACTCTGCCCGATTTCATCCAACAGGTAGAAGTTCCTAGAGGATGGAAGAGCCCAAAACATTTATCAAAATTTTTGGGTGAAAGTGGTGAGTCCACAGTTGTACATATCGCTAGGTACACGATTGAAATTAGCAAACTCGCGTTGAATGAGTACCTTAAAATGCGATTTTTCCCATCTTCTCTGACTAAAAATGCTTTCACTTGGTTTTCAAACTTAAGGCCAAATTCCATCACGAATTGGGCACAATTAGAACAAAGTTTTCATAATCAGTTTTACAAAGAAGTGAAGAGGGTTGAAGTCGATGAAATCTTCTACATTTGAGGCTATCATCATGAATCAGTCGGTGAGTATCTAGATCGACTTAGGGGTCTTTGAAACTATTGTTATACCCCGTTAAAAGAGACTGACATCATCAAAATTTCCATTAATGGTTTATATCTAGATATTAGATGTAAGGTTATTGACCATCAGTTTTTTGATTTAGCCCAATTAGGTGTCAGAGTCAATCAAGTCGAACAAGTAAAAAGAGAAAAAGAACGTCTAAGAAAGAAATCGTCTAGACAAGAAAAGGTTCATTACGTCGATGTCAATTCCGATTCGAGTTATAGTGATAATGAACTAGAAATGCAAGAAGTAAATGTCACCGAATTAAAAAATGGCCCACCATACAAGTGTGCTTCTTTTAGGCCTTGTAAGAATAAAGAGAAGAAAGTTGATAAGCCTAAAAGTTACACTTTCGATATAACTAAAGCCAAGCAATTTTTTTATGCTCTAGTAAAAGATAAGCAACTCATTATACCAGAGGGCAAGAAAATGTCTTCGGTTTAAGAAATAAAGAGTAAATCATATTGCAAGTTCCACCAAATTTTAGGACATTCGACTAACAATTGAGTTTGTTTCGGGGACTTGATTCAAAAGGCTATTGTTGAAGGAAGGTTGAAATTCGATAACAGAGAGATAAAAATTGATTGCTTTGAGTCAGCAGAGGACACATGTCGGAACTAAAGCCTGGTATAATGCACGTGTAACGAGGAAAAACTAGGAAAATAACTATCGAATGACGTGGAAGATTAATGGCTCGATAGTTATTTAGATAAGGAGATTAATTGTTATCGTAGAATTTGTGTAACCGTTGAGATTATGTGTAAAGATCCGACGGAGGCATTAAGTCTATAAATAGGATGATAATTTGTAGGAAAAAGCATTGAACATTCACTCAAGAACTTGCATTCTACACACATGATGAAGCGTCGAGTTTACTGAGTATGTCTCAATCGCCATTAGAAGTAGGATTAGCATTAGATTTCCTTTTCCAGTCATTTAATTTCATGTTCTTTGCTTTTATTGCGATTCCACTATCAGTTTGTTGTATTTAGCACTTTGTAATTGATTTCCATCAATAAAGCATATATTCAGTTCAGTTTTATTTCTTCACAATTTCATATAATTACTCTTCTTTGATATTGGCCCCTACACCATTTTTCAAAAGCACTGGATCGAACCTTTCTTTATTTTGTTCTCATTCGATCTCTCTACGTCGAAGTCGAATTCGAGTTAACAAACATATAAAAATAAAAGGTTAAAATCATGTACAGTAATTTGTGGTAGTTATAAAATGACGTTTTTAACCTAATGTAAATTATGACGGATCAACAAAAAGAGGAGTAATTTTTTGAATGGTGGCATCAATTCCAAGGTTATAAAAGCCATCATTCATACGAAATTTAATTAGGGGCACAATAAGGTCAATTGGATTAGATTTTATGGGAAAATTAGACTTTGTTATCATTAAAACATTTCAAGCTTCTGAGTAATTTAATTCAAATTACTCTTGGAAGGGTTATGGAGCTTACAACATTCTCCACCAAGCCAATCCGAAGAGAAAACAAACAAATCTTCCTTATGGAAGCCTTCTATCTCGAATTCTTTAGCAGATTGGCTTCCCTCTTGAAACGTATGAGTATTTGTACCCAAATTTCAAATTCTCTATTACTACCTTTTAATCCTTCAAGAAATCTCGCATGAGCCATCTGCAAAAGAAGAAAGCATCTGCCTTGGCTCAGAAGGAAGAAATTGTTGCTATTGAGAAGGCTGAGAAGCCTTATAAGAAGGTTCTCTTGTCTTCTGAGAAGGAAAAGGCAATGAAGAACCAGACAAGGGAAAGAGGAAAGTTGTTAAATCCTTAGAAAGCATAAAGAAGAAGTATGAGGAGAAACCTCGTCGCATTATTAGAACCTCATGGTGGTGACATATGTAACTGATTCGGAGGACACATATGATGAGACTGTCCCGAGGCGTGTGTCGCCTCTAAAGAGAAAACAGCGACAACCACAACCTCCTCAACCACCAGCGAAGAAGAATAGAACTCAAAGAAAGAAGAGAGTGTCTACTCACGTTGCATCCCACTCTCCCTAACCCTCTATCCATGAAGAAGATACTCTTCATGAGAAAGAGGTTGTTGATGAAGAAGAAGTAGAAAAGGAAGCTCAGAAGGAGCCTTCCAATCACTCCTCCCCCTTCTAATGAAACCTCACCGGCTCAAGAATAGGGCAAAGGAAGTATTACAGAATCAAGATCTCTAACCACTGATGAAGAAGGAGATGTTGTTGCAAGGTTCTCACTGGTTCTCACTGCAAAGGAGACCTTCCAAAGTGGCAACCACAACAACAATGGAACCAAGGAGGAAAATAGAAGTGGCCCTCTCAAAAGCTACAGCTTTGGAGATTGCAAGGGTATCCAACACGGCTTGCTGACTGTGTGGAGGAAATCTGTTAAGATATTAAAACGGGAAATGTTGAAGAACAACAAGGGTTTGGGGAACCAACTCCAGAGATTAGTCTTATAGTCTCATAACCTTCCCAAACACATGAGGCAACTCATGTGTCATCAGGAAACATAGAGCATGTGGCTTCTAGAACCGAGAACATCTTAGAAGCGGCCACAGATGCTACAACCGCTACAGGAATTGCAACAGCTGAGACATTTGTAGCACGAAGTGAGTTGAGCGTTTCTAAAGTTGAGGGAGCAACTCAGGGGGAGACCCAAGGTTCTAGCCTTGATATCACACATCAAGTGTCACCCCTTTTCAACAAGCGATTTCAACAAAGTAACTTCTCAGACTTGCTCTTCAACTACGATCTAGCATCTGATGATATGTTGCTTTTTCCACCCTCCGTATCATTCCACCCTCACCCTGTCACCCACCTTGACGTTAACGATCTCAATCCATAGGGGTAATTCCTTTATATGTACCATTTGCTTCTCAACTTTCTTAATCTTAATCATCTCATCCCATTTCTTCACCCACACAATCTCTCACTCACTCCAAACTCTATTTTCATCACATATATCTCATCAACCTTCACATCCTTCTCCACCACAAACCACCTCTACACCTCCACTCTTTTCTCCCTTCTAGATCTTGTTATTGACCTAATTACTTATTCTGAGCCCCAACCTCAAGCAATTGTTGCTGCCACAAAATACTTTTCCAGAGAAAAATCAGCAAACACATCATATGCTGGCAACTAGAGTAGTTGACCGTGAGGAAACTCAAGAAGCGTCAACATATCTCCTTCCTCCACCACAGGCGAACCAAGATGCAAGAATTGGAGATCATCTGTGAGAAATCATCCAGGTTCTTAGGTTCATAACTGATAGGATTAGCTAAGATGTATGTGATGGTGTATCTTACTTGGCCACCCTTTTTGATATAACAAAGGGGGAGAAAATACATAGAAATATTTTGACTATGTAAGATATAGGCTAGGACTTAGGGGGAGTTCTAAGAAAATTTTTATTTTATTGTTTCTCATATATTTCTGATATGTAATTTATTTCAAAATCAATTAAATATATGATTATGTTGTTTTCTTTCTGATATTGAAATAATCTTAGAAAAATAACTCTTGTATAATCAAACATTTTACGCTTTAATAGTATTCTTCTATATTCTATTGTGATTATATTAAAAAGGATTCTCAGAAAGGATAACTAAGGTTCTAAGATTTTTCAAAAGTTTTTTATATCTCAGAAACTGAAGTTATACTTCTAAGAAAGCTAAAATGAATTCTGAGTAAATTTTAAAACTTAAACAGAAATCATTTTCATCAAACAAATTATTTATCTGATATTAATTTGTTATCATAAAAAAGGGAGTGACTGTAAGCTCTAGAACCCTTCTAAGAGTAATTAAATTACTTAGAAGCTTAAAAATATTTTAATGATAACAAATTATTATTAAGGATAAAATTTTGATTGATGGTATGTATGCTCAAGTGTTTACTCAAAAAGCATTCAACTATGTTGAGAATGTCATATCTTAGACGACTTTGAAATTCATTATTGGCCTCAAAATTCAAGTATATAACAACAAGCTCAGAAGTAGTACACTTCAAATGTCTTAGAGGCCATGCCAATATATGAAGGAGAGAGGGAGAAAAAAAACTTTCTTAAAAGCCTCTCAGAAGGCTTTGCGAAATTCAATTCTCAGAAGTCACTTCTACTCAAAAGGTGTTCCTTTCTAGAAGGCACATTCACTCAGAAGCTGATCTAGAATTCATCCAAGTCTAAGAAAGCTTTTCCTTAAGATGTTTTTTAATTGATTCAGAAGGTTATAGGAAGTATTTGATGATGTGTGCATTGTACACTTTCTAAAAAGTTCCTCAAAATGCGTTGAAAATGGAGGGAGTCGTTCTGAGAAGCTGAGTCAGCAATGGAGCCACATCAGTGAGCTATTTTCTGATGTTACAAGAATTTTTAAAGCTCTATAAATACAAGATGAAGACTAGAAAATCACAAGAGAATTAACAACTAGAAAATCGAGCCAAAACTCTATCATTTTCATTTTGCAATTGCAACTTAGAAATTTTCTCATAAAACCTTCTTAAAAACTAATAAGAAGTTTATTTCAAAATCTTCTAAACTTATATATGTATATCCTTGCAAAAGCAAGTTAAGTTTCTAGGAGTCTATCAAGAATTGATCTTAGTTGTGTCTTAGTACTTGTTAGTTTAAAGTTTTTAAAACTCAAACTCAAACTTATATGTGATATACGTATAGCACACATCCTGTAACATGGATAGCACACGTTAGATACAAGTTGAACACATTTTTATTGTACGTCAAGTATTATTGTTATCCATGTTCATCTATTATGTTCATCAATCTATATCTAATGTACATCATCCAAACGCCACCTATAAGTATATTATGCGTGGGTGTATATTTTTATCCGCATGAGCATTTCAGTGTTTGATGCTTGTGTTTGGATTTATCGGAAAAGAAAATTGAAAGGTCACAAAAGTTTAAGGCACGACGAGCACTCGCGTGAATCAACATTGCAGCAACACCTTTTCTTCTATTACAAGAAAATATAATCATGCAAATGAAGAAATATGGATGTTGGTATATTGTTTTCAATTGTCGGCCATACAATAAGGCTTCCAGTTCCAGATGGAAAAAACAAAACAAAATTTATACATTTATGGTCACATGAGAGTTGAGACCCATAATAAGACCCATACATAATTATATATATTCTGAGTTGATTTGTGAATAATTTTTTATGTAACTTTAGAACATATTTAAAAAATAGTAAACAAAAAACATTATAACTATTCATTAAAAATTATAATATTTAAAAGAACACTAGAGACACAACAAAAAAATCAGTCAAAACAGCCAACAAATAGGAATTTGGGTCACAATCACTCAGTCCATTAAAAATATACTCATAATTAAAAATGCTAATTTGGGCCATAAAATGTTAAATGGACTTTGTTAACTGTTTTGGCTGATTTTTTGTTGTGCCTCAAACATTTGTGTATTTAAAATCTATATAAAAATAAGAATTTAATTTTTATTCACGGACCGTATATAACTTTTTTACATAGTCATCTAATTATGTATTAGCACATCAATCATAATTATATTTTCTCTCTTTCACTGCTTGAAAAATCATATAAATGATATGTTTTGATTGAATTATACAATGCATTAAAATTAAACTCTAAAAATAAACTAAATTAAGTGGTAATAAATATTTTTAAAATATGTTCCCCGAAGAATATCCTTTTACTAAAGCACTCCGGCTTCCACTACTCTAACATATGTATCTAATGCGTGAATAACAACCATGTGTGTGATAAACATATGTATCAATTAGTGGATATTGGTGGAGGAAAACATTTGTTTGTTGCATATAGTGCTTTCATACTAGATTAGAAGTAAAAGTACAAAGTACAAAGCCTGCATATACTAGTTCTGAGGAATTGTATAAATTCATCATGATTTGGTTGAACTAACATACGTATTTCCTATTTTGGTTAATACAAGAGCGGATGAATGAACATCATACGTATTTGCTAGTAGGATGACTAGATGTACAATAAAAAATCAGTCAAAATAATTAATAAATTATGTACAATATATAGAATATAAAATGCACAATAAATATTATAGGTGGTACACAACATATATCACATGATATGCACAACATATATCACATGTGCAAAGAAAGATGATATTGCAACATAAAATATATGTTGGGCATAACATATGATGTATATTGTGCACGATATATAATATATGTTAATTAGATTTTAAATTAATAGTGGATCCTTTATAAGACATGTGACATTACATATTAACACATGACATCACTTGGATGATTGAATCATAGTCCTTGCGATGATCCATAATCATCCAAAAATTTCTCCATATAAGTTGTAATTCTCAAGTACCACCCTCCAAAGCACTTCCTTAGGTGGCTTTGATCCAACACCGTGTTACTTGTGAGGTCCGACCATTAAGGGAGGTTGCCCTTTCTCTGATTTAAATTACAATAATTAAATAAATAAATACATGTAATTAAAATGATCCTAAATAGTAGCACTTCAAGCTTTAATTTTGTTTTTCAGATCATATCATACAACTTAAGCTTCGTTTCACATCTTATTTCCCACATACATCACTCTGTATATATATATATATAAATTTATTTTTTTGAAGCCACATTTTAATCAAGAAGTTAATTTACAAGTGCTATTAAAGACTTGGCTTCGATGTTTTTTATCATAAGCCTTCTTGAGAATAACGACACATTCAACGTGGTGGTGAAACTTGGGCTTTATAAGGTTCGGAACCATATGGAAAAATGAGTTAATGCTCACTCTAATCAGTATAGGTAATCCTCCTCCAGAGTCAAGCATATCCTGCATGCTTCTTCCTGCACCATACATGGGCTTCTCCTTTGTTCCCAATTGCAATTTGAAGATTGTTAGCCCACCCTCAGCATATAATTCAGGTCCCTGCCATTATTATTGGATTTGGATATCAAACAAATGACGTTTAAATAAATAATATTATGGGCTTGTCCTTTATACAATTACATAATTGTTTTATTTTAGTCATTCACTTTACTTTTTGTTCAATTTAGTCTCTCACATTGCATTATGTGATTCACTTTAGTCCTTTGTTATTACTAACTCGGTTATTGCTTTGCTGATATATATTGTTAAATGTCAAGTGACAAATGACGTGTACAACTAAAGTGAGTAGTTCGATTTAGTCATTCATATTACACTATTTGTATCAAATTAGTGAAAAACGGAATGCAATTTGAGGGACTAAATCGAACAAAAAGTAAAATGGAGGACTAATTAAAGTGAATCACGAAATGCAACGTGAGGGACTAAATCGAACAAAAAGTAAACTGGAGGACTAGAGTGAATCACGAAATGCAATGTGAGGGACTAAATCGAACAAAAAGTAAACTGGAGGACTAAAGTGAAACAAGTATGCAATGTGAGGGACTAAAATGATAGTTAACTCTACCATTATACTCAAATGTTCATACTATGCTTACGTGAGAAAATAAAAAAGAAAAGGAAACAAATATTGAAGTACTTACGTGAGAAAATGCAAAGGGTAAGATGGAAAATTTCATGTCCATCAAGGGAGGACGAATGTGGAGACCAAAGAACCTTGATTTATTCTCTATAATTAAATTCATGGAACAATTACAGGTTAGTATCTTCGTTGTCACGCCACTTCTGTCCACTCCTTCCCCAAGCTTAAATTCTTGAATCTTTGCAATCTGCAAATTAAAGCAAGCATTTGAAAAAAATTTGATTCAAAAGCAAGTTTTCATTTAAATTTCAATTAAAATAAGATTTTTTTAATATATTCCTAAAGTAAAACAAATGAAAAACTGATTAAAAAAATATTATGAAACATTTCCCTAAAGTTTAAATAAATGTTCTTTTATGAGTTTAATTATATTGAAGGGGCGTTCTTAGTTATAGACAATGAGTTTGTCTATAAGTAAAAGACATGTGTTGTTCTAATAACAACCATACATGTACCCGTTGCATAAAACAAGAGGGAGGTGGAACAAACAGTATATGGCTCTGTGATTGAAAGATTGAATGACACTTTAATTTTAAAAAAAAAGATAAAATAATGAATCAAATTTTACTTTTTTATGGAAATGATCATAAGATCCATTTTTATTTAGAAGTCACTATAATAGATATAAAATTGAATTCATAATTAAGTACACTACAAATTTTAAATTACTCATTTTTAAGACCCGTGTTATTTCATCAAGAAATAAAATAAAAAAACTAAGATGTGAAACTATGGAAATATACCTGAATATTTATACTGCCTCTATTTTTTATTTGTCTAATATAAAAATTAAATTTGTTTATTTATCCATTTAAAAATTTAGTTTAGCTTTTATTATTTGTTTTCAATTATAATAAGACTTTTTTTAATATATTCCTAAAGTAAAACAAATGAAAAACTGATTAAAAAAATATTATGAAACATCTCCCTAAAGTTTAAGTAAATTCTCTTTTATGAGTTTAATTATATTGAATTGTAGTGTGATACACATGACATACTTAAAAATCTCTAATCTTGAACTAAAATTTCCCAAACTTTTAATTCTATGCACGAATTTTCACTCGACCAATGATATAATAGAAATTTAGTGAAAGGATGATTATAAGTTTGAGAGGAGAAATATAATGTTTTTAAATCTTCATTTTACATAACAAAAACTTCAACTTGAAGTTATTTTTATTGCCCATAATGTTCTATTTCTAAAAAAAAGTGAATATTCAATAAAATACTCAATTTGTGTATCTTTAGTTCGAGATTGATAGCTAGCCTCTACCAAGAAACCAAGCAAGGCTTAAGGCAGAATCACGATGAAGTCATAGAGAAAAGGTCAAAAAAGAGCTTACCAAAAAAACAGTGATAAAAGATAAGCGTTTTTGTCCGTAAAATCTTTTAATATATCCAGAAAAAATTATCCAGAAATGTGAGATAGAGTAAAAAATGATTATTCACAATAATTTTGATTCAAGATTAAAAAAAAATTATTATTTTAATATTCACTTTTTTTCCATAATGACATACATATGCTCATCACCCTTAAATTTTGATTTAATTATCACTCCAACGTCTCAATTCTTTTATCCACCGCTCATCATGATGAATATCTAAGAAATATTAAAAATATTTTGATTGTCTATAACATTACTCTTTAAAAAATAGTTTGAAGAAAATTACATTCCTAAAAAAAGTTTAGATTAGAGGAATTACATAAACATAGTCATAAGGACAAATTACTAACCTAAGAAAAAATTAACGATAAATTCTACAAATCGCTCAACAAAGAAAATTTCCTAAAATTTGAAACTAAATTATGTCTAATATGAACGGAAGTTTGATTCAGGTGTGTCAACTCTAATTACAACATTCGTACTAACAAATTGAATCTTAACATACCAACACTGAAAGCCTGAAAGGCTTACTAAAAACAAGCCAAACTAATCCTGCTCAAGTTACAAAAGCAAGACTTAAAATAACTGGAAATATTTGTTATACAACAGAAATACATCTAATTAGTATCCAACGTGTTCTATGTATCATACGTAATATTTGTTATGTATGACACACATTACATATGACACGTAACACATGTAGAATATTAATTAAATGTATTTCTGTTGTACAACAAATATTCTATTGAGAAATAACTACCGGAAAAGAAGTTTAAAGCAATAATTTTACTAAACATTTATAATTATCATAAATTGTTTCTCTTGAAACTCTGAGCGGTTAATTAATCGAAGAATAATTTGTATATCGTAATATTACATGAACCACAAATTTTTAGTCAATACCAACCAACAACATAAAAGATGTATTTTACATGTAGTATATTATACATATTAACTTTTGTGCATTATGTTATACAATTTTTTTAATATTATTTACTTGTGTTATTAATTTATGTTTGGTGAAGAACGGATAACTAATGGGTTTATTGGATAATATTTGGGCCAAAAGAAAAATTATCTCTAAATAATCCATTTTTAATAGACTGAAATATTTGTGACTCAAAATTTTATATAGACTGATTTTAACTAGTTTTATATTGTGTAAATAACAGCACTCTATCTATTATACACAAAATGTGCATTACTGATATCTGCAGAATTTTTGTTTGCCACCTAATATTTCCATTTGTATATACACAACATCCGTATAAAGATCATCTGTAAGGTGTTGATAAGTAAACTTGTATTGTGTACTTTACCTCAATGGAAACATCGGGTGGTGGAGGCTTTGTAGCAATGTAAAACACAAGCAATGCGACTCCCAAGCTAACAAAAATTCTCCAACTCATTTGCATCCAAATCCATGCACACGAATCTGAGTTCTTGTAAGACAAGTACCTCTTCCACCCTCCTTTTCCCTTCCCATGGTAATACTCATAATAAAACATCCCTTCCCCTTCTTCCTCTTCCTCTTCCTTTTCATCGCGGTCACCGGCGATGACAACAGAACGGTTGACATCGCCGGTGGTCGCGGTGCCTTGACTGCCATCATAGGAGACTTTCTTGTGGTGCAAGAAAGAGTGGCTGGAGCCACGGGAGGAGGAGTAACCGCAGAGGGCGAGCCGGGTCGCCCCGTCTTCTTCCTCGTGGGAGGGGCGAATAATAATGGGGTGGGTTTCGGATCGGACCGGGGAATGGAAGGCCGATTCGGCGTCGTTTTGAAGGTTGATGCGCATGTCTGAACTACTGTTGGCATGGGAAAGAGTAGAGGGGCTTTGGACATAGTAGGCACATGGGTAGGTTTGGTATATCACTGCCTCGTTGTGCTCTTCAACATTAACGTTGTTGTTCTGATGCATCCTGTTATGTTTGGACATTATTATTGTTTATGTGTGATGACTGAGTAGTAGTGTGTAAAAGAGAATTTTCTGACATGGAGAAAAGGGGCTTTGGAGAGTGGGGGTTTTAAACTGAACAAAGAAGGATTGAATTATGACTTATGAGGAGGTGGGATAGTGGAGGGTTTATTTTTTTTTAAATTTTTTGTAAACACCAATGCTTTGTTAGTTTAATCTAAGATGGTTTGTGCATTATACCACTGCTTTGGGTGTTCTTTAAGGGACATGAAGGCAAGGAACCAATTGTTGCTTCTAATTAGACATTTTTTCTCTCACATTTCTTTTACATATATTCTAGACAAAATATTCAAATTAGTGTCAGTAAAACTTTTCAATAGACAAATTAGTCTCTTCAGAATAAAAAAATTCAAAATACATCGTTTTTAAATAAAAATGTTGGACCAATTGGTACTTTAAGAAAAAATTAGACAAATTAGTCCCTCAAAATTTATGAAAATGGTCAAATTGATCCCTATAATGGGAGGATTAATTTGTCTAAAATCTTTAATTGGTAAGAACTAATTTGATCATTTTCATTAATCTTGAGGAATTAATTTGTCTAATTTATTCTTGGATGACCAATTTGTCCGATGATGTTTTAATTTAGAATGAGTGTATTTTGAATTTTTTATTCTTGAGGGACTATTTTGTCCGATAAAAAATTTTACATGGACTAATTTGAGTATTTTGTTTATATTTTATTATTACTTTGAGATTTTGATATGATCGCACTTTAACAGTTAAACTTTTATTATTTATCCTTAGATGTGAAAGTATGTACATAGTACATATCATTTGATATGTAAAAATATCTTTCTCATTTCAATCTGTATTATTATACTTCATTTGTTTTTATTCAAAAAAATATTAAGAAATTCTTACAAAACAATTTAATAAATTCTAATGATCCAAAGGTTAGGAAATCTAAGTGAAGTCAATAGTCAAAACTCCACGGGGTAAATGCAAGTTTTCCATTATTTTATTTGGTTTCACCCGTTTGAAAGTTTGTAATTTTAAGATTTTATTGATAAGTGTACTGAAAGTATGTATTGATAATTGCAAGATCAATGAGATTTTACATTTTCTCTGAAGATGAATCTTTTATAGTCTTAGAATAGTTATTAGTAAAATCATTATTTTAATTTTAGATATAACTCACTTGATTTTAGTAATTTTTAAGCAAATTTTAAACAAGTCAATGTTAAAAATCTTTGGATTTCTAAAACCTCAAATCATCCATGATAACTGTTCAAGAAACTAAAAATGCTAGATGAGTGAAAATATACCTGAATATCCATAGCATTGTTGTTATAAGTGTAATTGGTGGGCCATAACCATTTTATTAATTTTATAATTATAGTCTCGCTCTAATTTATTTTATCATAAAATTAGTAACTAAATTCAAATTGTATCAATACATAATAAGCTTATGAGATGATTGTCACTCATCAATTAATTTGGTCATTTCACTCTAGGTCAAATATTCAAATTTTATAATAACATAGAATACAATTAGCATATCTTTTAAGTTTATGAATCCATAAAATTACATCAGCTCACACATTGATATTAACTCATTCAAAGTTGAAAAACTGACTCATAGTCGGCGGTGTGTATGTGAATTTATTAAGAGTACCTTAGCCTAAACCTAAGACTTTGTATTGACCGATATTGAAATCTTGTCTCAAATCTCAATTCCTTGTCCGGTTGTCCCCCACTTAGAATTCTTTGTGTAA
The DNA here is from genome assembly GCA_013621005.1 of Aeschynomene evenia. Taxonomy (NCBI): domain Eukaryota; kingdom Viridiplantae; phylum Streptophyta; class Magnoliopsida; order Fabales; family Fabaceae; genus Aeschynomene; species Aeschynomene evenia. The sequence goes on along the minus strand of CM024272.1, from coordinate 1,895,506 downwards.
CATGTGATATATATTGTGCACATCATACATCATGTAATAATGTTGTGCACATTATATAATATTTATCGTGTATAATATATTGATTGTTTTAACTGTTTTTTCATTATACATATAACAATGTTAAAAAATAAATTCTTATGTAATTCAAAACTATCAACTATTTTAAATATCATGTTCACCATTTTTTAGGTTTCTATGGTATTTCACATTAATCTATTTTTTTCTATAGGTACTTTAATGAATATTTATCATTATGTAAACATATCTTGGCTAAGAAGAAAAATCTAATTAATCCGTCTATTACGGGAAAGTCACTGATTGTGATATATATATATATTGCGCCTCCTAAAACGAATTAATTAATTAATTTGCTTTACACCGAATTGTTCCTCTTTCCACATCCAGGAAATGATGGCTATCTAAGCACGCTTTACCAATACTGTAATGTGTCTTGCAAAAGCTTCAGATCTAAATCCAAAAGCTTCACAAAAGCTCTATTATTATTATTATTATTATTATATATTACTACAACGCATCTACGATATAATTAATGGCCTACACCATATATAGCTCTATAGCTTTTGATTATTTTTCCATTTGCACCTTCCACAAATTCGCATTTTTCTTTCATTGTTTGTTTGCTTCTCCTCTCACAATTAAGGGATATTTCTGTTTGTCGTGCAAATTAGCGCACATATTCCGACACTTAACCCTCATCCCAATGTTAATTATTTCAAAGAGTTGATTATCAATCCTAGTATATATTAAGTATTAAGTACTGTATTAAGAAAAATATTAGTTAAACAATAAATAACCAATCAAATTAGTCAATAGATTCATTAGACAATTTTTTACTCAAAAAATATTATCTTAATAGTCAATTTTTAGTGAGTTGAAATATTTGTGCCCAAAATCTCTCTATATGGGCTGATTTTGACTGATTTTTTATTGTGTAAATAACATCAATATATATAGTATTAAAGTCCAATTATCTTTTACGGTGTTTGATTCTGATTTTTGTAATTAACAATTCAACATAGAATTGATTTATAAAATATAATTTTGGCCTGACGGATTAAAATAAAAATATCCACGTTAAGTAATAATGTAAAAAGTAATTTTGGTATGAAAGTAAAAAAATTAACTTTTTCAGAATCAATTCTAATAAAGGCCAAAATCAATTCTGACCTCTAGAAATCAAATATCACTAAAAAATAGGAGGAATCGATTTTGGTGGTCGAAATCAAATGTAGATCCTCCGATTCATTTACCAAGAATATTTAATATGTTATTTCGATTTATAATGTTTAAAACTTGAATAAAAATAAAAAATTTGTGATTGCTGATGTTTTTAAAACATGTATTAAATATATTTTATGGTTATGAAAAAATTTCTTGTAGATAGATGAGAGAATATATATAAGAGGATTAAGAGTGAAGTAGAGACGCAATTTAATCAAATATTTCTTGCTTTAGAAGATCAGAGAGGATATAGATTGTTATCCACGGTTGGCCATACACACTGTAATGATTGTACATAGTATAATTAATGAGGAGATCAATCGAGTATCTTTTGCTTTTGTACAAAGCATTATGAATCCCACCTCTTAGTATCATCAATATCCCAAGCAAAATAATTCTTTTATTAATTTTTCTTTTCTGTTATCCGTTTGAATAACCGCTCAAAATTAAAGAGTGTGCTCTGTAGACTTGGCTCCTAATTACCTTTCCCCTCTGTGCTCGCTGCTTTGGTAATTCTAACATATCAAGCATCAATAATGTTGCTGTTCATTCATAAGTCATTTTTATAACCACTTTAGTGCCTCACATATAGTGTTTCAGGCAAAAGTCCTTAGTTGATTTCTAAGGCAGTGAAATTTCCCTTTGGATTTAAAAACAGCAAAAATCTTTTACGTATTGTAAAGGTGTTTGAGCCTATGAAGGTTGTTCAAGAAGAATATCTAAGAAATCTCAGTGTGGGTTGAGGACTGGAGTAGGCTGATTATAACTAAACCAGTATAAAAAATTTTAATGTGTGAGTCTCTCTTTCTTAACTCATTTATTTTCACATAAGCTCCAAACTAATTAAACTTAACCTTCTAAGAAACTAACTCTATGTTCTACGAAAACTTAGAAGTGTTCTGAACAAGTTCTCATAAACCACCTTCTAAGTTTTTCAGAAACTACTTTTCATTTAGAAATTTTTCCCTTGCTTCTTAACGGACATTTTTGAAAAAGGATTTCTAAATTGAGTTTAAGTGAATTTTTTTTTAAGAAATTAAAGAATTTGAAGCACGATTCAACCCCCTTATCGTGCAAACACACACCTTCAGCATACATCCTTTGGCTTTGATCATATATGAAGAATTCAAAAGCTTAAAAGAAACATCAAGTGTGGTTGCTTGTATTGTTTATATTTCAGGTTTTGATTATGTCAAAAAGGACTTAAAAATGATGATTGTAACACCCTACTAGATATCCCTTAACGCTTAAGTCATTTTAGGCTATTTCATAAGGGTTACCTCCTGTTATCATGTTTTATCTGTATATTTAAAATATCGTACGCGGAAAATACGTGGGAGTAAATCTTTCATAAATGTTTTGCGGAATAGAAAATAAGGGCCTTGCGCATAAATACGGCGATAATAATAATAATCATGAGTTAATACTGAATAATACTTAGAACATAATTCAAACCATAAATAATCTCTCATACACAGTCAAACACAAAGAAATAAATACTATGTGTCATCCCATAGCCCGATAATGAGACTTATGAGACTCCACAATAAATACGGATAAATAAATACACTACTAGAAACCAGCGTATTATCGACGGATGATCAAAATATCTGTCGATAAAGAAGTGTATCGACGGATGTATCGACGGATAGTTGCCCACGATTTATTGATGGTCGGAAAACTTTTATCGACGGATATCTTCGAAAAATCCGTCGATAAATTATCAAAGGATATATCCGTCGAACTTATCGAGGGATGTATCGACGGATATATCCCACGATAAAGTTTTTTAAAATATATAAAAATTAAAAAATAATTATCGGCGGATACCTATCCGTCGATAATTATTTTTTCAAAAAACAAAATTATTTATTATCGAGGGATGTGTCCGTCGATAATAAGAAAAAAAATATTTTTTAAAAAAATACCTAAAATTAATTTTTTTTTAATTTGTAAAAATATTAATCCATAATGAAATCAAATCAATAATAATTAAACTGAATCAATATTTATAACAAAATACTAATAATATCAATAAACAAAGCCATAATGAAAAATCTTATATCTATACAACAATATTTACAAATTAGATAAAATCCAAACACTATATAAAAGTAAAAACATAATGTCTGAACATCCAAAACAAAACATACAAAAAAATCATACAAAATCCATCCTATCATCGTCACTATCATCATCGTCTGTCTTCCTACGCTCTCGATCGATAACCACGAGGTTGGACGGTTGTCTTCCTACGCCCTCGATCTCCTCTGCCTCTACCTCTGTCATCTGTCATATCTAATCACAACAATATAAGTTATGTTTAATTCATTAAAGGTTTTGACTTTGGTTTGCCTCAGACTTGATAGACAACATCCTAACTGCCACTGACAAGTTATTTTTCATTCATTTGTTGATGACATTGCCCTTGAATTATTGGAAAATCCTAAAATGAGAAGTTTGACTAGGAGTAATTAATAACGATTTTTTAGTTAATCTAATTTCACCATTAATACGACACTAATGATTTTTACAAGTTTTTTAAATCTTAACTCAAACAAAATTTCGACGACATAGTTTCCTTTAATTTTGGATAACTTAACAACAGTTATTTAATTTTATTTCCAAATTTTAACTTCACAAAATTTTGAGAGAGTCTTCCCTTAATTTTAAACAAATTTTCCCATTTAATTTACAAATCAATCAACCAGTATTGCCGGAGTTCAAGGACCGGTCTCAGACTAAGTCATCTACCTTAAGGTTTTGCAACAGTAACAACATACACAATCATATCATTAAAATTAATAAATAAACATACCAAATATAAACGTAATCTCCTAAAACCGTAAGCTCCAATCGCCGGAATATATCAACAATTGTGTTCTCATATATCTCATTTAAATAATATATTTTTTATTGAAAAATTACTTACTTTAAATAACATATAAGTTTGTTAAATCTATCTTTTTTTTAAAGTTTACAAACTATGGTTATTTTAAAACTGTTTTTACAAAAACTTATTTTTCAAAAACACATTTTTAAAAACTTTATTTTTTTATTTACAGAATTTAAAAACTTTTTCTAAAAATATTTTTTGTAAACTTTTTAATATAATTTTTAAAAAACAGTTTTAAAATTTTTTTATAAACAGTTTTTTAAAACGTTTTTTATAAAATTATAAATGAAAAAAATTAATTTTAGAATATTATAAAATTATAAACAGAAAATTATATTAATATTTTTAAATAGAGAAAATTAAAAAAATAATCAACAAAATATATAAAAATATGAAAAATACTAAAAAAATTAAGAAAAAATACCTAATTGAAGACCAAGGAGAGATGCTGCGGTGGGCGGCGGCCGGCAGTCCGTGAGCGGCAGTGGGCGGCTGAGGGCGGTGGACAAAGAGCTACAAACAATGAGTTCTCATTAGAGACCTCAAACAAAAATTGTAAACCTATTAAAATGTAGAGTAGAGAGAGACTAATCTGTTGGCATTTCCCGGTGGTCGAACGGGCGGCGGAAATGGCCGTTTTCGCGGCGGATAGAGAGAGAGAGAGCAGTTCGCGAAATGAGGAAAGAGGAGACGTTGTCTTCTCATATTCGCGGATTATCGACGAATGGTTTTAATCCATCCGTCGATAATATCCCTCGATAATAAGCGCCCCATTAAATGAAATGGTGCGTTTCGATTATCGGCGGATGAAATAACAATTATCCGTCGATAATTACTAGTTAGGGTTAAGGTTTAGGGTTTTATCGACGGATCTTTTCATCTTCATCCGTCGATAAAACCAATCTGACCAAAAAAATATTTTTGTTTTGCGCGAGAGACAATTATCGAGGGATGATTTAAAAATTATCCGTCGATAATAATTTTTTATAATAAAAAATTACTAGCCCTTCAATATCCGTCGATACATCGGCCGATAACGTTGTGTAAATTGTCCGTCGATAATCCGCATGTTTCTAGTAGTGATAGTTGTAGGCTAACAAAGGTCCGGTCTCTGCTGAAAATATAAATATAGCGGAAGCATAAAATCATAGCATCTGCATAAAGGAATAAAACATGTCTCTGATATCTGAGGAACTAAATCATAAACTAAGTCTACGCGATCTCCTCGTGTGCCTCGACATCATGCTCGATCGGGTCCTCTAAAAGGTGGAGGAAAACATAGGGTGAGTACATAATGTATCTCAGTAGAGGAAGCCTCCCCGGATTTAATTATGAAATAAGTGAAGTATGAATGAGTTCAATTCATATATAAGTTAAAAGTAGTATTTTCCCGGAACGTCTTACCTAAGTGCGTCTTGTTCATTTTATTTAATACATATAACATATCATAATTAAATATCTCTGTGTAGTGTACTATGTGCTTCTAAATATCAATAAAGGAAAGGAACATGTCATAACACTCTATATAACTTTAGCTCTTCTTAAACTTTAATCTTGCATTAATCTTTGGCCTGTGCCCGCCCTCCTGTGACCTCCACTACACCGACCCCTAGGCATGAACTCATCTTAAACTTATGGGGAAAGGGGGGATATCACCTTCCCTTAACAACGGGGTTGTTATGCCGAGGTTGTCATCCCTCCCTTAACAACTCTCATTGTAATGCCGAAGGCTACAATATTTTATCTTGGTATTTCACTTTCCCTTAACAATGAGGTTGTAATGCCGATGTTGTTATTCCTCCCTTAACAACTCTCATTGTAATGCCGAAGGCTACTGTACTTTACTTTAACTTTCCATTACATCTTTAACATGTACATAACACTATATCATAATATCATAACTTAACATTACATCATAGCATCTAAACATACGTACATACAACTCATAACATTACATAATGAACATATACGAATCATACATAACATATACTATCATATAATTGTACTCTTATATCATAATAACATATAAACATATATTACATCTCATCTAATCATATATAAATCATGCATAAATCATATATAACACTTATACAAGTCGTAGAACGCATTAGGAAGCATAAAAGGGTCAAAACATGTCAATTTTTGTAAAAGGGGTGAGAGACAGCGCGAAAACGCACCGGGGCGGTGCGACCACCACTTGGGCGGTCCTGGCCGCTGGGGCGGCTGCACCACCGTTGGGGCGGACTGCCACCGTTGGGGTGGTCTGGTTCGACGGCGGTGACCGCTGGGTAGGGCTGTCAAACGGGCGGGGCCCGCCCATTTAGGCCCGACCCGTTTAGGCCCGATTTGTAAATGGGCCGGACCGGCCCGCCCACCAAAGATAAATGGATTTTTTTTTGGGACCGACCCGTTTTGAGGAAAACCCGCGGGCCAATCGGCCCGCCCGTTTATTTTTTTGTGGTACATTAACGGGGCAAAGAGCCCAAGAAGGAAACAAAAACATAAGCAAAGTAGCAATCAAACAAGGCCAAGAAACCCTTGAAACATAGCAAAGATCAGGTTATCTAAATCAACAGGGAATGGACACCATTCATGCAGCTGGTGGTTTAAAGATAAGCTTTTGTAGCAGGGACTAGGGACTTTAGGGAGGCTGGAGGCGCGATCGCAGCAAGGCTTGCAAGGCGCCGACGCGGGACGATGGCTGAAGCGGCAACGTGCACGCAGAGGGAGCACTCAGAGTTGCAGAGGGCGCACGCAGAGGGCGCAAGCGAGGGTGCACGCGGAGGCGCACGCAGAGGGCGCAAGCGAGGGTGCACGCGGAGGCGCACGAAGAGCCGCAAAGGCGCGACTGCATAGAGGCGGCAGCGCGGTAGGGTATGCACTGGGATGGTTGAGGGCGTCGCAGTGTGTGACTGTGTGTGTTGCAGTGCTGGTAATGAGTGAATGAGTGAATGAAGGAATCAAAATTGAAAAACCCTAACAATTATGGGCTTTGGGCTGACAATGGGCCATTCAAAAATTTTTGGGCTGTGATGTCTTATTTAATTTACTTATTTTTTAATTTTAAAAAATAAACGGATAAACGGGCTGCCCGCGAACCCGATGGGTTGGCCCGTTTAATTTGCGGGTTAAACGGACCGGGCCAAAAACGGATTGATGATAAACGGTCCAAAATTTTTCGGCCCGACCCTCTTTTTTTGGCGGATAAACGGGTTAGCCCGACGGTTTTGACGGCCCTACCGCTGGGGCGGTTTCTGACCGCCTGGGCGGTCGTGCGTCGTCCTGTTCGCTGGACTTCGCGATTTTCAGTAGTTCTTTCTTCAAAAGCCATTTTTAAACATCCAATTGATTAAAAACTTTTCTCAAAACATATTTAACTCATAGAAACACTTTCCCAACACTTTTAATCGGTGGAAACGTTTTCCCTTTGAAATAATTTCACAAATAAGTAATCCTTTCATGAACCCTAATGGGATAAACAACCATAAAATCAATTTCATAAAATCAATATCAATATGCACGAAAATAGAATGCCCAAACCCTACCTCTTGAATACAATTTGGAAATATGCAAAGAGAAACCCTTTCCGGACGTTGCTCCCGTTGGAAACCTCTCTCTCTAGGCCCACGAACGGTCCGGTGACGCCGGAGACTCTTAACGGAGAAACGGAATCGGTAGAAAGCTCCGGCTTGATGAGAGGATTAAGAATATGAGTTTATTTTCTAGATTGGGTAAGGTTTGATGGATGTTTCGTGGTTTGAAGTATCAATGGCTTAGGGAGCTCTTGAGAGAGAAATGGTTATGGCGGCTCAGAATAAGGAGAAGAGTGTTTCTTTGAAGTGGAGGGGGTTACTAATGTTTATATATAGAGTGGCTAGGTCAAGAGTCACCGTGAGGCCCACCGTCACTTAAAATTTACTAAAACACTCTAAAACGTCCCAAATAATACTATAATACTCATATAACTTTTATAATATTTAAATATAAATTAAAATACACACATAGGCACATAAAATAAAGTAAATATATAATATATATAACACTAACATTATCTAATAACATCATGTAACTCATATAAACATTTCATATCATCATTTCTAATCTCATGCGTCATCTAAATATCAATTAAATTTTATATATGCATCCAACATACTCCTCCACATACAATGAACACTCACATAGATACACATAACTATCATGACACATAATAAATACACGTAATTCACATGGCATAGAATGAACACATATATACACACTTATATCACATCACACATAAGGATTTGACTAGAAGAAACTTATCCACCCAAACCGAATTAAATCCTAACCAAGGTCAATTACCCTTAATCTCACTTAATTAGGATTTAATAAAAGTCGGGGTGTTACAATGATCTATGTTGAAGATTACTTAAAGTGTCTCTAGTGAGGTATTAGGATTTTAATTTGTAAATCTCAAGAGTAATGATTAGAGAGCACAATTAATATGATGCTTGATTTTAAAACATATATATTTTCTACTATAAGCATTTTATTAAAGATTAGAAATTCAAAACTTGTGTTTAAAACACATATATAGAATTCATTCTATAAGTTTTGATATATATGAAAACCTTTTGATATGTTTAGAAATGTTTTTTGAATTCTTAAAAATGGTTTCAAGTCATTGTAATCGATTACAATGAAATTATAGTCGATTTACATTTAAAAGAATTTCAAATCTATATGAAACGTTTCCTTGTAATCGATTACAAGGAACCTGTCATCAATTACCAGACCGAGTAATCGATTACAACATGCAGAATACATTCCATATTCTAAGAAACATATTGGTTCATGCGTGTAGTTATTGTTCATACTCTATAAATATCATTATGTGTTATGATCATTCAAGCATGAGAACGAGTTATAAAGCTTTCTAATCTTATTTTCTCTCAAATTTTCATAATTCTTGTGGTCAAACTCTTGTTATCATTCTTGAGATAAACACTTAGAACTATCAAGTTGTATATTCACTCTTTGAGAAAGTTGTTGTAACTAGCTCTTATTGTATTCACTTCTGTTGTATGAGTGTGTTATCTCTTGTTGTTGAGTGATTAAGTGAGAATAACAAATTTAGGTTATATATATCTTGGTTGTAAGGATGAGGAATCGCATTGAAAATCAAGGTGGTGTGTTGTAAAGTTGAAGAAAGAATAGTGGACAAATCAAAAGGAGTTTTGGAACTTAATGTAAGTCAATTGGAGACTCAACTAGTATAAATTTTTGTGTTTGATTTCTTCTCCCTTAATCTCTTTATTTTTAAATCCTTTACTTTGATACATATATATCACAAAATATTCTCATCTCCTCTCAACATTCTTAGTGCATTTGGAAGTAAAACAAAATATTTTTTAATTATCAAGTGCATTCATTTGAACTCAATTCACTCCTTCTTGAGTATTTAGAGACTATTTGACTAACATCAAGTGAATCCCAGAAGTTATGCAAAGGAATGCAAAGAAAAGTAATAAAAAAACATTCTCAGGCTCTAAGAAAGTTGTGTCAGAAAGGGTACTAAGAAAGCTCACCACTCAAAAAGTGCACAAGTCTCGGAAACTTCTCTTCTCAGAAATTTTCAGCCTACCAAACTTTGGTGATTGTATTTTAGGAAAATATTTAAGTCAAAGAAAAATGTTTTCCGCAAAATAAATAATGTTTCATAGTGATAGGGGAGAGAGAGATTCAAAGTTCATAGATATCGATGTGTTAACATCATCTTGTACATTTATTTGGCTGCCGCTAACTATCACTGCGACATATTATTACATTATTGTATTATTATTATTATTCCTTGTGTTATACACAATAAATGCTACATACAATTTCAACTATAAGCTTTATTACATTATTTTGCTCTTGACTTTCTAAATGATCACTATTCACATTTCTCTTCATTCTCTTTATTGCACCATCATATTCCCGAAACGATAACTACTTCACAAGTAAACCACCACAGACAAAATGAAAGAAATCCCTTTCCCACCCTATAAACATATATGTGCTACAATATTAATTTTCTTTGCCTAAAACAACTGATCGAAAGGCGAAAAGGAAATAATGATACAAGAAGGTATAACAAGCCAAAGGGTTTGTATTTGTTTATCTTTTGGAAGAAATGAATACGGAAAAATTTGGGTGCCCAAAATTTCCTATGGTCCAAGTTGTGTGTTTGGTTTTGAAAAAAGATTTTCTGCTCTCATTTTTTGTTTTTAGTTTGTTTACTAATTTTTAGAATCTTATAAAAGAAATAATAATAACTAGAAAATCCTATAATTTCCAGTTTTCATCATTCTCATATCATAAAATCCCAAAACCATAAATCAAACTAAAACCAAAAAAATGGGAAAAAAAACAAATTAATAAATTGGAGGGTTGTCTTGTATACTATGTGCATGTGTATGTGTGTATATGAGAAAAATTGGACACCTATATACTTCATCCATTTTATATTATTTGCTATTCTTTTTCATTGATAAATTAAAAATTCAATGTATTGAATCAAATTCAATTACACTGATTATTCAATTTATCAAAAACGTTGAATGAAAAATAACATGAAATGAAAGAAGTATACAGAAGAGAGATCAAAGGAAATGGAAACAATAATGATTGTCGTACAAGAGAAATACGTACAACGAGCATCCAACATGTGCTATACATAAGACGTAATGTGTGTTATACGTACGTGTGCTATACATGTAGCACACATTACGTCCTATACATAGCACACGTTACGTTGGATGCTCGTTGGACGTATTTCTTTTGTACGACAAGCATTATTAAAAATGAGAACAATACCAAATTGGCAGACACTTGGGAGTTGAACTTAGAAATCAAGGGAAGGAAAAAAAGGATATGTCTTGCATCATCAAACCCTCCAAATCCCACTCTCCAATTCTCAAGTTTTCCCCATGATGACGATCCCAAAACCCAAACAAGTTCTCCTCCTTTACGACGTCGTTGGATCTCTGAATCTGATAGTGATCATCATCAGTTTTATTGAAGCAACTATTATTAGTAGTATTGAAGAAGTGGTCGTTGTTATGGCTTTTCTCATCATCAATTGAGGCAACACTACTATTGCTTCTTCCACTTTCTAGTGGAGGAAGGGACAAATCACTTTCTAATCCAATTTTTGTGTTAGTCTCCAACAACATGCCATAATCACCTTCATGAAGAAGCCCGATATTATTACTATCGGGGAAATAATCTGCTCCACCACCACCGCCGCTACCACCACCACCATCCACGACGATGTCGTAGCAAATATTGTTATTGTTATTGTTTAACATAGAAAATGATGGATCAAATTGGTCAGATAGAATAACCATGGCATTATTATTGTGCATGGATGATGATGAGGTGGATGAGGAGGAATTATCCATGCACATAATAGTCGTTGTCATGAGTTCATGCTCATTATTGAATGGCATGATGATATTATCGCTATCGTTGTTGATTGGTGATGGGGTGGAGTTGTTGTTGTTTTGAACTTTCATCCTTTTTTTAACTGAGGAGTTCCAGAAATTTTTTATCTCATTGTCTGTGCGTCCAGGGAGACGAGCAGCAATTTGAGACCATCTGAGATTTTCAAAGCAAAAATGATCGATTAGAAAGAAGGATGAAAAATCACAAATGATTGGGAAACAACATTTTTTCATCCAAAACAGTTAACAAAGCTCATTTAACACTTTATGGTCAAATAGCACTTTTATTTATGAATATATTTTTAACAATAATGCTAAGCGGACAATGAAAAACCAGCCCATACAGCCAATGGATCTATTTTGACTTTGATTTTGGCCCAAATAATCATTGAGAATGTAATGAGCTGAGTAATTATGGCCCAAAATATAATTTATTGGCTGGTTGGGCTGATTTTGTATTGTTCATTTAGCATCACCCTATTTTTAATGAGCTGAGTGATTGTGGCCTAAATTCCTATTTGTTGGCTGTTTTGACTAATTTTTTTTGTTATGTCTCTAGCCATACTAAAAAAATATATAATGATCATATAAGGGAAGATGGAGTAGGGTTTTTTTTTTTTTATCCAATAATTTATCATTGTAATTATTTTCTTTGTATAATAAATCAATTATTTTATATGACTTAGGTTTAATCCTTTCATTTAAAAATATTTGTATACTATCATAGTCTTATCATAGCTAATGATTTTTTTTTTTGTATTAAAGGAGAAACTCCAATGCTCCTCAATTTTTTATTGAATGGAAAATATTTACTGTATAACAATAATACATCTCACTAATATTCAACACATACAACACATATTATAAATAAAGAAGTGACACATATTTATTGTGTATTTTTATACTATTTTCTCATTTTATTCAATCAATTTTACACATATATAGTATATATTGAATAATTATTTGGTGATATTCATGTTATACGTACAATATTATTGTTTATTGAATGCAAGCCTTTTAGAGGAAAACGATATTTTCTCGTAAAAATGTGAATATCATAGAAGATATTTAATTTTTTTATCATTTGATGACTTGTAGTCCTGATTAACTTAACTCTACGAAATCATAATTTCACGGTCATCGAGATGTAAATGAGATATTCATTTTTTAGGTATCAAAATAACTTGTATTATTGGGGGATAATAGATTTTTAGTTAACACAAAAGTTCTATTTTTACATTCATCTTATTATCTTATCATGTGTTAACATTGAATTGACTTTTATTATATTTGGATTTTAATATCATCTTCACTGCACTCTAAAATTAATTTTTTCTTATCCATCAATATTAATTTCGATGAATATATCATAACCATTAATTTGAAATGTTCAAGTAGAGTTGCTCGTGTATGTACTATGGATTGAGGCCATCCTTAATTAGAAGGCTGGACTTAGACGATTATAGCTAAGTCATGAACAGCTTTTAGGCTAAGGGTGAATTTGGATAGTAAATTTATGATTTTTTTTTTTATTATTTTTTATAAGTTATAAGTTATTATATGGATGTTTGGATTAATTTTTATATAACTTTTAACTTTTTAAAAAATTATTTTAATTAAGTGCTTCTTGGATAAGTTAAAATATTTAACTTTTTTGAAAAAATCTTTACACAACTTTCTAAAAACTACTACTAATAGAAATCAAAATAAGCACTTATATAATTTTATTTCCAAATATAAAATAATTTTTTCAAAAATTACTTATTATTAAAGTGATTATTAAGTCATTTTGTATAGTCAAGCACTGAATTAGTTTGTATTATTCATTTTTCAAAAGGAATCTCAATTAAGTAGTTTGTATTATTTATTGGTCAAAAGGAATCTCAATTAAGTAAAAAAAGTCGACGCTAACATTATTTCTTTGTTTATGATTAGACTACCAAACTACAAACCTTCTACAATTAAATTATAAGCTGAAAATGTTGATGGAAAATCAATGTTCTAAATTAAGGATCAATTGTTGAAACAAAAAATTAATTAAAAAATATGTTGAAACCAAAAAGTACTAAAACTAATGCATAATATATTGTCACCGATTTAAGCAACCCTCTTCTTCGTCTTGAGTCATCAACATTTGGGAAATCTTATAAATACTATGAGATTAAGAGAGAAGTTTTGTTTCACTCTAGAAATTATAAGAATTGAAAATATAGACAAAAATATTATTTTAGTTCTATATATTTTCTTGATTTTTGATCTGGGTCGGTATCTTTATTTTATTTTATTCCAATATATTTATAAACCTCATTCAATTTGGTTATGTGATTAGTGTCACTAATCAAAATTGTTGATATGTACGTAATGTTGCTGATGTGATCTTAACAATTTTGATTATTTTGGTCCAGTATTCTTTTTCTAATTTTTTGTTTTAGTCATATATGTTTTAATTTTGTTAAAATTTAGTCCTACAAGTTTTATCTTAGAAAAAAACTTTTTAACTTATTTCAATTTTAATTTATTTCCTATATATTAAAAAATTAGAATTGAATCGTTATAGTTTTAATTTTTTTTATTGGATTCCTAACACTATTTTTTTGTTAAAAATTCATTTTAAATACAAAAGAAAAAGGAAAAATATTACTAAAGAGAAAGTGAATTATATTACCTTTGTTTATGAAATATTTTGTTTGAATAAGATAATTATAATAGTAATTGTAATTAAAGAGAAAGATAATCAAATAATTAATAGAGATTAAGGATTTTAAATTTCCTCATGTGAAAATTAGAATTCTTTCATTTAGACAAATAAAATTTCTCCTCCAAATTTATTAGATTTTATAATAATTTTCAATTGAATATTCAAGCAACTTATTTTGTGATGAAGAATTTCACAATTTTTCAAAAATTAAATTACTTCCTTAAATTACTCTATCTCAAACACACCAACATTCATCCATCAATACATCAATTTTTATTTCATTAATATTATTTTTATTGATAATACTTTTATCAACAATTTTTGACAAATATATATTAAAAATAATCATTATTGTTGCAGTGACTGTCTTATTTTCTATACTATTTTGTGTATGCTTTGATGTGTTGATTAATAAATGATTCATTAAGTCTGATTTTAAATGGGATAATTTAAGGAGACAATGTGATTTTTGAAAAATTTTAAAATTTTTTATTAACAAATAATTTGTTTGAATTTTTGAGTGAATGATATTGTAAAATTCAAGAAATTTTGAGAAGAAAATTAATTTGTTAGAATTTTAAAAATATTTCATCCAAATACAACCTATGTGTTTGGATTTTGAGTACAACCTAAGTGAAAAACATTTAGGTTAGTTTGGATAAAGTATTTTTTAAATTCTAATAAATTTGAAATATAGGGATTCTGAATATATAATTTTTTTTTAATTTTAAAATATTTTATTTGGATGAAGAAATCACGGTATATCATTTATGAAATATTTTGTTTGAATAAGGTAATTATAGTGATAATTTTAATTAAAGAGAAATAAAGAGAATCAAATAATAAATAGAGGTGAGAGATAAATAATTTTTAAAGTTTTTTAATTTCATTTTAGGTTGAAATTAGAATTCTCTCATTTGGACAAATAAAATTCTTTCTCAAAATCTTTTGGATTTTACATAAAATATCTTCCAATCAAATACTAAAACAAATTATTTGATAATAAAAAATTTTAAAATTTCTCAAAAATCAAATTGTCTCCTTAAATTACCCCAATCAAATACATACCTATTTTTTTTTCTCTTGAGAATATTTCAAAAATTTTATTCATGTAAATTGATAAAAAAAATCTTGGTAAACAACAAATGGATCATGCACGACATATATATAATAAGTAATATGCACAAAATATATTACATAGTATATATACCATATGTTATGCATAATATATATCACATGTTACAATATCATCTTTCTTTACAACATGTGATAAATATTGGTATAATATATATGTAATATATGTTATGCACAACATGTAATATATATTATGCACATTACATAATACTTATTGCGCATAATATATATTATAAAAAAAATATGCTAATATATTAACTGTTTTAATTATTTTTTGATTGTACGTGTAGTAACGGTGAACTGATACTATTTCAGATAGTCACTAATCTTTTTGCACTTGTAGAGATTATAGAAATCGATTTTTCCGCTGACTATAAGATTTTCTTTATACAGACACATGAAATCCAACCACTCGCTATAACATATTTTGAAACAATCCAAGAATATACATATCTAGTGATTATTATCTTCCTTAGTTCTTCACAAAATAAATTTCTGTGTCCATTTTCGTTTTGCATTGACTGCAAATGTGATGACACTGTACAAACTTAATTAAGCAATATGCAATGAAGGAGATTGAATAATCTTGAGGTATATATACCAACCTGTTGCCAAGAATGGAGTGCAAATGAATGATGAGGTCTTCCTCTTGCGGCGTAAAGGCGCCGCGCTTGAGATCAGGTCTGAGGTAATTAATCCAGCGGAGGCGGCAGCTCTTGCCGCACCTCTGGAGGCCAGCATTCCTTGCAATGTCACTCCAACATCCTTGTCCTTTAGTTATCATGTACCTTATGAGCTTCTCATCTTCCTCTGGTGACCACAACCCTTTCCTTAGCTTGCTCTTACTAATAATGTTGTTGTTCATTTTGTCCTTATGATCAGGTTTCCTCATTTGCTTATGGAAGGGTGTGTCACAATTAAAAAGGAATATGAATTGATAATGAAGCCTTTAATTTCTTGTTTTTGAGTGTGAGGATCGGAGTTGTGTTGTTATAGAGATCTATCTATGATATGATATATAGCTGAATGATGATGTTATTTGAGAGACAGAGAAGGCTTCATGGGGTGGGAATGATAATAATTAATGATGATACTTATGGTGTGTTGTGGGGTTTGCTTAAAATATGAAATATTTATCTATATATATATATATATATATATATATATATATGTGTGTGTGTGTGTGTGAAATGTACAGAGAGATAAACATAAAATGACTAGCAATCACACTTGATACTTAGTTGAATTTCTTAATTAAACAACATATAATATATAATTTTGGGAAATGATTATCGTACACTAAATTGATCCACCAGCATCCAACTTATTAAACACAATTGTAGGATTTATTGTTAATGGATTCAATCAGCATATAATTACAAGTTGGATGGAAGTTGGATGATTTTATGTTGTACCTATACTATTACCGATCCATTCTTTAATATTTGTCCGGACATTATAGTAGTAATTTTTTTAAGAATTCTTTTATTTATCCAAATTAGTCATTTTCTTAAAATGTGTAAAAAATATAAAGTAAATATATATTATTTTCTATATTTTAAAATAATGATCGTTTAAAGTTTAAAATTCATTTATATTAATTGTCACTTTTAACTTTTCAATATATATTTAATTATGATATACTAATTTTATCTTTAATGTAACTTATTTATTTAAAAAATATGCTAGTGAAAATGTGAAGAATAATACAATCATGTTAATATGTTATTTTATACCATTCAAGATCATTCGTGTGTTTTTTTTAATATGGATGAATAAATTTTAAAAAACTATTATTTTAAAATAGAGATAATAGAGAATTAAGAAAGTATAGATTTAGAGAGAGAAAAGCTAAGGGATTGTGTTTGTTGGTTGATAGGTAGAGTGGAAAACGGATTGGAGGGGGACCTCCCTAACCCAAGAGAGAGTGATATGTGACTGAGAGAGAGAGAGAGAGAGAGAGAGAGAATGAAGGGTATGTTGTATATGGTTGGTCTTGTTCTTGTCTTTGACTCTATTCTTGTCATTTTCGTTACATTTTACTTCACTCACAAGCTAATCATCATATCTCTTTAAATTTTTATGTATGGAACAGAAGCAATTTTGCTTCCACTTCACATAATATTCTCTCACACACTAGCTAGCTTTTAAACTTCAAATTCACGTGTGTTGTTGTGAGTATATATATATATATATATATAGAGAGAGAGAGACTATGCTTCGTTTTGGATCTTAATTTAATGGCAAAGTGTTGCACGCTTGACAGTTGTTTGTTGTTAATTTTGGTAAATATATATTTTTATATATATAGTTGTGTGTTGGTTACATTCTGTGCATGAGTTTCATTAGGGTCTAACCACTTTTTGGCATATTTTCGAAGCAATTCATGTACACCTCCCAATCCCAACAAAGCAATCATTTTTATTTGTTTATTTAGAGTTTAATTTTATATCAATTGTATTTTTTTTAATTATTACTAAGCGCATCTACCACTAGTCATAGTAATATAATTGTAATAAGAATCTAGACTAAATGTCTAAAATAGTCCTCCAGAAATATATCGCGGGATAAATTAGTTCCTTAAAATTTAAAATCTTAATATTAGTTCTTCACATTTTAAAAATGGAGACAAATTCCTGTACGGAAGGACGTGTACAGCAGGACGAATTTATTCTCATTTATATCAATTTAAAACAAGAGGTGTATATTTTTATATTAAATTAGAGGATTTAATGAATAAATTTTAAAAAGAGAGAAATTGATATAAATTAGAAGAATTCACCCTAAATTTTATATAGTTTTTTAATCACTTGAGGCACAACAAAAAACCAGCCAAAACAGTCAACAAAGCTCATTTAACACTTTATGGCCCAAATAATATTTTTGATCATGAGTATATTTTTAATAAGCCCAGAAATAGCTGGATGATTGTGGCCCAAATGACTATTTATTAGCTGTTTTGGCTGATTTTTTGTTGTGCCTCTAGCCATGTTTTTTTTTTTAATTTATTTTTTCATATGTTTAATCTTTGATAAGGACTTTTGCTTGCTATTCAAGGGACTTTACGTGTATTTCTTATCCCTATAGTAACTACCGTACTACATCTCTTTCCCTGCCGCCCCTTATTATTTAAATTTCAATTTCATTTTCTAGGATCTTAATTGTAGATTTTTTGTGCTATCATCTGTCTACAACAACAGTTTTCATAGAAAATCCAAGACAGTGACGAGAAGTTTTGGTTTAGTATAACTTACAAGGACCTATCTTCTAAGAAAGGATTGTTTTTACCGAATAGCAATTTGGAACATGAAACTTAAACTGAAAACCATAATAATTAATCTTGTCGCACAACAAAAAAATACGTCAAACTAGTATCCAATGTGTGCTATATAATATGGAATGTGTGATATATGTATAACACAAGTACGTATGACACATTCACATTTTATGTTATGTATAGTACACATTAGATACTAATTTGACGTATTTCTGTTGTACGACCAGTATTATTGATAATTAACATCATTCATCAGTTTAGAGGATTTAATTTTCAACTATGTGAAAAAATTAAATTAAAATAAATTCCATAATATCTGTCCTTATCTTCCTGGCTGTCAAAGTGTATCTCCCAGACTAATTTCACTTTCCATTACCTAAGTACTCCTTTCGACATGCCAATTATTTTACATAGAAAAAAAAAAAATCATGAACCCACCATAACTTCAGTCACTTTCCAATTCAAAATGAGATATACATAGGAATCTCTGTCCATGGCTAGGAAAGAGGAAAGATTCATTTTTGGTTCTCGAAATTATACATGTTACTTCACTTATTTCAGGAAATTAAAAAATATTTTTAACAAATGATATTGTAAAAAGTGATACAAATTAACCTATTTGATGATATTAACAGGCAACAAGTGTGTGTTTCGAAATTATAAGCCCAACATTTTTTTTAATCAAAAGCTTACTGTTTTAACAAAAAATAAGTACAAAAAATCTTGATCTAAAGAATATAATTTCAGCTGAAATAGGAAAACAATATATCAAGGGCAGTGGGCTGGGCATTATATCTAATAAAAATCAAGTTGATTTCTTTTAACAAAATTTAGTTTTCTATTTTACCAGCATCATTGATGGTCACTATATTATTTAATGAGTAGTTTTACATGTACACTATAAAATTAACTATCATCAGTCATCATATATAATAATCTAATTTCTTAAAACTATATATTAATTCAACCTTTAAAATGTTAGATTAGTATATAATATTAAAAATTTGATTAATAATTTTAAAAAATTGAATTATTACATATTATAACTAATAATGACTGGTTTTATAAAGTATCAAAAAATATTTCTCTTATTTAACCAAATTATCAAATATATCACATTATTTCATATTTTTCTATAATTTAACATATAAAAGTGATCATCTTCGTAGCATCCAAATAAAAACAAAATAGATTATCTTGAAACTACTTTTAAACTAAAAGATTCAAAAACACAGGGAAATCAATTTTTATATGATGTTTTAGTTATTAAAAGCCAAATATATGAGTTTATGTGAGAAATTGTAGAAATATGATGTTTTTTAATGTCACCATTAACAAGATAAGAGAGAGGGAGGAGAGAGAAATGTTGTCTGATAATGTGAGAGGACACTGACGCACAACAGAGGAAAACTCGTCAATGAAGAGTTTAGGTGGCACACAGGAAAAATCTTGGGCTAAAACACATAAATGTAGAGAGAGAAAGTTAAACACCACTATATATACACCATCATATGCAAATATTTTTCGCGTTTGCACTTATAGTAAACCGGGTGTATTCCGGTTTATAAAATGCATAAAATGGAGCACCGCTATTTCAGTTTATGTTTAAAAAAATTGAACCCCATGTTTCAGTTTATATAAAACTGAATTGTTTTACATATCATTCGTGTATAAATTGTTAATATAAAACTTGAATAACATAAAATAAAGACTATAATCTATAAAATAGAGTACCATGAATTTTTTACATATAATAAAAATTGAAGACTATATATACTTTAAAATATGATATTTAACTATTTTTTAAATAGATTATAAAATAAATATTATAGCCTCTAAAAAAATCTTGAAATTACATAATTGGAAGACTATAACCTTTGTTTTATAGTGTTTCTTGAAAAATTAGTGAAATCTCACATTTTAAAGCCTATAGCCTTCAATTTCTACTATATATAATAAAATCATGAAATTGCGGAATTTGAAGTCTATAGCCTTTGTTTTTTTGTGTTTATAGGAAAATTAGTGAAATCTCACATTTTAAAGCATATAGTCTTCAATTTATACAATATGTAAAAAAAAATCATGAAATTTCATAATTTGAAGTCTATTGCCTTTGTTTTAAAGTATTTCCAGAAAATTAGTAAAATCTCACATTTTAAAGTCTATAGCCTTCAATTTCTACTATATGTAAAAAAATCATGAAATTACATAATTTGAATTCTATAGCCTTTGTTTTATGGTGTTTCTAGAAAAATTAGTGAAATATCAAATTTTAAAACCTATAGCCTTCAATTTCTACTATATGTAAAAAAAATCATGAAATTACATAATTTGAAGTCTATAGCCTTTGTTTTATGGTGTTTCTAGGAAAATTAGTGAAATTAAACATTTTAAATTCTATCGCCTTCAATTTCCACTATGTATCATAAAATCATGGAATTGCGAAATTTGAAATCTATAGCCTTTGTTTTATGGTATTTCTAGGAAAATTAATGAAATCTCACATTTTAAAGCCTATAGCCTTCAATTTATACAATATGTACAAAAATCATGAAATTATATAACTTGAAGTCTATAGCCTTTGTTTTAAAGTGTATTCAGAAAAATTAGTGAAATCTTACATTTTTAAGCCTATAGCATTCAATTTCTACTATATGTAAAAAAATCATGAAATTGCGGAATTTTAAGTCTATAACCTTTGTTTAATTTTATGATGTTTCTGCGAAAATT
Organism: Aeschynomene evenia; assembly: GCA_013621005.1. Classification (NCBI taxonomy): domain Eukaryota; kingdom Viridiplantae; phylum Streptophyta; class Magnoliopsida; order Fabales; family Fabaceae; genus Aeschynomene; species Aeschynomene evenia. The sequence goes on along the minus strand of CM024272.1, from coordinate 1,874,066 downwards.
AGTGAAATCTTACATTTTAAAGCCTATAGTCTTCAATTTCTACTATATGTAAAAAAATATTGAAATTACATAATTGGAAGACTATAACCTTTCTTTTATAGTGTTTCTCGAAAAATTAGTGAAATCTCACATTTTAAAGCCTATAGCCTTCAATTTCTACTATATGTAATAAAATCATAAAATTACGGAATTTGACATCTATAGCCTTTGTTTTTTGGTGTTTATAGGAAGATTAGTGAAATCTCACATTTTAAAGCATATAGCCTTCAATTTATACAATATGTAAAAAAATCATGAAATTACATAATTTGAAGTCTAGCCTTTGTTTTATGGTGTTTCTGGGAAAATTCGTGAAATCTCACATTTTAAAGTCTATAGCCTTCAATTTTACTATATGTAAAATAATAATAAAATTGAGAAATTTTAAGTCTATAACCTTTGTTTTATGATATTTCTGGGAAAATTAGTGAAATTTCACATTTTAAAGCCTATAGCCTTCAATTTCTACTATATGTAAAAAAATCTTGAAATTACATAATTGAAAGATAGCCTTTGTTTTATGGTGTTTCTCGGAAAATTAGTGAAATGTCACATTTTAAAGCATATAGCCTTCAATTTATACAATATTTAAAAAAATCATGAAATTACATAATTTGAAGTCTTTAGCCTTTGTTTTATGGTGTTTCTGGAAAAATTCGTGAAATTTCACATTTTAAAGTCTTTAGCCTTCAATTTCTACTATATGTAAAATAATAATGAAATTGCGAAATTTGAAGTCTATAGCCTTTGTTTTATGGTGTTTTTAGGAAATTTAGTGAAATCTCATATTTTAAAGCCTATATAGCCTTCAATTTATACAATATGTAAAAAAATCATGAAATTACATAATTTGAAGTCTATAGCCTTTGTTTTGTGGTGTTTCTAGAAAAATGAGTGAAATTACATATTTTAAAGCGTATAGCCTTCAATTTCCACTATATATCATAAAATCATGAAATTGCGGAATTTGAAGTTTATAGCCTTTGTTTTATGGTATTTTTAGGAAAATTAGTGAAATCTCACATTTTAAAGCCTATAGCCTTCAATTTATACAATATGTAAAAGAATCATGAAATTATATAATTTGAAGTCTATAGCATTTGTTTTAAAAGTGTTTCTAGAAAAAATAGTGAAATCTTACATTTTAAAGCCTATAGCCTTCAATTTCTACTATATGTAAAATAATCATGAAATTGCGAAATTTGAAGTCTATAGCCTTTGTTTTATGGTGTTTTTAGGAAAATTAGTGAAATCTCATATTTTAAAGCCTATATAGCCTTCAATTTATACAATATGTAAAAAAATCATGAAATTACATAATTTGAAGTCAATAGCCTTTGTTTTGTGGTGTTTCTAGGAAAATGAGTGAAATTACATATTTTAAAGCTTATAGCCTTCAATTTCCACTATATCTCATAAAATCATGAAATTGCGGAATTTGAAGTTTATAGCCTTTGTTTTATGGTATTTTTAGGAAAATTAGTGAAATCTCACATTTTAAAGCCTATAGCCTTCAATTTATACAATATGTAAAAGAATCATGAAATTATATAATTTGAAGTCTATAGCATTTGTTTTAAAAGTGTTTCTAGAAAAAATAGTGAAATCTTACATTTTAAAGCCTATAGCCTTCAATTTCTACTATATGTAAAATAATCATGAAATTGCGAAATTTGAAGTCTATAGCCTTTGTTTTATGGTGTTTTTAGGAAAATTAGTGAAATCTCATATTTTAAAGTCTATATATAGCCTTCAATTTATACAATATGTAAAAAAATCATTGAATTTTATAATTTGAAGTCTATAGCCTTTGTTTTAAAGTGTTTCCAGAAAAATTAGTAAAATCTTACATTTTAAGGCCTATAGCCTTCAATTTCTACTATATTTAAAAAAATCATGAAATTGCGGAATTTGAAGTCTATAGCTTTTTTTATGATGATTCTGGGAAAATTAGTGAAATCTAACATTTTAAAGTCTATAGCCTTCAATTTCTACTATATGTAAAAAAATCTTGAAATTACATAATTGGAAGACTATAGCCTTTGTTTTATGGTGCTTCTCGGAAAATTAGTGAAATCTCACATTTTAAAGCCTATAGCCTTCAATTTCTACTATATGTAGTAAAATCATGAAATTGCGGAATTTGAAGTCTATAGCCTTTGTTTTTTGTGTTTATAGGAAAATTAGTGAAATGTCACATTTTAAAGCATATAACCTTCAATTTATACAATATGTAAAAAAATCATGAAATTATATACATTGAAGTCTATAGTCTTTGTTTTACCGTGTTTCTAGAAAAACTAGTGAAATCTCACATTTTAAAACCTATAGCCTTCAATTTCTACTATATGTAAAAAAATCATGAAATTACATAATCTGAAGTCGTCTATAGTCTTTGTTTTATGGTGTTTCTAGAAAAATTAGTGAAATCACACATTTTAAAGCTTATAGTCTTCAATTTCCACTATATGTAAAAAAATCATGAAATTACATAATTTGAATTCTATAGCCTTTGTTTTATGGGGTTTCTAGAAAAATTAGTGAAATTAAACATTTTAAATCCTATCGCCTTCAATTTCCACCATGTATCATAAAATCATGAAATTGCGAAATTTGAAGTCTATAGCCTTTGTTTTATGGTATTTCTAGGAAAATTAATGAAATCTCACATTTTAAAGCATATAGCCTTCAATTTATACAATATGTACAAAAATCATGAAATTATATAACTTGAAGTCTATAGCCTTTGTTTTAAAGTGTTTTCAGAAAAATTAGTGAAATCTTACATTTTTAAGCCTATAGCCTTCAATTTCTACTATATGTAAAAAAATCATGAAATTGCGGAATTTTAAGTCTATAACCTTTGTTTAATTTTATGATGTTTCTGCGAAAATTAGTGAAATCTTACATTTTAAAGCCTATAGTCTTCAAATTCTACTATATGTAAAAAAATCTTGAAATTACATAATTGGAAAACTATAACCTTTCTTTTATGGTGTTTCTCGAAAAATTAGTGAAATCTCACATTTTAAAGCCTATAGCCTTCAATTTCTACTATATGTAATAAAATCATGAAATTACGGAATTTGACATCTATAGCCTTTGTTTTTTGGTGTTTATAGGAAGATTAGTGAAATCTCACATTTTAAAGCATATAGCCTTCAATTTATACAATATGTAAAAAAATCATGAAATTACATAATTTGAAGTCTATATTGCCTTTGTTTTATGGTGTTTCTGGGAAAATTCGTGAAATCTCACATTTTAAAGTCTATAGCCTTCAATTTTACTATATGTAAAAAAATAATAAAATTGCGAAATTTTAAGTCTATAACCTTTGTTTTATGATATTTCTGGGAAAATTAGTGAAATTTCACATTTTAAAGCCTATAGCCTTCAATTTCTACTATGTGTAAAAAAATCTTGAAATTACATAATTGAAAGATAGCCTTTGTTTTATGGTGTTTCTCGGAAAATTAGTGAAATGTCACATTTTAAAGCTTATAGCCTTCAATTTATACAATATTTAAAAAAATCATGAAATTACATAATTTGAAGTCTATAGCCTTTGTTTTATGGTGTTTCTGGAAAAATTCGTGAAATTTCACATTTTAAAGTCTATAGCCTTCAATTTCTACTATATGTAAAATAATCATGAAATTGCGAAATTTGAAGTCTATAGCCTTTGTTTTATGGTGTTTTTAGGAAAATTAGTGAAATATCATATTTTAAAGCCTATATAGCCTTCAATTTATACAATATGTAAAAAAATCATGAAATTACATAATTTGAAGTCTATAGCCTTTGTTTTGTGGTGTTTCTAGGAAAATGAGTGAAATTACATATTTTAAAGCCTATAGCCTTCAATTTCCACTATATGTCATAAAATCATGAAATTGCGGAATTCGAAGTTTATAGCCTTTGTTTTATGGTGTTTCTAGGAAAATTAGTGAAATCTCACATTTTAAAGCCTATAGCCTCCAATTTATACAATATGTAAAAAAATGATGAAATTATATAATTTGAAGTCTATAGCTTTTGTTTTAAAGTGTTTCCAGAAAAAAATAGTGAAATTTTATATTTTAAAGCCTATAGCCTTCAATTTCTACTATATGTAAAAAAATCAGGAAATTGCGGAATTTGAAATCTATAGCCTTTGTTTTATGATGTTTTGTGATACCCCGTATCACAGTATCCCTTAGGAAAGACTCTCTTTAGGACGCGTCAGAAGCACTTCAGCAGGTTCCTGTCAGAGGGGACTCGCTAGCGAGCAGTCAGCTTCCGCTAGCGAGTAGTTGGTCGCCAGCGACCACCTGTGAGTCGCTAGCGATGGGAACAAGTCCCACATCGTACAGAACGAGCGTCACAGAGTTGCTGTCAGAAGGCGTTCGCAAGCGAGCAGCCAGTGCGCCAGCGAGCAGCCAGTGCTCGCTAGGGAAGAGCTTGTCGCTAGCGAAAGTACTCTTGTCGCTAGCGACCAGTCTGAAGTCCCACATCGGACGCAACATGATGTCATCCTGTCCCCCCCTCACCTATATATATGAGTAGTAGTGGAGTCCTTTTCTTCACACCTCATTCTCCCGCCTTTTTCAAGAGCAGTGCTTTTGGGCGTTCCTTTTCAGTAAAGGAACTCTGTCGGAGTGAGGTTTCGATGTCTTGGGGATACTCTGCTTGAGCAAATTCCCGACGGTGAGTAAAAATTCGCTTTTGCCCTTTTTCTGCGTGATGGTCGCCAGCGAGCAGGAGGAGCTCGCTAGCGACGGCGTGATCCGCAGCAGTAGTTCAAGTTTTGTTTTCTCTTCTGCAAGGGTCCTAATGGGTCCTTTTTGCACTTCAGGTGCGAACGCAGTGCCACTGGCCGGAGCTGGAGCTGACGGTGCTTCTCAGTGTCAGGAGTATCCAGGTGAGTGGAGGTCTTGCATGTAGTTTAGCATTTATGGCATATATTTATGTTTGATAATTAGATAATTAGGAAAGATAATAATAAGGTTATTATGCATGTGTTTGTATGTAGAGTAGTAGTAGAATTAGTAACATGTTAGGTGGTTTAAGTAGAATAGTAGAGACTTATGTTTTCATGCTGTGTGTGTGAATTGCTGATTGGTTGGCTGTTTACTGCTTTATGATATAACATGTGAGATAAGACACATAAATAGACTATAAATAGAATCCATGACATGTATGATTGCTAGAGTGAGTTATGTGCTGACTGTCTAGAGTAGTTACGCCGCCCCTGATTAGTATACGTCAGACGCTATGGCCGGTGGTCAGTCCCGGTATCTTAGCATGGTTTAATAATTAGCGGTGAGTCGCCCGAGCCCGCCAAGTACGTTCCGATCCCGGTTATCGGACGGCTTGGTTATAGATACAGATATACCCCACGAGGGTCAGTTATGAGTAAACTCATGCCGCGCACTGAGTCAGATTAGATTACGCCTATGCTGAGTGCTAGGTGACAGATCACAGATGCAGTGTACGGTAAAGGGGCTTGGTATGCAGGCTTTAGTGTGACAGCTCGACAGGATATTGATTGTATGGTTGATAACATGCTAGTTCGTGATATATGTGTTATGAATGTTGCATTGCATGCATGTTCCCCATCACTGAGTCGATGACTCACCCCTCATCAACCATATTTCAGAGTACGATCCCGCAGCCGACGAGGAGTCGTTGATCCACTAAAGGTCGTTCAACTGTCATCTTGGGTGAGCTCCGCTTCGATCGTGGAGTCCTTAGTTATTGTTTTATATTTATTCCAGTTATTAGTTTATAAGACATTTCAGTTCCAGTTGTAATAGTTGCTCCAGACTTTAGAGGCAGGTTACCTTTTCTATTACGTTTCAGATATTTTCAGTATTCTCAGCAGTTAAACAGTTATTCCAGTTATACCAGTTATATCAGATATTTATAGTTATCAGTTTAACAGTTATTTTCAGTTAATTCAGTTTATTTAAGAGTTTATGCATACGTTTAGCGTGTTCGTTGGGATAGTGCCATTCGCACGGACACACCTAAGTAGCGGGGTGTTATATGTTTTTGGAAAAATTCATGAAATCTTACATTTTAAAGCCTATAGCCTTGAATTTCTACTATATGTAAAAAAATATTGAAATTACATAATTGGAAAACTATAGCCTTTATTTTATGCTGTTTCTCGAGAAATTAGTGAAATCTCACATTTTAAAGCCTATAGCCTTCAATTTCTACTATATGTAATAAAATCATGAAATTGCGGAATTTGAAGTCTATAGCCTTTGTTTTTTGGTGTTTACGGGAAAATTAGTGAAATCTCATGTAAAAAAATCATGAAATTACATAATTTGAAGTCTATAGCCTTTGTTTTACAGTGTTTCCAGAAAAACTTGTGAAATCTCACATTTTAAAGCCTATAGCCTTCAATTTCTACTATATGTAAAAAAATCATGAAATTACATAATTTGAAGTCTATAGCCTTTGTTTTACACTGTTTCCAGAAAAACTTGTGAAATCTCACATTTTAAGGCCTATAGCCTTCAATTTCTACTATATGTAAAAAAATCATGAAATTACATAATTTGAAGTCTATAGCATTTGTTTTATGGTGTTTCTAGGAAAATTAGTGAAATCACACATTTTAAAGCCTATAGCCTTCAATTTCTACTATATGTAAAAAAATCTTGAAATTACATGATTAGAAGACTATAGCCTTTGTTTTATGGTGTTTCTCGAAAAATTAGTGAAATCTCATATTTTAAAGCCTTTAGCCTTCAATTTCTACTATATGTAATAAAATCATGAAATTGCTGATAGGGTATCGGCAAGTGTACCGAATCGTTCAAGTAATAAAAACCACGGTGAGTGGGTATCGTTCCCACGAGGATTAAAGAACCGAGCAAAAATTTCTTAAAATGAATTTCTAATTAGACGAATCCAATAAAGTGTAATGGATGAACATATAATGTAAATTCAAAGAGCTACTGAATGTAAAAAGGCAGTAAAAGTTTAATTAAAAATTCAATTGATAAAGGTTAGGGGATCGGGTTCACGTATTTTCTGAAATTAATAAAATAATTGCTTGCCTTTAAATTTTAAAGCATCAATTCAATGAACGAATCTTAGGTTGTCAATTCCAATTCCTTGGTAATTTAACACTTTTTCTATGAACAATTAGTCAATCCATTGATCAAATCATTTCAAAGAAAAGAAAATATTTGTACTGATTCAAAAGTTCACAAAATTCTTAATTCTATTCCTAGATATTAATCTTTTTGGCAATTTCCCTTAAGCTAATTCACAAATTTATTTTCCCAAATAAACACATGAATCCAAGATAAGTTGAAAAGTGATTTTCCAATCCTCAGAACAAAATAATACAAATAAGGTAATTGCTTGAATTGAATTAATAAAACTCAAAGGTTCACAAATATAAAATTAATCCATAAGAATACGATCCCCTTCACCCTAACAAAGAAATTAGTTGCTCAGAATAAAGGAAAACAAAACATAAAAATTGAAAGAAGACATTTTGAAGAACGAATAACTGATTTTATTGAAAAACAGAGTAAAACAGAGTACTAGAATAATTCAAAGGTAAAAACCAAGATATCCTGAGCTTCTATTCTAGTTCTATATATAATCAAATAGTCCTAGAATTCAAATTGAATATATCCCTAAAACAAAGGGATTTTTGTTTAAAGATAACTCAGAAATAATATCAAAACAAATTTGATTTAAATTGATCCTGAATTATAGCACAATTTTAGGAACTACATGATGCTTTGTTTCCCATTTCTCCGGGCGCAAGGCTTGATTTCTACGCGACGCGGCAAGACACGAAACTCCCAGGGCGCAAGGCGCACGGCGGACGCGAGTCACCTGGCTTGGGCTTCCTTCTGGGGCGCAGGGCGTAGAGAGGACGCGGCGCGCTGCATGGGTCTGCTCCTCCGGGGCGCGAGGCGCCTGCTTCTGGAATCCTCTCGGGCGCAAGGCGCAGCAGGCGCGAGGCGCTGGAGGCATGGGCGCAAGGCGCAGGCTCATTTGCGAATCTTCAATTCGGTTCTGACTTTGAGGCGCTGCGCGTGAGTGAGGCGCAAAGCGTCTCAAATTGGGCTCTTTCATGACTCAATGTGCATCTCCAGCTGCTATTCATTCATCAATTACTTGCTCAATTCCTAAAATTAACACCAAAATAATACCCAAAACGTAATATAACCCAGGAAAATCCAATTTATTCTAAAAACACTTAATTTACTCTAAAAACACACTGAAACTAATTTAAACTAACACAATTTCTTAGAATTTAAACTACAAAATTAAATAAAGATGCCAAGGCATCACAACACCAAACTTAAGGTGTTGCTTGTCCTCAAGCAACGAAATAAAACACAAAGCAGTTCACATGAGTTAAGAACAATAATTTCCAGAACTCGTGTGATCAAAATAGTAAGGCCAACTACCAGAAATAAGACTACATGCAATTTCTCATCACTTTATATCCTTCAACAATTCACTTTGCAATAGGGAAGACACTCAGAATTATACTCCAGATCATGTTATAAGGGTTCTTCAAGAGATTTCTATCAACCAACTATGTTTTCATTTTCACAACCATGTAGTGCAAAGACATTTACTTTTTAATTTCACCCAGATGAATTAGCTTTCTCAATAATTTTAGGGGTAGTGCTCTTGCCTTTTTCTCTTTAAGGATCATGACTCTAAATTCTTAGTCTCAGGGTGGCTTTTTTAAGATGAGTTTTCGATTAACGTTCCCGGTCCAGTTGGCCCAAGACGCTAGGTGATGAAGCACCCCTCGAATCTAATTACCCAAGTCTTTCCCTGACACAATCACACCACAAGCACATAGCTAGGTTCTAAAAATATTGAATGAAGATGTCCCCTAGCCATTGGTGCTCAGAGCCTTAGATATTTTTTTTTTGACAAAGCCTACCCTTTTTCTCTACTTATCACAATTCATACATTTTCATCAATTTCTCAGAGACTTCACACTACATTTATGCAATTAATTTGTCAACTCAGTTGTCTTTTAGAAATACTCCAAGAACCCCTATAATAATTTTCTAAAGCATTATTCCTTTTTGGCCTCTCTAATTACCCAGCATCATTTACTTAACATTTCATTCATGCATGTTGATCAAATTCTCGAGCTAGCCTTAACCATTATAATCACTTTTGCTCTTTTTACAATTGCTCATCAACTCCCCTACTCTACCACACAAACACAAGATACTGACAACACAAGACTCGAACACAACAGATATTGAAATTTATTCAAGCATCAGTCAGAACTTACCTGATGGGGGTGGTCAATTTCCCCCTTGATCCTCATCCTCATCATCCTCTTCTTCTTCTTCCTCCTCCTCATCCTCCTCATCATTTGATGGATTAGACTCCCTGTATTCCCATTTTTTCTTGCAACTAGTTTGACAATCAGGAAATTTTTCTGGAGCCAGCTTATGAAATGCATGAGCAAGATAGGTAAACATTTCATAAGAATCAATTTTGAAGTTATTAAAGTCAACCCTCAGCTTCTGCAGTTCTGATAACTCATCTTGGTTTTGACTCTGACTTGGTATGTCCTCCATAGGCTTATTCGGAGGAGCAAAGAATGGAACTTCAGGTGCCTTACCCGTATCTTTCTTTTTTGATCTTCCAATGGCTGCAGCAGTTATTGGCCTAGGCACATGAATAGGAGAGTCACCTTCAATTACTACCCCTGCAGCTTCGGTAATGCGCTGAATGAGGCACGGAAATCCCAGGGTCATTCTTGATGAGTATACAAATTTTGCTATACCCTTGGATAATAATGTACCCAAATCAACTTGCTCCTTTGTGATAAGGCAGTGAATCATCACTGCTCTATCCACCGTTACTTCTGAATAGTGAGTGGTTGGGAGGATGGTATGATTGATGAATTCTAACCATCCCCTAGCCACAGGAATAAGATCTGCTCGAGCTAGCTGATTTGGTCGGCCTTGTTTATCCATCTTCCAGTTCGCCCCGGGTTTACAAATTTCTCGCAGTGTTGTTTGCAGCTTCTGATTCCCCTTCAACCGTGCACAATACCCATAGGGAGATTTTTCTGGATTGACTTCTAGATTCAGCACCGTCTTCACCATTTCAGAGCTAAAGTCAATCTCCTTTCCTCTGAAGAAGCTTTTGAACTCCCTTTCTTTAGTTTTTTCAGATTGCCAAGCATTTGCATAGAATTCCAGAACCCTTTGCATTCCCGCAATTCTAGGGGGTGAACAAACTAGCTCCCACCCTCTTCGAGCAATTTCCTCTTGGATTTCTGGAAATTCCCCCTCTCTAAATGCGAAGCCAATTTCCGGGATGATTGATTTGTTCACTACCACTGAGTTGTAGTAGTCTTCATTTTCTTTCGTCCGGAAGCGATGAGAGTAATAAGAGGGAGAAGCAGCCACTTCCTTTCCTTTTCTCTTCTTGGATGATGGTGCCATTTCCTGGAAACAAAATCAAACCAATACAGGAAGCCAAAATGACAGTAACACCATTAGTTTTGTTAGCTCAAGAGAAAATATATAATAACCTTACATTCTTCATTTCATTCGTATCTACAACAGGGAATGTGTACAGTGAATAACATGATATTCTCTCCAACACCAAACTTAAAATTTTGCAAAAATTTTAAGCTGTGTATTAGTGACAAGCATTTCTATCAACAATTAATTCTTATTTACAGCTTAATAAAAAAATTGACAATCACTAAAGTTCTATATTATTTCTATTTCTATTACCCTTCACTAACTCAACATTATTCATAATATCATTAAATACCTCATCATATTCATATGAACATGCTTCATAGTTAATGAAAATTTTACCTTGAAAAACAAATGGGTAGAGGAATCAATGGATGAAATGCTCACAAGATTGTGCTCTCACAATGGTAGCCGAGGGGTGTGTGCTTATGTGAGAATGGAGGTTTGGAATGGAGAAGAAATTTGTGTAAAAGTGAGAGAGTGTGAGTGAAGAAAGGACATGGTTGCAGACTTGCAGGGCATCTTCTAATAGTGCCCGACAGTGCTCCTGTTCTGCTTCTGAGGCGCGAAATTTGCGCGCCACAATTTGGAGAAGGCGCAAAGCGCCAAGGAAAAGAAGGAAACGGGTGCGAGGCGCCAAAATCCTGGACCACCAGTCAGGCGCGAAGCGCCCTCACGTGAACGACCAGGCGCGCAGGGCGCCACAGGTGTGGCTCCACCTGTTCGATTCTGTCTTCCGGGCGCAGAGCGTAGAGAGGACGCGGCGCGCTGCTGATAGGCAGGAGGGGGCGCGGATCGCCTTATGCGCGCAGGGCGTGTGGTCGAGGGGGAAGATAGGGGCGCGATGCGCCTGAGTGGCGCGAAGCGCGTGGAAGGAAAGTGAGGGAGGGCGCTAGGCGCCATTAGGGCGCTAGACGCCAGAGAGATAGGAAAATTTTTTTTTTTGTTTTTTGTTTTAAGGGAATAAATGAATAATACTGAAAATAACATTAACAAAATTAAATAAAAGGATACTCAATTGGGTTGCCTCCCAATAAGCGCTTCTTTAACGTCACTAGCTTGACGTATGAGTTTCTCAGGTGAGTGTTTGAACCGAGATAAGTCGGTCAATTTCTCCCCCAAGATAATGTTTTAATCTTTGTCCTTTCACAGTGGACTTTCTTTCAGATCTGGGGTCCATGATCTCTACGTGCCCATAGGATGAAACCTTGGTGATAGTGAATGGTCCCGACCATCTTGTCTTCAATTTTCCTAGGAACAACCTTAATCTTGAATTAAATAAAAGAACTTGTTGCCCAAGTTCAAATTGCCTTGGAGTGATCTTTTTGTCATGCCACCTCTTGGTTCTCTCCTTATACAACTTAGCATTATCATAAGCTTGACTACGAAATTCGTCAAGTTCATTGAGTTGTAGTAATCTCTTGTCATTTGCCGATTTCAAATCAAAATTCAAAAATTTTATAGCCCAAAATGACTTATGTTCAAGTTCAACAGGCAGATGACAAGATTTACCGTATAAAAGTTGATAAGGAGACATACCAATTGGTGTTTTGAATGCAGTTCTGTAAGCCCAAAGTGCATCATCAATTTTCATTGACCAATCCTTTCTTGAAGCATTTACCATTTTTTCCAAGATTCTCTTTAATTCCCGATTGGAAACTTCAGCTTGTCCACTTGTTTGAGAATGATATGGAGTGGCTACCTTGTGCTTGACTCCATATTTTTGCAGAAGGCTTTCCAGTTGTTTATTGCAGAAGTGACTTCCACCATCACTAATCAAAGTTCTAGGAACTCCAAACCTTGAAAAGATCATTTTCCTGAGAAAATTCACCACCACCCTTGCATCATTAGTGGAGAGGCAATTGCTTCACCCATTTGGAAACATAATCCACTGCTACCAGGATGTACACGTCGGAGTAGGAGGATGGAAAAGGACCCATGAAATCTATTCCCCACACATCAAACAAATCCACCTCAAGAATAAATTGTTGAGGCATTTCATGCTTTCTTGATAAATTCCCAGTTCTTTGGCATCTATCACATCTCTCCACAAAATCTCTTGCATCCTTAAAAATGGTTGGCCAATACAACCCACTTTGCAAAACATTGGATGCAGTTCTTTCTCCACTAAAATGTCCACCATATTCTGAACCATGACAATGCCATAGAACACTATACACTTCTTCCTCTGGGATGCACCTTCTAATTACACCATCATTACACCTTTTGAACAAATAAGGTTCATCCCATAAGAAGTATCTAGCATCATGCATGAATTTTTTTTTCTGATTTCCATTCATTTCACTTGGAACCCTTCCCCCAGCTTTGTAATTTGCCATGTCAGCAAACCATGGTGAGACTTGTATGGCTAGGAGTTGTTCATCTGGAAACTCTTCATTCACTGGAACCTTCATCATTTGTTCCTCTCCATGTGTAATCCTTGACAAATGGTCTGCCACCAAATTTTCTGAGTCTTTCTTGTCTCTTATCTCAATGTTGAACTCTTGTAGCAACAGCACCCATCTGATCAATCTTGGCTTTGCATCCTGTTTACTCATCAAATACTTAAGAGCAGAATGATCAGTGTAGACTATTACTTTAGAGCCAACTAAATAAGATCTGAATTTATCAAAAGCAAAAACTACAGCCAATAATTCATTTTCTATTGTTGCATAATTTTTCTGTGCATCATTTAACACACGACTTGCATAATAAATCACATGCAACAACTTGTCCTTCCTTTGTCCTAAGACAGCTCCAATTACAAAATCACTTGCATCACACATTAGTTCAAAGGGTAAGGACCAATCAGGAGGAGAAATTATTGGTGCAGTGACAAGCTTGATTTTAAGAGTTTCAAAAGCATGCATGCATTCATTGTCAAAGTCAAACTGTGAATCTTTCATTAAAAGACTACTTAAAGGTTTTGCAATTTTTGAAAAATCTTTTATGAACCTTCTATAGAATCCAGCATGACCCAAGAAACTCCTCATTGCTTTGACATTCATAGGAGGGGGTAATTTTTCAATTACCTCCACCTTTGCTCTATCAACTTCAATACCTTTGGAAGAAACTCGGTGTCCAAGAACAATACCCTCTGTTACCATAAAATGACATTTTTCCCAATTTAAAACAAGGTTTGTTTCTTGACACCTCATTAAAACCAAAGATAGATGTTTAAGACAAGACTCAAATGAATCACCAAAAACAGAAAATTCATCCATAAATACCTCAATGAATTTTTCTACCATATCAGAGAATATAGAAAGCATGCACCTTTGGAAAGTGGCGGGTGCATTGCACAACCCGAAAGGCATTCTTCGATAAGCAAAAACTCCATAAGGGCATGTGAAAGCTGTCTTCTCTTGATCTACAGGATCTACTGCAATTTGATTGTAGCCTGAATATCCATCCACGAAGCAGTAATATGGATGACCAGCCAATCTCTCCAACATTTGATCAATAAATGGAAGTGGAAAATGATCTTTCCTAGTAGCCACATTTAATCTTCTATAATCAATGCACATTCTCCATCCAGTAACTGTCCTTGTAGGAATTAACTCATTGTTTTCATTTTTCACCACAGTGATGCCACCTTTCTTTGGTACCACTTGTACTGGACTCACCCAAGGGCTATCAGAAATGGGATAAATAATTCCAGCATCCCATAATTTCAGAACTTCTTTTAACACTACTTCTTTCATGATGGGGTTGAGTCTTCTTTGAGGTTGCACCATTGGTTTTGAGTCTTCTTCCGTGAGGATTTTATGCATGCACATGGTTGGACTAATCCCCTTGAGATCACTAAGCTTCCATCCAATTGCCTCTTTATGCTTTTTCAACACTTCCAGTAATTCTCCTTCCTCTTTTTCATTTAGTGAAGCATTGATTATCACAGGATAAAACTCATCATTTCCTATGAAAGCATATTTAAGAGATGGGGGCAATGGTTTTAATTCGGGCTTTGTAGGTTCTTGCTTCTCACTCTTTTTCTTCAATAATAGCTCCTCTGTTTCTTGAAGTGTTAGGGAAGAATTTGACATATTGGGATCCTCTTGTTCTTTTTCATCATTCTCTTCCACCAAAGCTACTGTCTCTATAACATCATCTTCCCAAGTTAATGCAAAAACTTCCTCTACCAAAGGATCTATTGTGTCTAACCTCATGCAACTTTCTTGGTCCACTGGAAATTTCATAGTGTTGAAAACATTAAAGACTACCTTTTCATCATGCACCGTTAATGTCAACTCACCCTTTTGCACATCAATTAAAGCTCTTCCAGTGGCTAAGAATGGTCTCCCAAGGATAATAGGAGTGTCTTCATCTTCCTCCATATCAAGCACCACAAAGTCTGCGGGAAAAATAAACTTATCAACCTTGACAAGTGCATTCTCTACAACACCAAAGGGAAACTTGATTGAACGATCAGCAAGTTGCAGAGAAATAGAAGTAGGTTTTACTTCCTCAATATTTAACTTCTTCATTATGGACAAAGGCATGAGGTTTATACTTGCTCCCAAATCACACAAAGCCTTCCCAATGGTCAAACTTCCAATAGTGCAATGAACATAAAACTTCCCAGGATCTTTTAATTTTTGAGGAATCTTCTTTTGAATGACAGCACTACATTCCTCCGTGAGCATCATTGTTTCATCTTCCTTGAGAGTTTTCTTCCTTGATAGCAAATCCTTCATGAACTTGGCATATAAAGGCATTTGCTCAAGAGCCTCAGCAAATGGAATATTTATATGTAGTTTCCTAAATATGTCCAAGAACTTTGAGAATTGCTTTTCCTGGGTTTGTTTTTGAAGTCTTTGAGGATATGGTAACCTTGGTTTGTATGGGGAAATTTTAACTTCTTCATTCTTTTCTTCCTGCATGGGTACTTCTTTTTCTCTCTCTTCAATTATGGGAAGCTCTTTTTCTTTTTGCTTTTCCCGTACATCCACTTTTTCTTTCTTTTCTTCTTTCTGCTCTTTAATTGTTTTCCCACTCCTTAATTGAATAGCTTTACAATGCTCCTTAGGATTTGGTTCTGTGTTGCTTGGAAAAATCCCCGCAGGCCTCTCAGAGAGTTGTTTAGCTATTTGACCCACTTGTACCTCCAAGTTCCTTATAGAAGCCTCTTGATTTTTGAAATTAGCCCTTGTCTCCTGCATGAAACTTGAGGTTTGTTGCACAAAAGTAGAAGTGGATTGAGTGAGTTTCTCCATAGCAATCTCCAATGAAGTTGGTTTAGGGGGCCCTTGTGGAGGAATGAATGGGGGTTGTTGAGTTGGAACATTGAATTGCTTCTGCCCTTGATTACCCCACCCAAAATTTGGATGATTCCTCCACCCAGGATTATAGGTTTTGGAATATGGATCATTTTGTTGCCTTGGAAGGTTTCCCATGTAGTTCACTTGCTCAGGTAGAGTTTCTTTGAAAAGATCACATTCTTCATTTTTATGAGCTCCACCACAAAGTTCACAAGATGAATTTGAAGGTCCTACTGCAGCAACTTGCATTTGTCCCATTTGCTTCGTGAGTGTAGCTAGTTGTTGAGACATCATTTTATTTTGTGCCAAGAGAGTATCCAATGTGTCCAACTCCATCATACCTTTCCTTAATGGAGTTCGATCACTTGGACATAAGAAGTTATTCTCAGCCATTGTCTCAATCAACTCCAAAGCTTCTTCAGGGGTTTTTCTATGAAGAGATCTTCCAGCACTTGCATTGATCATAGCTCTTGAACTTTGAGACACTCCATCATAGAATGTCTGAATTTGTAGCCAGTCAGGGATTGCATGGTTTGGACATTTTCTGAGCATCTCCTTGTATCTTTCCCATGCTTCATAGAGTGACTCTCCCTCCTTTTGAGCAAATGAATTTATGTCATTCCTTAACTTTGCTAGCTTCTGAGGAGGGAAATACTTAGCTAGAAATTTGCTAACTAAATCATCCCATGTACTGATGCTTTCCAGTGGCTGTGATTGCAACCATAGTTTAGCTCTATCCCTAAGAGAGAAAGGAAAGAGCCTCAACTTGATTGCATCTGAACTCACACCATTGCTCTTGATTGTATCACATAACTGGAGGAAAGTAGCTAAGTGAACATTGGGATCATCAAGAGCTCCTCCACTAAATTGTTCTTGCTGCACCAACTGAATAAGTGAAGGTTTGAGTTCAAAATTATTTGCTTGCATTGGTGGTGGGACAATACTATTACCACACCCATTAGTGGTAGGTGTGGCATAGTCTCCCAAAGTCCTTCTTGGTCCGTCACCTCCGTCTGCCATCTCCGCTCTTTTCTTCGCTTTTCTCAACTTCCTCAAAGTCTTTTCGATTTCAGGATCGAAGTATAGAGTCGTTGGTCCTATTTTGCATGCAAAACAAACACCAAACTAAATGAAAGTGAGATACGGCACTCCTAACGTCACAGTGAAGGGAGTGCAAGGATAAAATAAAATAAAAGAAAAAAATATCTAATTTAGAAATCACTCAATTACTCTAATTGTCAGTTTCAATTAATCCCCGGCAACGGCGCCAAAAACTTGATAGGGTATCGGCAAGTGCACCGAATCGTTCAAGTAATAAAAACCACGGTGAGTGGGTATCGTTCCCACGAGGATTAAAGAACCGAGCAAAAATATCTTAAAGTAGATTTCTAATTAGACGAATCCAATAAAAGGTAATGAATGAGCATACAATGTAAATTCAAAAGCTACTGAATGTAAAAATGCAGTAAAAGTTTAATTAAAATTCAATTGATGAAAGGTTAGGGAATCGAGTTCACGTATTTTCTGAAGTTAATAAAACATTTGCTTGCCTTTAAATTTTAAAGCCTCAATTCAATGAACGAATCTTAAGTTGTCAATTCCAATTCCTTGGTAATTTAACACTTTTTCTATGAACAATTAGTCAATCCCTTGATCAAATCAATTCAAAGAAAAGATAAAATATTTTTACTGATTCAAAGTTCACAAAAATCTTAATTATATTCCTAGATACTAATCTTTATGGCAATTTCCCTTAAGCTAATTCACACATTTATTTTCCCAAATAAACACAAATCCAAGATAAGTTGAAAAGTGATTTTCCAATCCTCGGAACAACACAATACAAATAAGGTAATTGCTTGAATTGAATTAATAAAATTCAAAGGTTCACAAATATAAAATTAATTCATAGTAATACGATCCCCTTTACCCTAACAAAGAAATTAGTTGCTCATAATTAAAGAAAACAGAACATAAAAATTCAAAAGAAGACATTTTGAAGAACGAATAACTGATTTTATTGAAAACAGAGTAAAACAGAGTACTGGAATAATTCAAAGGTAAATAACCAAGATATCCTGAGCTTCTATTCTAGTTCTATATATAATCAGATAGTCCTAGAATTCAAATTGAATCTATCCCTAAAACAAAGGGATTTTTATTTAAAGATAACTCAAAATTATACAAATTAGATTTGCATTTGAATTTGATCCTGAATTATAGCACACTTTCGAGAATTAGTTATGGTGCAGTAGTTCCAGTTTCTCCGGGCGCGAAGCTTTGGACCACACGCGACGCGGCAAGACGAGACTCCCAGGGGCGCAAGGCGTCAAGTGGGCGCGGGGAGCTGGAGCAGGACTCTCTTTCCGGCGCAAGGCGCCTAGAGGACGCGGCACGCTGGCTTCATTATGCGCGAGGCGCTGGAGGCACGGGCGCATGACGCCAGGTTGGCGCAAGGCGCAGGCTCTAAGGGCGCGGAGCGCCTGGTGGGCACGAGGCGCCAGCATCACTTGCATATCTTAAATTCGGTTCTGACTTTGAGGCGCTGCGCGTGAGTGAGGCGCAAAGCGTCTCAAATTGGGCTCTTTCATGACTCAATGTGCATTCCAGCTGCTATTCATTCATCAATTACTTGCTCAATTCCTGAAATTAACACCAAAATAATACCAAAAACGTAATATAACCCAGGAAAATCCAATTTATTCTAAAAACACTTAATTTACTCTAAAAATACACTGAAACTAACTAAACTAACACAATTTCTTAGAATTTAAACTACAAAATTAAATAAAGATGCCAAGGCATCATTGCTCCAGAGTACCGGAGAAATAACGACGCTCAAGTGCTCTGTCAACTTTGGCGCCGTTGCCAGGGAATCTAGGCAATTTTTTATTTAATCCTAGTATTGTTTTCCTTTTCTTTTATTTAAAAACAAAAAAAAAAGAAAGATTTTCTCTTTTCACAGTTTTCTTCTTCTTCTTAGACTTTCTCTCGCACCGACCGCCCCAGCGGTCGACGCGTTTAAAAATTTTTTCTTCTTTTCTTGTAACTCCTATGGATGACTCGTTCGCAACCCGATAGCTCTCTGTTTCCTTTCGACCCTGAGATCGAAAGAACCTTATGGGGTTTGAGACGAGCAAGGCGGGTAGGCGAGGACGTAGGTAATTATTATCATACTCGTTCTCGTAGTGCAGAAGTTTGTGGTCATACCCGTGTGATTGGTGATAATTATTCTGAGAGTGTTTTTGTAACACCCACCGACACACCAACCGACCCTCTCACTGTTACGCCTATGGCTGCGAGGAGAAATCTCACTCTGAGAGAGCTCATTGCTCCTGATCTGAACCAACAACCACTCGGCATTACATACCCAAATGTCGATGTGGATTTTGAAATAAAAGGGGCACTCTTCCATCGGCTTCCCAAATTCCATGGGCTTTCCGGTGAGGACCCCCACCAGCATCTCAAAGAATTTCATTATGTGTGTGTCACTCTAGGGCCACACGGAGCTGGTATTGATGTTGTGAAACTCTGTGCCTTTACCTTCTCTCTAGAAGGTGCGGCTAAAACATGGCTCATGAATCTACCCAATGGGGCGGTGAACTCGTGGACAGATCTTAAAAGAAGGTTCTTGGAAAAGTACTTCCCCGTTTCAAGAGCGGGGGCAATCAGGAAGGCCATCTGCAGCATTCAGCAACTACAAGGTGAAACGCTCTATGAATACTGGGAGCGTTTCAACATACTGGTCTCAAGCTGCCCTTCCCATCAGATATCTGATGCCAACCTCATCCAATTCTTCTATGAGGGGTTGTGCGTTGCAGATAGGCGTACTATTGACTGCTCAAGTGGGGGAGCACTGATGAACAAGACCTTGGCTGAGGCTATGGAGCTGATAGAAACCATAGCCCCCAACAATCAGCACTTCGGAACCCATGATACTCCTAATGCAAAAGGGGTGCATGAAGTTGGCCCCTATGATCAAAGGTCACTGGAGAAGCAATTAGCAGAGATGACATTTGCTATCAAAGAACTTGCTCTGATAAGCCAACAAAAGGTGGTAACATCTGCTTCCATCCCAGCACCTCCACCAGTAGTCCAGGCATGTGGGGTTTGTGCTAGTGACCATCCTACAGATGTGTGCCCTCAGCTGAACGAGGAATATGCAACAGTGGCAGCCACGAATTTCCCCAATCAAGGGCAATCTCAATTCGGTAATACCTATAACCCTTCCTGGAAAAATCATCCAAATTTTAGGTGGAGTAACCAAAGCCAAACACTACACCAAAGCTAAACACAACAACCACCACAGTTCCAACCCCAAAACACACCCCCTTTTCCCAATCAACAAAAATACCAACCCCCTCACCAGAGAGCACAAAACCATACGCCCCTACCTCCCAAACCACCTCAATACACCCCACCTCAGTCTACTCCTTCTTCTTGTGAGTCAGAGATGCAACAACTTTTGAAGATGATGATGGAAATGAGGAAAGACGTTGCTCAGCTGATGGAGGAGCGCAATGCTTCTCTGAATAATAGCAATCACATTCCTTCCCAAACAAATCCGAATCCAAAAGGGAATGTAAGTGCCATAGCTCTGAGGTCAGGGATAGTACTCCCTACAGTTGAGGTCCCGAAATCTAGTGGAGAACCTCAAGTCATAACAACTGAGGAAGAAACACAACTGCATGAGGAGGAGCGATCAGAGGAATAGGCAAGGGTGAAGACCTTACAGAAGGGTAAGGGGAGGGTGGATGTGGAAAACAAAGGAGCTGAGCCAGTTACACCACCACCAAAACTACCTTTCCCTCAAGCTGCTACAAGGGGAAAGAAAAAGACAGGGATAGATAAGGAGGTCTTGGAAACCTTCAAAAAGGTTGAGGTAAATATCCTTCTCCTAGAAGCTATAAAGCAAGTGCCAAAGTATGCCAAATTCCTTAAAGAATTGTGCACTCAAAAGAGAAGGATAAAGGGAGAAAAGGTTCAAGTAAATGCTGCTTCTCTAACCCCTGCTCTCCCTCAAAAATTCCAAGACCCGGGTTCTTTCTCTATCCCATGTCTTATTGGGGAGCTGATTATCAAGGATGCCTTGGCTGACTTAGGAGCTGCTATCAATGTCATGCCAAAGGCAATTTACCAAGCTTTGAATTTCAGGGAACTCAAGCCTACAAGACTCCTCCTTCAGTTTGCCAACAGAAGTGTGCAAAATGAAGGTAGTGAAACGTGAGAAGGGGGGTTGAATCACGTTCCAACTATAAATCCTGTTTCTGAAAATTACTTAAAAATAAAGATCAAGTATAAACTTGTCTTGCACAGCGGAAACAATTGTTAGTAAATAAACAGATACTTAGCCTATACACAAGGCTATAATAGATCTTGAAAATATATTTACTTTCAAGCTCTTCTAAATGATAAAGGTTAAAACTTTAACCTTCAACACTTAGACAAAAGATGATGATGATTTCGCAATATGCTATATGATGTGTATGCAATGATAAATTGTAAAAACAATTAAATAAAGAGTAAGGGAAGAGAGAAAGCACACACAGAAATTTTATACTGGTTCGGCAACGTGCCTACTCCAGTCCCCAGGATTCACCTGAGAGTTCACTATCACCACCACAACTAGGTGGACTTTCTTGCCTCTGCAACACCACAAAGGACTTCAACCTGCACCTTCACCAAGGTGACTCACTGCCTTTGAATACCGCAAAGGACTTCACTTGCACCACAACTAGGTGACTAACTGCCTCTGGCAACTCCAAAGGACTTCAATCCTTGCCTTCGACACCGAAGGACTTTCTACCCTTGCCTTAGACCCTCTAAGGACTTCTTGCCTTACAAAGATAAGGACTTTGTATAAAAGATGTGGTTTTTACCAATCAAGATCTTAGATGCAACTAAGTTTGAACCTGGATGGATTTTTCTCTCAAAGAAATAACTAGAAAAGCTAGGATAAACAAATAAAGCTCACTCTTTTAAGAATTACAACCTTTACCCACATAAAAATAAGAACTTGAGGTTTAGAGGTTGAAGATGAAGAGAAATAAGGATTCAATTCGACAGCGTTTTGGCACTTGTAAGCTTGGGTAGTCTCTTGAATTCTTGGGCATTGAGGTCTTGTATTTATAGAGAAAAATCCCTATAAATTTTGAAATTCTTGCCTTGATCTCCACCCTTGATTTGAATTTGAAATCTCTTGATCCGATGGTGAGAATTCCTTGATGTGATTTGAAATTTGATCTTCCAAAAATAGAAAAATCAAATAAGAGGAAGTTTCATCCTTGCCATTGATTCAAATAATTCCCTTTAATCCAAAGTTTATTGTTTGATCTTAAATATGGAAACTTTGTAACCAATAATTAGAAAAGAGGAAACTTCATCTCAGCCCTTGAATTTGAATTTGTGCCTTGATCTTGTGGTGTGCATTGCTTCATCAAATTTTCACATAATCTTGCAAAAATGCAAGCTATGTTGCGCCACTTTTAGGAGAGAGAAAGGCTAGGGTTTTAGCTTTTCTTGCTCCACAAGTGTGCCTCCATGTTGGTACGAATTAGGATTTCACAATTTCTCATT
Organism: Aeschynomene evenia; assembly: GCA_013621005.1. Lineage (NCBI taxonomy): Eukaryota > Viridiplantae > Streptophyta > Magnoliopsida > Fabales > Fabaceae > Aeschynomene > Aeschynomene evenia. Next base: position 1,851,694 of record CM024272.1, on the reverse strand, counting down.
TTTTGAAAATCCTAAATCACCAAACATGGTCTTCCAGGGAATCTTCTGAATGTAGATTCTTGAATCTTGAATATTCTTGAATCTTGAATCTTGAATCTTGAGGCTTGAGATTCTTCTAGAATCTTGAGATTCTTCGGGATCTTGATAGAATCTTCGGGAATCTTCTGGAATCTTCACAGAATCTTCGAGAATCTTCTATACTTGAAATTCTTGGCAGAATCTTCTGAGGTCTTCTAACTGCGTGTAGAATCTTCAACAGAATCTTCTGGTCCAGCATGGAATCTTCAGGGAATCTTGTAGATTCAAATAGAATCTTTAGGAGGCTCACAGAATCTTTTTAAAGTGTATGTAAAAATATTCTGTTACTTAAATGCAAGATATATTCTAGAATAAATTCTAGATAATTATTTTTATTTAATAATTTGCATTTAATTCTCCATACAAGATCTTTCTAGATTTCCCACACATACATATATATTTTTCGAAAATATTGAGTAATGTTGTGTAAAATAGAGATTTGATTTTGTTTCCCTATTTTATTATACAATTTCGAAATATATGTATATATATATATATATATAATGTGCATGAATATTTAAATAGAGATATTTGATAAAAAGATTCTCTATTTAATTTCATGTATTTTTCATAATTAACTTTTTAGGAAATCTTAGAGTCTTCCAACCAAACTTTCCTTAATTTGAAAAGCTTTGACTTGGTCTTTAAAAAATCAGAATAACTTGTATTCCAAGCTATATGTTTGCGCCAACTATGATGTTCATGGTGGTCAAGATGTGTCTTTTAATTTTGTCAAATAAATTAGATCCTAAAACACACTTAACAAACCATTAGTCCAACCAAATTAAAACTTTTATTTTAATTAAGAATTTTATCATTCAAAACCTTCAATGATGAGGTAAAGGGTTCTTGGAGCTAACACAAAAGCCTGTAGGACTTCTGAAAGATGTCCTAGTTAAAGTAAACGATTTAATTTTCCCCGTAGATTTTTCTGTGCTGGATACAGATGCCTCTATTCCTCTAGACCAGCAAACACTCATTCTTGGCCGTCCTTTCTTAAAAACTGCAAAACCCAAGGTTGATGTGTTTGCCGGAACATTGGATATAGAGTGTGGGGACATTAAGGCAATGTTTTGCTTGAGAAGTGCAATGAAACACCCATCTGACACCCACTCTATTTTTTCTCTTGACATCATTGATGAGTTGGTTGATGATGAGGTGGGTCATTGGCTACTTGAGCTTGGAAATCAAAATTTTAAAAATAAGAGCAGTGATGTTGCATGTAATGGGTATGAGAAACTTGATTTTTTATGCCAAATGTGTGAGGAGGATGATTTTGAACTCTTTGGGGATCAATCCCTTATTTCTGATAGTGAAAACACTCCTCCAATCAAGCAAAATTTTGAAAAACCCTGAAAACAACATCAGCTGCGTCTTTCTCTGTTTCTGATGCCGAAAAAACCACCCTAGCAATGGTCTCGACTGCCCCAACGGTCTTGATCGCTCCAGCGGTGGCGACTGCCGCCCCGGAGGTAATAAACCGCCTTAGCGGTGATGTCTACTGCCCCAGCGGTGTTGACGTCCGCCCCAGCGGTTGCGGCGACTCCGCCCCAGATTTCCTCCCCTATTTGTTCAAAAGATAAAAAGTCTGATTTGAAAATACTTCCCCCTCATTTAAAATATTCTTACTTGGGGGAAGAAGATACCTTTCCGGTAATTATAGCCAATGGTCTTTCTATTGAGAATGAAAACAAGCTCTTGGAAGTTTTAAAAATGAATAAAAAGGCCACTGGTTGGGAATTATTGGATTTGGTTGGCATTAGCTCTTCCGCACTCATAGAATTTTTCTGGAGGAAGGTGCTAAAGCCGTAAGGCAACCTCAGAGAAGAACAAATCCTCTCATTCTTGATGTAGTGAACAAAGAAATTTCAAAACTCCTTCAGGCTGGGATCATATATCCTATCTCTGATAGTGAATGGGTGAGCCCCGTGCAAGTTGTTCCTAAAAAGTCTGGAATCACTGTCATCAAGAATGAGAGAGATGAACTCATACCCACTATAAGGACCACTTTCCTTTGCCGTTTGTTGATCAAATGCTTGAAAAACTTGCGAGTCAGTCACACTACTGCTTCCTTGATGGATTCTCTGGGTATTTTCAAATACAAATAGCACCGGAGGACCAGAAGAAAACCATTTTCACTTGTCCGTTTGGTACCTATGCCTATCGTAGGATGCCATTTGGACTATGCAATGCTCCTAGTACTTTCCAAAGGTGTATGATGAGCATCTTCTCTGACTTTATTGGTGAATTTTTAGAAGTGTTCATGGATGATTTCACTGTGTATGGAGATTCCTTTGACTCTTGCATGCAACACCTCTCCCTTGTTTTAAAACAGTGTATCAGGACCAACCTAGTATTAAATTTTGAAAAATGTCACTTTATGGTTAATAAAGGTGTGGTCCTGGGACACATTGTCTCTAAAGAGGGTATTGCAGTTGATCCTGCAAAAGTCGAAGTGATTTCCTCTCTACCTCACCCCGCCTCTGTGCGGGAAATTCGCTCTTTTCTGGGTCATGCAGGTTTTTATAGGCGTTTCATAAAGGACTTCAGCAAGATTGCAAAACCGCTGACTCACCTACTACAGAAAGATGCCGAATTTGATTTCAATAAGGACTGCCAAGAGGCGTTTGAGCTGCTGAAAAACATACTGACTTCCGCACCAATTGTGAAACCTCCGAAGTGGGACCTCCCCTTCGAAATCATGTGCAATGCGTCTAACTATGCTTCTCGTACTTTAGATTCTGCTCAGGCTAACTATACCACCACTAAGAAGGAGCTTTTAGTAATTGTTTTTGCTCTTGAAAAATATAGATCCTATCTCCTTGGCTCTCATGTGGTGGTGTACACAGACCATGCAGCTCTACAGTACTTGTTAAAGAAACCAGATGTGAAGCCCCGCCTTCTCAGGTTGATGTTGCTTTTGCAAGAATTTGATTTGGATATAAAAGACAGGAGTGGTTGTCACAATCTGGTAGCTGATCATCTGAGCAAAGTTGAGCATATTCTAGATGACCCAATTCCATTGGATGATCAGTTTCCGGATGAGCGTATCATGAGTGTGCAAACTTCTGTGCCTTGGTTCGCAGACATTGCGAATTATTTGGTTGCCAAAACTCTCCCCACATATTTTTCAAAATCCCAAAGGGATAAACTTATTTCTGATACAAAATATTATGTGTGGGATGACCCCTATTTGTGGAGGTTTTGCGCTGATCAAATCATTCGCAGGTGCGTCCCTGACCATGAGCACCACTCCATACTTGACTTTTGCCATGCACAGGCTTGCAGTGGCCATTTTGGACCACAGCGCACTGGACGTAAAATTCTTGAGTGTTGTCTATTTTGGCCATCCATTTTTAAAGATTGTTATGAATACTGCAAGTCCTGTGCTAGGTGTCAAAGAATGGGAAAGAATTCTAGAAGGAATGAAATGCCCCAGCAACCATTACTGTTTTGTGAAATTTTTGATGTTTGGGGCATTGACTTCATGGGTCCGTTCCCTGTTTCTACTGGTTTCAATTATATACTTCTTGCTGTTGATTATGTGTCTAAGTGGGTTGAGGCAATCCCCACTTGTACTAATGACTCTGCTGTAGTGTGTAATTTTGTGAAAAACAACATAATCTCTAAATTTGGCATTCCTAAGGCCATCATCAGTGACCAAGGCACCCACTTCTGCAATAAAACTTTTGATGCCTTGCTTCGCAAGTATGGGGTTGTACATAAGGTGGCAACACCTTATCATCCTCAAACTAACGGCCAGGCTGAGGTTTCCAACCGGGAAATTAAAAAAATTTTAGAAAAAATGGTTGGACCCTCAAGAAATGATTGGAGTGCTAAGTTGTCTGATGCTCTATGGGCTTGCCGTACTGCTTATAAAACCCCGATTGGGATGAGCCCCTTTCGGTTGGTATTTGGAAAATCCTGTCATATGCCGGTGGAAATTGAACACCGTGCATACTAGGCGGTTAAGCAGTGTAATATGGACCTAGGGAATGCCGGTAAGGAGAGAAAATGACAACTGCAGGAACTCGATGAACTCCGGAGGGACGCCTATGAGAGCTCAAAAATCTATAAGGAGAAAACTAAAGCCTTCCATGACCAATCCATATTGAGAAAAGAGTTTCAAGAGGGTCAGGAAGTGCTTCTCTACAACTCAAGGCTCCAACTCATGGCTGGAAAACTGAAATCATGGTGGGAAGGACCCTACGTGGTAAAGAAGGTCTACCATTTTGGGATGATTGAAATACAGTGTAAAAAGACCAGCTTTACCTCCAAGGTCAATGGACACAGACTGAAGGTGTTCCATCAAAACTTCAACAAAGAAGGGAATCAAGCTGAAGTCCTCCTTTTCGAGGGAGTGAAGCCACCCTGCTAGGTGGCCACACGTCCAACTTAGGGACGTTAAACCAAAGTGCTTGGTGGCAGACAACCCACTGATATTTTCTTTTTCTTTCTAATTCATAGTTTAATTTTTATTTTTAATTAATTTATCTTCATTGCATGCAAGATTAGTTGTGAACCTTAAGCATATTTTTGTACAAGGAATGCAAGTGTAGGGGCTGGGGAGCCAAGTGGCGTTAATAAACGCAAAACTGAATTTTCGTCGCAAAGGGACCGCCCAGGCGGTGTCTGCAACCGCACCAGCGGTCGCGATCAGCGAAACGCTGCGTTTCACTTACGCGGGACGGTGCGTTTTGCACTGACCGCCCCAGCGGTTCGACCACTCTGAAACTTAAAAGCGGAGGCTGAGCGGCTTTTAGGGCATTTTCCCTCTTCCTCTTCCCCCTTGCCCAAAACCTTAGCAGAGCTCAAAGCTCCGCCGCCGCCGCTCGTCGCCGCAGCTGCCGGCGAGGTCCCTGACATTGCTGGGCCCCCTGCTAGTGCTCCTGGTCCTTCGTCACTTGATGGCATGTGCTCTACTCTCATGACCCATATTGATCGGATGCAAAGCGAGCTCGCAACGCAATTGCGGGCATCCCGGAGAGACACCATTCGCAGATGCGAGCTCTGATGCTCGACCCGCAGCACCGCTTTGATGATGAGGATGATGATGATGAGTAGCCTGAAGCAGCAGGGTGAAGGGGCACACCTGAGGACAGTGACAACTCCAAGTGTGGGGAGGGGTAACACTTTCTTTTCCTTACTCTTATCATGGGAGACGGAGCATTCGATGAGAGAGAAGCACCCATACCTTTTCGATCCATGAGGTAACCTTAGTATATCTTTTCTAGCATGCCTTTTCTTTCATGTTTAGTTTGGATTTGGGGACCAAATCCTTAAAAGGAGGGGAGATTGTGATACCCCGTATCACAGTGTCCCTTAGGAAGGACTCTCTTTAGGACGCGTCAGAAACACGTCAGCAGGTTGCTGTCAGAGGGAACTCGCTAGCGAGCAAGTCAGCTTTCGCTAGCGAGCAGTCGGTTGCCAGCGACCACCTGTGAGTCGCTAGCCACGGGACCAAGTCCCACATCGTACAGAACGCACGTCACGGAGTTGCTGTCAGAAGGCGTTCCCCAGCGAGCAGCCAGAGCTCGCTAGCGAGAAGCCTGTCGCTAGCGAACGTATCCTAGTCGCTAGCGACCGTCCGAAGTCCCACATCGGACGCAGCATCATGTCACCCTGTCCCCCCTCACCTATATATATGAGTAGTAGTGGAGTCCTTTTCTTCACACCTCATTCTCCCGCCTTTTAAGAGCAGTGCTTTTGGGCGTTCCTTTTTCGGTAAGGGAACTCTGTCGGAGTGAGGTTTCGACGTCTTGGGGATACTCTGCTAGTGCAAATTCCCGACAGTGAGTAAAAAGTCGTTTTTATCCTTTTTCTGCGTGAGGGTCGCCAGCGAGCATGAGGAGCTCGCCAGCGACCGACCCCTCGCTAGCGAGAGGCAGTACCTCGCTAGCGACGGCGTGATCCGCAGTAGCAGTTCAAGTTTTGTTTTCTCTTCTTCAGGGGTCCTAATGGGTCCTTTTTGCACTTCAGGCGCGAACGCAGTGCCGCTGGCTTGAGTCGGAGCTGACGGTGCTTCTCAGAGTCAGGATTATCCAGGTGAGTGGAGGTCTTGCATGTAGTTTAGCATTTATGGCATATGTATTTATGTTTGATAATTAGATAATTAGGAAAGATAATAATAAAGTTAGTATGCATGTGTTTGTATGTAGAGTAGTAGTAGAATTAGTAACATGTTAGGTGGTTAGAATAGAATAGTAGTGACTTATGTTTTATGTTGTGTATATGAGATGTTGATTGGTTGGCTGTTTACTGCTTTATGATATGACATGTGATATAAGACAGATAAACAAGACTATAAATAGAATCCATGACATGTATGATTGCTTGAGTGAGTTATGTGCTGACTGTCTAGAATAGTTACGCCGCCCCTGATTAGTATACGTCAGACGCTATGGCCGGTGGTCAGTCCCTGTATCTTAGTATGGTTTACTAATTAGCGGTGAGTCGCCCGAGCCCGCCAAGTACGTTCCGATCCCGGTTACTGGACGGCTTGGATACAGATTCAGATATACCCCATGAGGGTCAGATATGAGTAAAACTCATGCCGCGCGCTGAGTCAGATTTGAACATCTCCCATACTGAGCGCTGGGTGACAGACTACAGATAGAGTATACAGTACAGAGGCTTGGTATGCAGGCTTTAGTGTGACAGTTAGACATGATATTGTTTGTATGGTTGATAACATGCTAGATGTGATATATGTGTTATGAATGTTGCATTGCATGCATATTCCCCATCACTGAGTCGATGACTCACCCCTCATCAACCATATTTCAGAGTACGATCCCGCAGCCGACGAGGAGCCGTTGATCCACTAGAGGTCGTTTCAGCTGATATCTTGGGTGAGCTCCGCTTCGATCGTGGAGCCCCTTTAGTTATTGTTTTACATTTATTTCAGTTATTAGTTTTATAAGACTTTTCAGTTCCAGTTGTAATAGTTGCTCCAGACTATAGAGGCAGGTTACCTTTTATTTACGTTTCAGATATTTTCAGTATTCTCAGCAGTTATACAGTTATATATAGATATCAGCTTACAGTTATTCTCAGTTAATTCAATTTATTTAAGAGTTTACTTATACGTTTAGCGTGTCCGTTGGGATAGCGCCCTTCGCACAGACACCCCTAAGTAGCGGGGTGTTGCATTGTCTCTATTTTCTTATTAGTTTAATCTTTCTTCTAGACTATTAGTTAGTGTTTTATCTGTTTGAGACTGGTTAGTTGTTAGTACTGGTTGTGTTTTGATGGTAAACTAGGTAAATGATACTTGTTTCCTGTGTTTTGATTGAAACTGTTGACTGTTGGCAATTGTGTTATATATGTTCTTAGATTGTGAGCAAATTGAATTAGGATTGAATGCATGTATGATGTTTGTATACCCTTAGTTTTGAGCCTTCAACATCACTATTTATTGCACACACACACAGGTACATCGATCCTGGACATGCCGAATAGCCAACTCTTCTGTACTTGATGTAGATGATAGACTCATGCATTTTCTTGTTTAGCCCACTGCCATATAGACCTACCCTTTGTAATTACCCTTGTTTAGCCCATTTGAGCCTTATTCCCCTTTGTTCATATTAGCCACATTACAAGTCAATGGTGAAAAACAATTAATACCTTGTGGAAATTAACTGAATATGGTTTGTCTTGCACTACATTGGGGGTTTGTGCATCTTAATTGGGATATTGTGGGGGGGTTCTTACATGCTTGTAAAGGAAGAAATTGGGTAATTGGTGGGGGTGAAAGGTTTGTGTACAGTGATTGGGTATTTGGTTGGGAAGAAAGTAAACCAGTTTATTTTATTTAATCTTAATTTCTCTTAGTAATTTGTTAGTTTGCACTTTATTTCTGCTATCTCATTTTTGAAAAGCAGATTCTGAAATAAATATATATATATATATATATATATATATATATAAAACAAAAAAAAAGCAAAAAAAAAAAAACAGAGAAATAAATGAATTTCAAAACCTGCATGTCCGGTTTTCTTTTTGTCTTAGTAAAAATAAATAAATTTGTTTTTATGGCTTTTTGTAAATAATTGGAGCCACCGCTGTTAAGTATGGGTTTTGTGGTGTATATTGTCTGGTTCTCTGTCCTTATGCTCATTTGGTATATTATTTTATAGACTAGGCGAACTATGGGATTTTGATTTCCACCTTAGTCCACATTCCCATATTTTCCCCACCTGTACCTTGGCCCCATTATAACCCTTTGGCATGTTTCTTAATGAATCAAGTTTGAATTGAGAGGCTATTTTCATCTTTGGCAAGTCTGTGGAAGAGTGTTAGTATTGTGTGTTCTAGGGACTAGCCTATACACTTGAGTGTTATTGAGTAATTTATATCCGTGTGAGGCTTAGCATCTTTCTGATCATGCATTCATACCTGATTCTCCTGCTCATTGCTGATGGAATTGCCAACATGTTTGTAAAATGCATAATTGTCAATTGGAAACTTGTATTTTCTTACTAGTTTGTTTACTACTGCCAGTTGCTGTTGCTAACCATGTCTGTAAAATTTAAGTTATAGTTCCCTTTTGCTATTTTGTCTGCCTGCTGTGTTAGAATTCTGTATCTGTTGCTTGGTTCTCTGTTGCATGAGGACATGCAATTGTTCAAGTGTGGGGAGGTTAATTTCAGTCAATATGTTCCTATATGTGATGTTGTAGGTGTATGATAAACCATATTTTCATGCTAATTTTTCCTCATAACTTGAATGATTGTGTGCTCATAATTATGCTTAACTTGGTTTCTTATGCTACATTTGATTTATATTACCGGTTCGAGTATTAGTACCATTTTGCATATTAATTGCTCTAGTTGATGCCACTGGTGCGTTTGATATGCTTTTGTTCGTGTTGTGACTTCTCAGGAACAGGTAATTACAAGATGTTTTGGGAATTGCATCTGGAAACCAAGGAAAGCTAGCTTACTGCCTCCAGTAGCGAACCAATCGCCCAGGCGGATATGCCCACTGCCCAGGCGGTCCTGCGCGTGTAATCTTCTCTTCTGTGACGCACCGAACTCTGTGAACCGCCCAGGCGGTAGTGACAACCGCCCAGGCGGTCGTGTGTGAAAAAGCCCAGACTTCAGCGGCCCAAGACAACAACTTTTGGGATTCTATAAATAGGCCCTTTGTACCTAGGTCTAGGGATCCAATTTTTATTTCTTACTCTGATATTCACTTCTATACTGGTACTCTGGCGTTTTTAGGATTTACTTTTCCAAGGCTTTCGGTTCTTTTGTTCACCGTTCTGTTCTGGGTACTCTTACTTTAAGCTTTTACATACAGTTGTCCGGGGTTGCGTCCCTATTTGTTTTCCAACTCTAGAATACCAGTCTACTTTCATTGTCTTTGCTTTAATTGATTTCAGTCATTGTCTTTACATTAAACCTTGTCTCTTGGGAGAGTTCACTTTGAATCTCTCCCCCGTTTTTATTAATATAAAGTTATTATTCAGCAACCTCTTTTCTTTCCAAGTTTATTTCAATTCAAGTCTTTAGTTCTGTTTTCCTTTACATTCTTGTCTCTTTCAGTTTTTGCCAATTCACTCATTTTGCAATTGCGTTTAATTTATTTATTTCAATCGTCTTTACTTTTTCCAATTTAATTTCTTTGCAATTCAAACCAAAACCCCCCCTTTTGTTTAATGATTGCTAAGTTTGAATCAATAATTGCCACACAGATTCCTTGAGAGACGACCTGAGTCAGTCTTACTACTTGCTACCAAGCTTGTATTGAGATTAATTCAGCAACAAACCCTTTTTCAAACCCTTCTTCTAAATTGCTCCAGAGTACCGGAGAAATAACGACGCTCTAGTGCTCTGTCAGTGTACAAGTTGATGATCAGGTATTTGATGTTGGAGGTGAGGATACTGTTGCTGCCCAGATACAGCCATGTTCTAATGATGTTGTCTGTGATGCTGATTCGTCTGGAGCTCATGTCAAAGATCTGCATAGTAAGGAAATGCAACAAATGAGTCAAGAATTTAATCGAAAGAAATATTTTTTCTTTGGTCCATTTGGACCTTCTGATCTTTATTCGGATGCGGGCTGGATGAAATCTGCCATTTTTAGTAAGGGTATCACGTCTGGTTCCAAGGAGTCTATGTTGAGCCGAGTGGTAAAAATAGAGTCGTCTATCGAGTCTGGTAGCGATAATGGCTCTGAATAAGATCAGAGTTGATGATAAGTAAATGTATAAGTACCATGTTTTAGTTTATTGTGTTTGTTTCTTAAGCTTTATTTCCACTTTAGTTTTAATATGAGGTCTTTAGTTATGCTGTCATGTTTCTTATATGTAGAATGAGTATGTTTCCAGTAAGTTGTGTGGTTTAATGTTTTGGTCACTTTAGTATTTCATGTAACTTTTTTATATAACTATTATAATGAATTTTTCTTTATATAGCTTGGTTAAGTTTAATATATATGTAATTGATTTTTTTAAGACTATGTACAAATTAATTTTGTATATGTGCAATTAATCCTGTAAATTTTTCTTTGAATTGTAAAAAATATAATGCTCGTGTCTTTGTGTACAAATTAATTGTGTATATGTACAATTAATCCTGTAAATTTTTCTTTGGATTGTAAAAAATATAATGTTCGTGTCTCTATATAGTGACATGTAAAAACAATTTATCAAAATCAAGTAAATCCTAACTTTTGCACATTGTGTTAGCATATTCTACTTTATCTCTGTTAGGCTCTATGTTTAATAATCAAGTTAATAATTCCTTAATCAAAGTGGCATGCTAGATGTTACATTAAAGGAGTATAATCAAAATATTTTTCTTATTTTTAACATAACTCATCAGTGCCTTAAAATTCGTTGTTGTATGTCATATTTCGTAAGATTGTAGATCATTTGCAAAGTGTTAAATGGTTATATGTTTTGAGTTATTGAACAAATCCCAAGGATTGCTATAACTAATGATCATTGTTATTCTTAATGGAAAAATTCTCTTCTGGGATGTTATCTTAAGGAATAGTTAGATAAATTGGAACAACCTAGCTATATATTTTGGTGTCTCTCTTAATCTTATTTATTAATAGTGTGTTTATTTTATATATACTTACTCAATATTGTTAGTTCATTCTTATAAGTCATCAATGTTGTTTATGGTTTTATCATAGCAATTTAAGTTATAATTATAAAGCAATAAATATATATTAACTTTCATTTTAGTTGTTGATTTTGCATTTTTGCTGATATATTATAAATACTAATATAGATCGATGTCGAGTAGCTTTCTTATCAATAAAAAATAAAATATAATCCTTATTAAGTAAAATAAAATAATTTTCAATTATTTATTGTTGAGTATTTTTTTTATGTGTAATTAATAATAATTCCAAATTAATGAACTAAATTTAGGAATTTTCGTTGTATTATTAAGTAGAGGTGTTATCAAATGTTGGTTTAATTATAATTGTTTTTATCAAGTTAATTTTAATATGATTGTTCTTTTTTGCTTTCGTGTCACTGTTAAGAATTGTGGTCTTTAGTATTTTGGCACATATATTATTTATGATTTATATCTTAATGACATGTGTTTTATAGTGATGTTGGATGAGTTTATGGTTCTTATTTGGCTTGGGCTGAAACCATGAACTAATTTCCTTATGCATATATATTTTGACCATTAATTGACTTTTGAAGTATTACTTTATGGTGGGAAGCTCATTTTAATTATTTTACAAATTACCGACTATTCTAATTTGGGTTCATTAGATACGTGTTCTTACGCATGCATAACTTTGTAGTTTGTGATTTTTGCATGCAATATGTATATATATAGATATGCAGTATATCATTTTAGTTCATCTATTCCCCTTATTCTTTCTCTATGTATCTAAGAAACTATATTGACTAAGTGTCACTCTTTAGTTCATCATGTTTCGATCATATCCTTTCCATCATCATAATCTTCGTGTTCCCTCTTATAGGATGTTCTACTTAGAACTTGATGCTGAAATGGTTAATTATTTATATTTATGTTGTTTTGTTTGGTCTTTGAATCATTGATTTAATATCATGTTTATGCATGGTTAAATTTATTTCATGAGTTTTTGGTGTTCAGGGTTTGTTATGTAGGGGAAAGTATATTTTACTTTAGTGTTAAGGACATTGATATTCTTCCTATTCCATATTCTTGCACACCTAAAATCATTTCACTGCATAACTCATCTCTTTACAATTTTTATGCTCAATCTTATTATGAGTCTCTCTCAGTTCCAATTTCTCCATACCTATCCTTTCGTGAGCCTATTTTTCCAGTCCAACAACATGGTTTTAATAACAGCAGTGGGTATTGCTCCAGTGTGAGTCGAGATATGAGTTGTGAGTTGTTGTGTAGTGAGAGTCACATTTTTATTAGATTCTGTTACTAGGTCTGGCTTTTTTGTAGGTGAGTCGAGTGGCCATTCCTTGAGTGTTCATAATTCTGCATTAATTACTTCTACTCCAGAGAATACTGTCCAACAACATTACAATGTAGAATTTGCGACAACTGATTTACTTTCTTTTGATCCATTTGTTGTTGATACTACCAAGGTTAGTATTGCTGCTGATATCCTTCTGCTAGACTCTTTCACTGCTGGAGTTAATCCTGAAATTGTTAATAATTCATCAATTTTCAATATACCTGAGATGCAAGATGATGCTGAGGATGATTTAGTTCATCATGTTCCTTTGGATGGGGAAGGTAGTTCAGCTCTAGAGGTGTATGATGTAGGTGCTGCTGATTCTAATTAAGTGGGACGATCTTGTGGTAAGTTTTACGTATGTGACAAGTTAATTAGTGAGAATGAATCCAAGGGTAGTGCAATGGTAAGAAAGTTTTGAAGGTGTGTGTTAGCACGAGAAGGGGGGGTTGAATCGTGCTTAGATTTTCAAAATACTCTTCTAAAACTCTTTCTTTCAAAAACACTTCTCAGAAGGGTATCCTTCTGAGTCGCAGCGGAGAGTCCTTCTGAGAAAGTAAAGTTTCTCAGAAACTTTGCTTTCTGAGAAGATCAACCTTCTTGGTGATTTCTGAAACTTGTAGATTATAACTATCAAGTGTAAATACTTGTAGTCATAATGAAAAAGAGTTAGTATAATAATAACTATATTAACATGATAATATATTCAAGATATACATGAGATATTAACATAGTTGTAGCAACTAGAAACCATGTATAGAAATACTTTCTAGATAAGTTATCTAATATGAAGAATTAGGAACTTATTCAAGATAATATCTACGCACATAATAATATACTATAAACTTCAGAAACACATTCTTGTTCAAAGAGAAATGGTCATAGAGACTCAGAACCCTCATACGAAGTTTCTGATATTACTTTCTCGTGAGAGCATAATTTGTACTGGTTCATTACGTTATTAATATCTCTCACCCCAGTCATCGAATCAAAGATCCAACCGTTCAAATGTTAGAACTATGTGTCCTTAACATTCTCACAAATTTTCAGCTCGATCCAACGGTTAACGAATCCGTATATGAAGAATTACGATGACTGGTTTACAGAAAGTCTGCTCTAAGAACTCATTATGTTCTTGCACGTTTTCACTTCAAAAGTTGTCTTTCTCACTGATGTAATTTTCTGATAGAAAAAGCTAGTTAATATCATGCATCTTATACTTTATATATAGTGTGAATTAAGATAAAGATTAAGCAACTAGAAATTAAACTAGCAATAAAGTTCAGAGAGAAGTATAGAAAGTGAACACAATTTTATACTGGTTCGGCCAATGATGCCTACATCCAGTTCTCAAACAATTGTTTGAGTTCCACTAACTTTCTTCAAAGTTACAGATATTATCAAGTCTTCTCAGGCTCTCTCAAGTATTCTTTCTTCTAGCCTCTTCAGGCTTTGTAGTGAATATTCTTTCCACAAGCCTTTCCAGGCTAAGCATGGATATTCTTTCCTATCGAAGCCTTCCCAGGCTCCCTCAGGATATTCTTCTTATTGTGCCTTCCCAGACAACCTTGCCTTTAACACTTAAAGGACTTCCACCACTTCACAACCCAAAGTGGATTTCCTTGCGTTATTACGAGGACTTCCTTGCCTTAAACAATTAAGGACTTTTTACTCCACTCTTATAAATAAGAGATTAGTATTCTTTCATCAAGCCACTTCTGGCTTCTCTTGCTTAACTCAACACCATGAGCAAGACTAGTATTCTTTGATTGGCCTCTTCAGGCTACTTGCTCATTCACCATGAGACTTTTACAAGTATTCTTTACCTAGCCTCTTCAGGCTCTAATTGCTCAACTCCACATGAGTGAGACTTTTACAAATAAATACAGATTTTTGATTGAAAGATGTGTGCGTAAAGCACTTACAAACAAATGCTTAAGGACTTTGAATGAACAAAGGAAATCCTTAAACAACTCCTATTCAAAGCTTGCAACAGCAAGAATATTATCTAATGAAAGGATAAGAATAGAAGATTTCAAGAAATTTTCTTTTGAGAGAAAATTTCTCTTTTACAGAATCTCGGGTTTCTCAAGGAATATGAGTAGAAAAGATTTGATTTGATTCCTTAGAGTGACCCTAGATGCTGTTAGTGATGTGTTATAAAGTTGAATTAATGTTCTAACATCACTAGGAAATTTGGCAGCATTGCAGCAACGTGCAAAACTCACTTTGTGTTTTGTTGGGAGCTTATTTATAGCCTTTTCCAGATTATAGCCGTTGTGCACAGTTCCCAAGACTTTCTGATATGTCCTTCTGAGAGACTACCTTCTGAGAGTCTTCTGAGAGGACTGTCTTCTGAGAGCTTTCTGAGAGGACTGCTTTCTGAGAGCTTTCCGAGAGTACTGCCTTCTGAGAGCTTTCTGAGAGGACTGCCTTCTGAGAGCTTTCCGAGAGTACTGCCTTCTGAGAGCTTTCTGAGAGGATTGCCTTCTGAGAGCTTTCTGAGAGGACTGCTTTCTGAGAATTTGTGCTTCTCACAAATTCTATTCAGCCTTCTGAGAAAACTACTCTCTCATAACCAAGTCAGCACTTCATGAGAAGGCTGATGCATCTTCTTGATGTGTCTTGACTATCCCAAAGAGAAGTTTCTGAAAGAATTTCTTCTTTCCTTAATGATGTATCTTCTCATTCAAGATGCCTTGATTAGATCAGAGGGTGACTCCTCAGATGTAGATTTTTCTCAGCTTCTTGAAGGAACTTCTTGGACAGCTTTCTCATAAGCTCACAGCTTCTGAGAGCTTCTCAGATGCTGGCTTTCTGAACCTTCTCCGGAAGGTGTATCTTCTGATACTTACTCAGAAAGTCTCTTATGCTGCCTCAGAAAGTACTTTAATATAGATCTTGATTTCCTTGAGTGCTTTCTGAATGATTCTTATAAGAATCCGATGCTTCCATTTAATCTTCTAGGACAGCTTTCTGGAGCTCGACTTTCTCAGAAACTTTCAAGTCTTCTTAGAAGACTTTCTTGGCTTCTTGGAGGATGCTTTCGAGAAGTCTTCATGGTCTTGATATCTTCTCGGTTTATGAACAGTTTCTTTATCAGAAACTTGAACTTCTTAGCTTCCAGAAACCTATTCTTGAAGTGTTCTGATATTGCAGCTTTCTCCAATCTTCTGGATGAGATTGCCTTCTGAGAACTCAATCATTCATAGCCTTCTGAGAGGAACCCTTCTGAGTGAACATCCTTCTGAGAGAAGGTCCTTCTGAGAAACAAAATTTGCATGGTCTTCTGAGACCCTTCTGAGTAAATTTTGTTTCCTTCTCAGAGACACTCTTTCACTTTGTTGCTTTCGAGACACCCTTTCTGATGCCTTCTTAGCTTTGAATATGTCTTGATACTTGAGGTTACTTAGTGTTGAATTTTAGCCTTCCATATATGAATGACGACTCATGCAATCCTTCTAAGAAGATTCTGAGTGCATTTCTCAGAGCGCTTTCTCATGTCTTCTTCGCAGGTTGCTCAATAGCTTTCTCATGCCTTGATTTCCTTTTGAGAGGCTTTGTTCTTCTTTCTTCTTGCGCTTCTAGAACCATGTGCTTTGAGTGCTTGTAGTTCCAACTTTCTTGTGTATTTTAGCTATCTCAAATAGCTTTTTCACTGCACATATCAACACCCATTAAATTATTCTAACAAAATATTTTCTTTATATTAATTTGTTATCATTCAAAACCAAGTCTTTAATGATTTTCAATCATTAACACTTCTTGGAAGGGTGCTGGAGCTTACAAGTTTATCTTCTATAATTGTAATTTTTAAAATGTGTTGTGCTATTATATTTTTGGGTTTGTCATATTTTTTTTAATAATAATACTGATTTTGCTTAATTGATTTGTATCAGATAATTCTTATAGCTTTTGTTCAGAGGGCATTTCCAAACAGGGACAATCCTCTTCATATTTCGTTGATCGATCCGCGTGGTGTTACACATGCTATGGTTCTTCGTTCCTCTGAGACAAGGGCAAGAGAGGTTTATTTGGGCAGAGGTTGGCACCGTTTTGTTGTGGAGAATAATGTTGTTGGTGGTAGTTTGGTTCGTCTTAAAGTGGCTATGGGTAATAATATGAAGATAATGTATGCAGAAGTTTATCACCAATAGGCTATGAGATCATGCCAGACTCTGCATAGTCTTCTGTTTTAATTTTAATAGCTATAGAAAGTTATATGTTGTCTTTTTGTCTGAAGGTTTATGTGTTATCATCCGGTGTCTGGTGTTTTCCTGTAATGATATAAGCTATATTTCTAAGTCTTCTATCTTTGTATAACACTTTGGTTAGTTACTATGCTATATGGGGTTGAGGGTTTTTAAGTTTTATGAGTCCTGTATATATAAGTGAACCTTTTGCTTATCAATATAATAATGTATTGAAGCTATTACTTTTATATATAATCCTTTCTTTATTTTATATATTTGTCATGTTATACTTTCTGGTGGTGAGAAGCTTTGTCATATAATGTGCTTCTATTTTACTTGATTTGAATGACATAACTAATTATCAGATAAATTCTGCATATGATTAACAAGTATATCCTTCTTTATTTGAAAGTGTAACAAATAAATTTACTTATTTTTATCTTTTGGATTCTTATCCTTTTCCAAATTATGTGCTTATTTTTAACTAAATGCATCAGCATGGTCTGCAGAATTTTTATGCAGTTTGCTATATTTGTATCTATATCTGTTGTTATATCTGTTGCTAAGTTAGTGTGTTTTTCTTTCCCTTGGTTTATAAGAGGACATATAAGTTATTACCAGAAAATAACAAGACATATAACTATAATTAATCATTTTCAATATCAGTTTAATTTTGAAATTTTATAAAACATATCATAAATGATCAAAGTTACTCCGAGCGTTGAAATTATTGTGTTTGTACTTGAATTGTCTTATTACTATTTACTTAGTATTAACCAAATGGTATCTATGTGTAGGGGATCTAGCATTTACATAATGCAGTATTTGTTTAACACATATTTTCTCCTTTATTTAACTGTGTAAGACATAATTTGCATAATTATCTTTTTTTTTCTTATCTTTTTCCAAATGAATTGCATATATTTAACTAAATGAATTGCTAAATTAGTTCTAACTATATCAATCCCCAAGTTAAGCATAATTTTCTGATGGTATAATGTATTTTTGCTTTAACAACATATGAAAATAACTATGTGTAGATAACAAACACGCTTATCAGTAATAGGGCTGCATAATTTGAGTTTTATACTAATAATATATTGAAAGATCATTCTTAATAAGACATCAATGCTTTTTTTTAACTCTGCAATGTTTTATATATTCATGTAATCTTTTATTTTGATATGTTTAAATTTACTATATTGTATAATAAAATAAAATTTTGTATTTTAATTAATTAGATCTATTTGTATAATTAATCATGAGTTTAATATGTTATGCACATAGCTTATGAAAAACTTATATATATATACTAGTGTTTATTACCTCGTGTAATGCACGGGAAAAAGATTCAATTTTTAAAAGTTTATAAAGAAAATTCATAATATGAATTATGCATAGAATAAAAAAAAATTTCTACAGTTTTGATTCCAAAGTAACAAATCGTTACATAAATATATAAATTTTTTTTACCTCAACTTGTGTCAACGACTAAATAATTTAAAATTCAATTGATATACTAAAAAACAATAAGAATAATGGAGTAGAAACTTGGTACACATCCATTGTTGTCTTTATATGTTCCTATTCCCTTGAAATCATTGAATCCATATGTTACACTGCATTGAAGATGGTTAAAATAAGTAAATTTAGGATTTTTTAACATTCAAAAATAAATAAATAAAAAGAGTGAGAATCCGGACTAATTATGTATAAAAATTCATTTAGATAAGAAAATATGACAAAATCAAAATCAATACCTTAATTATATATTTTTTGAAACACTTCTTTGTACACCACATTTTTTGTTGTCCTACAAGGACTTCCACTTGCATCTAGTACCAAAATCTTCAGCCCCCCCTTAGATTTGACTCTTGAAACTGCTACATAAAGATGCCCATGAGTAAAAACAGGTTTTGGCAAGAATAACCCGACATACGACAATGATTGCCCCTGAGTCTTATTAATGGTCATCGCAAAGCAAAGTGTTATGGGAAATTGTCTCCTTTGGAATTTTAAAGGCACTCCAGCATCAGAAGGAATTATATTCATTCGAGGAATGTAAACCTTTTCCCCAATGTGATTTCCAGTAACAACAATTGCCCCAATCACGTTATTTGCCAATTCCTGAACAATTAGTCGTGTTCCATTGCATAATCCCGATGTTTGATCAATGTTTCTTAACAACATAATGGAAACACCTTTTTTCAAGACCAACTTATGATTTGGTATTCCAAAACATTTAATATTATTTAAGAACTCAGTTGTAAGCCAATCAGATTCTATGCCAACATCTTCATCTGATATACAATATGAGTTTGAACTCAAATATTGTTTTTCTTCACCAGGTATCTGAGAAAGGATGAATTCATTTACCATTTCAACCACATCCAAAGTAGGTGCAAGTATAGCTCTATCCTCAAAAAACTTGAAGTTGTTCATATTATCGAATAGATTTGGATATGTGAAATAAATGATATTGTTCAAAGGATTGTTCGATTCTAATATGAAAATATCACTTGAAATTTCTATTTCTGCTTCCCCATCATTTTCAGTTCTGAGGGCTCCATCTCCAACTTTAATTTTCCAATTAGCGAAATCTTTGAGATCTGCATTAGAAGATATGTTTGTTGTTTCCTACCTCATATTTCTAGTCAATGTCAAAACTTGACAGTGACTCCATAATCTGGAAGAGTTTAACGTTGCAAATACAATGTCTTCTCTACTTGCTCTTGGTATTACAGGTAAAGTTTGACGAAAATCACCTCCAAGTACAATGTTTTGCCGCCAAATGGCTTATTCTCTGAGTTCGTAATGCAGAATCTCATTATGTCTCTAAGAGTATGATCAAAAGCCTCAAAAGCAAATTTGTTGATCATGCATGCTTCATCCCATATTATCAAACTTGTGTGTTGCAGAAGCTCTGCTTTCCAACTACCTTGTTTAATGTTGCATGTGGACAATTCACTAAGTTTTAATCGAATTGAGAATTTAGAATGAGTGTCACGACCCAACTCGGATCCGTGACCGGCACATGGGACACCGAGTCCCATGTCAGCCTTAACCTGGAATCCACACAACAAACCAGCTAAACAGCAATAACCACAACTACTGTAACATCACACATCATATAAAATCCATACATAAAGAAAAATAGGGTTCTCGAGTATCATTCCTATAGCCCTAACCCATACAATCCAAACATAACATCCTTCGTAGCTCAGAATCAACATAATACAACAAGTCTTAATTAGACTATCTCAATTACCCATAACATAAACAATCCTTTTTGTAAACTTATGGAGCATACTACAGAGACAAAAGACAATAACTTAGCGCCTCTAACATTGAGGCTCACCGAATCTAAGAGCTTGGAGGAACGGAAGGATTCGCCTCCGGATCTGCACCTGAATCTGAAAATGTTTTGTATGAATGGGTGAGTCATACGCTCAGTGAATAAACAGGTTATAAGCAGTGTATATATGAAACATATGATAGTACAACACAATTACAACATAAACCAATAACATATATGTATCAATTCCGTCGTTCTTATATAGTCTCTTTATCTTGGTAGCTTTTAACCTATGAACACCTGGAGCTCTGCCCTGACTCATGTTCATAGGAAGTATAGATGTCCCGCGAGCTATGCCCCTCATCAGACACCATACTGAGAAACCCCGCGAGCTATGCCCCTCCTCAGGTCGTTTTACCATCTCTTAATTCCTTCAATTTTTATCTTATTTAGCGCTGTTAGTGGCACATATCATTCATAATCACAACATAAATAATTCATCATCATCTTCACAACACTTACATAGCACTCATGCATCATCGTTTCATCATCACATCATCAGTATCATATCCTAAATACAACGACATCATAAACATCCAAGTAATAAGTTTGGGGTAGTGGTGAACGAATAGATTAGAGTAACTAACTTTAAAATATGAAAATTTTGAGTTAAAGTCTTGAAAATAGAGTTTTTGTACTGATGTAATCGATTACAGGCCCCTGTAATCGATTACCAGCTTCAAATTTCGTTCTGAAGAAAATTTTTGCGATAATAAGCTGTCTGTAATCGATTACAAACCCGCAGTAATCGATTACCAATTTGCTGTAATCGATTACAGCCTGGGTCAAAGACAAAATTCTGCAGAAAACTTCGCGAAAATCATCCCCAAATCCACATTTTCACCACAACCCATCCAAATCAGACGCAACCAACATGCAATATCAATTATATATCAACCAATCTCAATCCCTATCAACTATCATAACCAGAAATTCACATAATTAATCAAAATCATACATAAACCACAAATAACCCATTACTCACAATTTACTCCAATGAGCTCCAAGACTCAATCCATAGCTAAGATGAGTTGTCCAGAGCTTCTCTAGTTGAATGAGACCCTAGATAACACATCAAAAACCTCAATCTCACAACAAAATAAAAAATCCCAAATATAAACCCTAAACCCCCAAAACAGAGATTGGAGAGAAATAGACATCAATGGAGGAAAAGAAATACTCTATACTTACCCACAATATACTAGATGAGCAATGCTAGCTTGATCCTTGATGATTAATGGGGTTTGGGTTTTGGATTTAGAGAAGAAAGAAAAGGGATGAGGAAGAAGAAGAAGAGAGGAAATGAGAGGAAGAGAGAGTGACGGGAATGAGGGGGAAATGAAGGAAGAAAAGAAGAAAAAGGGGTGGGGAGGTGGGGCCCACTTGGCTCTATCTCCCCGAGTTGTACCGTGATCTCTTACTCAGACGAACTCAGACTACTCAAGGTATTACAATGAGTTGTTCTCCCTCTAGGCAAAAGAAGTGACGCAATTCCACTTGATGCAACATTTAGCACAATCTTCCCTTCTGACCGAACATATGCTGACATTGTGTTCCAGATAAAGGTCTTTCCTGTTCCATAGTAACAATAAACAAAGTAAAAGCCACATTTTCCTTCTCGAATGACACTTGTTATTACATTGTAAACCTTTTTTTGATCATTGTTCATCGAAGACAAATATCGTCTTAGGTCAGCAAGCATCTCTTCTCTGTTATAATTTAATTCATCAACCAAGAATCGATTTTGATATTCACTGGTTGGACAATGATCAGGGATTGGCATGGAATAATCCTTTTAGGATGTTCCATTTGATTGGAGCAACTTATTTAATTCGATTAAGCACAAATTCCTCAATGAATACTTGGAATTAAGAGACCTGTTATTGAGATAGTGAGGATTAAAATATAAGAAGTAATTGTCATCATAAATTAAGTTAGAATCAATTTGACACGTTCTAATTAGATATTACTCTATCATTAGAAATAATTATGACTTGAAAAATAAAAATAGAAGGTAGAAAATATATTGTACCTGGATTTCGGAGGATCCTCATTCGTTCATAAATAATTCCATCCGTAAGAAGATCCCGTGTTTGCTCAAATACATATTATGGCCTACTCATAGTGCTAGCTAACAACAATGTAACAAATAGCTTCCTTAGTTGAGTACCTGATCCCAAATTTGCAGCCTCTTTTATACCATCAATGAATTCCTTATCATCTGCTAAGAGACCCATAGCATAACATGCTTGTTTAAAGGAGTCATGAACAACATTGTTTACGGTTCTTAAACCTTCATAGCTAGTGCATCCTCGTTGTACCGTTAACAAAAGTCTCATGTAATATAGCTCACTTGTTCCTGGAGGAACATATTGTAGCTTTCCTATAGACTGCCCAATTTTCCTAGGAAACTGTAAGACCCCAAAATTCTAATTATACCTTAATTAGAGGGATTTGGTCATAATCACTTTAATCAAGGCGTAATTGGAATATAGAGGTTATTGGGATGCTTTTTAATGTATATGTGTTGTTTGACATGTGTTATGTGAATTATGTGTTTTGCATATATGAGATAAGGAAAAATGTATTTCATACGAGTTAAATACGATAAAATAGACTAAGAACCTTGGGAAGGAAGTTAAGAAACAATCATGAGAGATTTTAGGTATTTATGGTTATGTATAAGTTTATATAAGTGTGAAAAGGGTGTCTAGGGTGTTAGAAACGGTTTAGAGAGTGTTAGGTGCATTTTTGAGTTTTAGATGCTTGAAACTGCTGCTGCTGCTGTCATGTATCAGCAGCTGCTCGCTTGCGACCAGTTCTAATCGCTAGCGGGTGAGTCGGCAGAAGTTAGTCGCTAGCGGCCATGATAAGGCACTAGCGGGTAATGCGGTGTTGTTGGTCGCTAGCGGCCGCATGTCCCTCGCTAGCGACCAGCATCGTGACAGAACAGAATTTCTGTCATTTTGCATTTTTGGCCAAACCCTCCATCTTTTCAATATTGCTCATAGGTCCCTCGTCTATAAACCACCTTATATCATCAGAGCACTTCTGAAACCCCCTCACAAACACCAGAAACCTTTCTTCATCACTAAGAACTCCACCAAAAAGCTCTCAAACTTTCTAAGCTCCATAACTCACATCCAACCACAAGAACTCCTCAAACTAGAGAATAACTCACATATTCAAATTCCTCATCTCATTTCCCTTGATTATAACCGAACACAAATCCTTAGAAGCCACGGTTTCATCATCCTCATCATTAAAGAAGAGCTAAGAGAAGTGTTAAGCAAGAAGTTGTAAGAAAAGGGTGATTTCTAGCTTGGACAAAGGAAAACCACAAGAGGTAGGGGTTTAGATTTATGTTAAGTTATGTATTAGTGTGTTTTTATGCATAAGGATCGATTAAATGTCATTGTTTTCACAAAAATGATTGCTGTTCTGGAACTGATATGAGTGCAGAGTCGAGACACTCGCTAGCGGCCAGATTACAGCCGCCAGCGAGTGTACACGCGCTAGCGACCAGGTTTCAGGCGCTAGCGAGTGTAGGGAACCGGTTGATCGCTAGCGGCCACAGAGGACGCGCTAGCGACCAGATCGCAGTGAAGGTAGTGAAACGTGAGAAGGGGGGTTGAATCACGTTCCAACTATAAATCCTGTTTCTGAAAATTACTTAAAAATAAAGATGAAGTATAAACTTGTCTTGCACAGCGGAAACAATTGTTAGTAAATAAACAGAAACTTTGCCTATAGACAAGGCTATAATAGATCTTGAAAATATATTTACTTTCAAGATCTTCTAAATGATAAAGGTTAAAACTTTAACCTTCAACACTTAGACAATGATGATGATGATTTGCGCAACTTATGTATGTGTGTGTATGCAATGATAAATTGTAAAAACAAATAATAAAAGAGTAAGGAAGAGAGAAAGCACACACAGAAATTTATACTGGTTCGACAACGCGCCTACTCCAGTCCCCAGGATACACCTGAGAGTTCACTATCACCACCAACACTAGGTGGAATTTCCTGCCTCTGCAACACCACAAAGGACTTCAACCTGCACCTTCACCAAGGTGACTCACTGCTTTTGAAAACCACAAAGGACTTCACTTGCACCACAACTAGGTGACTAACTGCCTCTGGCAACTCCAAAGGACTTCAATCCTTGCCTTCAACACCGAAGGACTTTCTACCCTTGCCTTAGACCCTCTAAGGACTTCTTGCCTCGCAAAAATAAGGACTTTGTATAAAAGATGTGGTTTTTACCAATCAAGAACTTAGATGCAAATAAGTTTGAACCTTTATGGATTTTTCTCTCAAAGAATAACTAGCAAAGCTAGGATAAACAACAAAAGCTCACTCTTTTAAGAATTACAACCTTTACCCAAATAAAAAATAAGAACTTGAGGTTTAGAGGTTGAAAATGAAGAGAAATTAGGATTAATTTCGACAGCGTTTTGGCACTTGTAAGCTTGGGTAGTCTCTTGCATTCTTGGGCATTGAGGTCTTGTATTTATAGAGAGAAAACCCTATAAATTTCGAAAATGTTGCCTTGATCTCCACCCTTGGTTTGAATTTGAAAACTCTTGATCCAATGGTGAGAATTGCTTGATATGATTCGAAAATGTGCCTCCATGTTGGTACGAATTAGGATTTCACAATTTCTCATTTTTCTGAAAATTCTAAATCACCAAACATGGTCTTCCAGGGAATCTTCTGAAGGTTGATTCTTGAATCTTGTAAATTCTTGAATCTTGAATCTTGAGGCTTGAGATTCTTCTGGAGTCTTGAGATTCTTCGGGATCTTGATAGAATCTTCGGGAATCTTCTGGAATCTTCACAGAATCTTCGGGAATCTTCTAGACTTGAGAATCTTGACAGAATCTTCTGAGGTCTTCTAACTTCGTGTAGAATCTTCAACAGAATCTTCTGGTCCCGCATGGAATCTTCAGGGAATCTTGTAGATTCAAATAGAATCTTTAGGAGGTTCACAGAATCTTTTTAAAGTGTCCGTAAAAATATTCTGTTACTTAAATGCAAAATATATTCTAGAATAAATTCTAGATAATTATTTTTATTTAATGATTTGCATCTAAATCTCCATACAAGATTTTTCTAGATTTCCCACACATATATATATATATATATTTCGAAAATTATTATCATATATTGTGTAAAATAGAGATTTAATTTTGTTTCCCTATTTTATATATATAATTTCGAAATTTATGTATATATATATATATATATATATATATATATTGTGCATGAATATTTAAATAGAGATATTTGATAAAAAGATTCTGTATTTAATTTCATGTATTTTCATAATTAACTTTTTAGGAAATCATAGAGTCTTCCAACCAAACTTTCCTTAATTAGAAAAGCTTTGACATGGTCTTCAAAAATTAGAGTAACTTGTATTCCAAGCATATATGTTGCGCCATTTTTTATGCTCATGGTGGTCAAGATGTGTCTTTTTATTTTGTCAAATAAATTAGATCCTAAAATACACTTAACAAACCATTAGTCCAACCAAATTAAAACTTTTATTTTAATTAAGAATATTATCATTCAAAACCTTCAATGATGAGGTAAAGGGTAGGTTTTGATTTGATTACAAGGGAAAATATTTTCTTAAGACTTGAAGCCTTAGGAAATTATTTTCTAATAAAAAAATAATAAAAAAAATAATAGAGGAGAAGAAATTAAAGAACATAACAAGTGCAAGAACTTTTAAAAGAACTAAAAAAAACTTTAAAAGTATTTTTAAAACATAGAAAAAGGAATTAAGCTCCCCCTAGAGCTAGATAAGTTCTTGATGTTCTTGGTCTTCATTCTTCAATGTTCTTGAAAAAGTCTTCCTTTATCTTCAATTTTCTTCTCCCCCTTTGTTTTATCAAAAAGGTGTTCACTTCTTGAGAATTAGGAGAAGATACCGAAATTCTTCAACGGTCATGTCTCCTTGAGATGTTGAACTAAGAACAAGAGAATTGTTGAAGCCAATGAAGTGTAGGATTTTTCTGACTTTCTCATAAGGAATGTTTTCCCCGTCAACTTGAAACATTTCAAGAATTGTTTTCTTGAGAGTTTCTTGGTCAAAGCATAGATGCTCCCCCTTAATGGGACATTCTTCCTTTTGATGAGGTACCATATGTTCTTCTTGATTTTCAATGACCAAAGGTATTGAACTTGGACAAAGAATATCTTCTTCTTTTTCAGAGGTATTATGCTCGAATGGAGCATCACACTTGAAAATATACTCATCCACATCAAGAGATGGATTGTCTTCAAAAAACTTGTCAATGTCCGTTGTTATCATGGATGAGAGTGGAGTAGAAGTAGAAGAAGAAGAATCATGTGTGCTAGAATTTACCTTTTTCGACTTAGGAGGGGGTGACTTCTTTTTCTCATTGTCCTTTACATCATCGGCAAAGGTTACTCTTTTTCTCTTCAAGAATGATTTATATGGTAGTTCGAGAGAAGCTTCTGGACAGAAGAATTCAAATCTAGACATGTCCATCTTTTTGTCGACAAAAATTCGAGTGAGTAGCCTTCCATATGGAAGATTCGAATTTGTTGTTCTTGTAGAATCAATCATAAATTCAAAAAGCAATCTTCCAATGTTGACCTTGACAGAGATAAGAAGAAAGAATATTAACATTGATTCTCTTGGGCTCAAGAAGTTGTTTGATTCCTTTATGGGGAGCAACGCTTCCCTAACAACTTGTAAAAGAATCTTTGCTATTGGCCGTAGATGATGCACTTTGATAGACAGAGGATGTATCTTATGATTAGTGCACAAAATTGTTGAAACATCTTTTTCATCAAGTTTTTCATCAATGAACCATCTAGCCTTATTGGTTATGATTACACCGCTTTCTTCCAAATCAAAAACACGAATAAATGTGTTTTCAAAGACATTGAAAGGACGACTTCCAATGTTACTAACCCATCCGTAGTGATGATCCAACTTGAGAGAGGAGTAGAATGCCTTGACAGTCGTTGGATAGATTGTTTCATCTTCCATAATCAAAGAAAGTAGATTCTTTTGACTACTTAGAATGTCTTTAAGCTCTGGCATCTTTTCAAGAGTCGATTTTTGTAAAACCTTCTCAATGGATATGTCTCTCATAAGAAAGAGTTGCTCGAATCTTTCTTGTGATTCTGGGTTAGAGAATACTCTCTTTTCAGCATCCATACCATATTTGATATTGCAAACAAGTTTCATGATGCTTTAGATTCAATAGGTTGTGTTTGAGGTTGTGTATATGGGTATGTATGTATGTAGTTGCGCAAAGATAGAGAAGAATAAGAGTAGAAAAGAAAATTTTGTTGTGTAAGATGGTTGAGGGATGAAAGAATATATAGATGGTGTATGGAGGGGGTTTTAATTTCGAAAATAAGGAAAGAAAAGAGAGGGAAAATCTAAAAAAAATATGCAAGGATTTTCCATGTGAATATCTCTCAAAAATACTCTTGGAAATAGGCATTGTAAATCAAGAAAGAATAAATAATATTTCCCAATATTATCATTTAATTTAAATGACAATAATTTAAGAAAATAAAATTTATATTTCAAGAGAGAGAGAGAGAGAAATTTCAAAATATATTTGTATAGGTGATAATGAGGGTAAATCAAAAAGATATGGTGTGGAAATAAGGATATGTAATTAATTTCCATAAAAGATCTCTTCCACTAAATCTAGATTTACTCTAGATAATATCCATTTAAATCCAAATAAGAATAATCTTAATTTTCAATATCATTATTTAAATAATAAATAACAATATTTGAAAAATTAAAATATATTCACCATAAATATCAATGTGGGGCGAAAATTAGGTCCAATATGGCTCCACTTGGATTTTAATTTTTCTTCCATGAGGCCCATGTAGAGGCATGTGAGGCCCATTTAATTTATCAAAGCCCATAATTAATTTTGAGGCCCAATCATCTTGACACAAGCCTTTACAGCTTGCCTGAGGCCCAAAGCCCATCAGTAGTTCGAGGCCCAATTAAGGTCCAAAACCTGTATGAGGCCCAAGGCCCATACGAAAGCCCATCAACTTTTCTTCAGTACGGGTGGTCTTCATGCATTAATTAATAATACTGTACACCCGGTTTCTTCAAAAGATCTTCAGAAGGTCTTCAAATGAGGTTCAGAAAAATTTTCCGAAAGCTCATATGTCTTCAAAAATAGTCTTCAAAAAATCTTCAAACTCTTGAGACAAAACTCAAGGCCTTCAAAAAAAATCTTCTTACACTTGAGACAAGCCCAAGGTCTTCAAAAAGTCTTCAAACACTTGAGACAGGCCCAAGGTCTTCAAAAGTCTTGAAATTTGGCCCATCATGAAGATAGGGGGCGCAAATTGTGTCTTCATAGGTCTTCAGTTGACTTTTTGTTGACTTCTGATTGTTGGTCTGTTGATTTTTATTCATCTTCTAGAATAATTACCAACTTTTGGGGAATACTTAAAGCTTTTTAATTTTCAAAAAGATTTTCGAAAAAATTTTTTTTTTTAAAAGCTCTTTAGGTTAAGTAAACCTTTCAGCGTGCTAAAACGATCTTCAGCTAAAGGTTTCGTAAATATGTCAGACACTTGATCTTCCGTATTCACAAACTTTAACTCAATATCGCCTTTCTGCACATGATCTCTAATGAAATGATGTTTAACATCAATATGTTTAGATCTAGAGTGCTGAATGGGATTCTTAGCCAAAGCTATTGCACTTGTGTTATCACACATAACGGGAATTTTATCATACATGAGATTGTAGTCAAGTAGTTGATTTCTTACCCATAAAATTTGTGTAACACATCCAGCAGCAGACACGTATTCTGCTTCTGCGGTTGATAGTGCAATGGTATTTTGTTTTCTGCAACTCCATGTGATGAGTGCATCCCCAAAGAACACACAGCATCCACTAGTGCTTTTTCTATCAACCCGGTCTCCGGCGTAATCAGCATCACAGAAACCTGTAACCACAGAGGAGATACCTTTCTTGTACCAAAGGCCAAGATTAGTAGTACCTGCCAAGTATCTAAGAATACGCTTGACTGCAGTTAGGTGAGACTGTTTTGGACAAGATTGAAATCTTGCACAAATGCCAACACTTAACTGTATGTCAGGCCTAGATGCAGTTAAATAAAGCAGGGACCCGATCATACCTCTGTAGGTGCTTTCAGACACCTTTTCTCCTTCTTCATCCTTGTCAATGACTTGTGATGGATGCATCGGAGTTTTCATGAGACTACACTTGTCCATTAAAAATCTTTTGAGAAGTTCTTTGGTGTACTTTTCTTGATGTATGAAGGTTCCATCAGCTTGTTGTTTGATTTGAAGTCCTAGGAAGAACTTAAATTCTCCCATCATACTCATTTCGAACTCCCCCTGCATTAGATCTGCAAACTTTCTACATAGAGATTCGTTAGTAGCACCGAATACTATATCATCAACATAAATTTGCACAATTAATAAATCAGAGTTATCAGTTAAAGTGAAAAGAGTTGTATCCACTTTTCCACGAGTGAATCCATTCGTAGTCAAGAAGCTATTAAGTCTATCATACCAAGCTCTAGGAGCTTGTCTAAGACCGTATAACGCTTTAGACAAACGATAGACGTGTTCGGGATAGGTTTCACTGATAAAACCTGGAGGTTGCTTGACGTAGACCTCTTCACTGAGGACACCATTAAGGAATGCAGATTTTACATCCATTTGATATAGCTTTATTCCTTTATGAGCAGCGAATGCAAGAAGCATCCTAATGGCTTCTAGTCTTGCAACTGGCGCGAAGGTTTCGTCGTAGTCGATTCCTTCTTGCTAATTGTATCCTTGTGCCACGAGTCTTGCTTTGTTTCTCGTAACCTTTCCGGATTCGTCCAACTTGTTGCGGAACACCCACTTTGTGCCAATAATCGTTTTGCCCTTGGGTTTCTGAACAAGCTTCCAGACTTCATTCTTCTCAAACTGTTCGAGTTCTTCTTCCATGGCTTCCACCCAACTGGGTTCATCCAATGCTTCTTGAACTGTCTCAGGTTCAATTTCTGAAACAAGTGCAGCATTAGATTGAAACCTCAGGGATCTTCTTGTTCTTATCCCATGAGATGGATCGCCAAGAACTTCGTTATCTCTAACAGCCTTGAGATCGTTTATTCCGATCTTTCTTCTTAGAACGGGTTTTTGAACTTCAATAGACTCAACTTCTTGAGGAGTAGAGGGTTCTTGAGCTACAATGACTCTTGGTTCATCTCCCCCTGAATCGGGTGATTCCTTCATAACTTGATGATCATCTTCTTCAATAGATACTTGATCATTACTTTCACAACCTTTGGTTGAGATAGTTAGATCCTTCATTCTTTCTTCGATGTCATCTAGATTATGTTGGATGTCTTGCTTTAGTTCCTTGAACTTGATATGGATGGTTTCTTCAACTGTCTTTCTTCGCTTGTTGTAAACCCTGTAAGCTTTAGAAACAGTAGAATATCCTAGAAACACTCCGTCATCGGATTTGGAATCAAACTTTGAAAGCTTGTCCCTTATGTTCAGGATAAAGCAAGGTGAACCAAAGATATGAAAATAAGATATATTGGGTATTCTTCCTTTCCAAAGCTCATATGGAGTTTTATTGAGACTTTGCCTTAAGAAAACACGATTTTGAATGTAGCACGCTGTGTTGACAGCTTCTGCCCAAAAACCTTTCGATAAACCGCTTTCCAAAAGCATTGTTCTTGCCATTTCTATGAGGCTTCGATTCTTTCTCTCAGCCACTCCATTTTGTTGTGGAGTTCTAGGAGAGGAAAATTCGTGAACAATACCAAGATCCTCACAAAGATTTTCAAAGGCCTGATTTTCAAACTCACCTCCATGATCAGAACGAATGGTGGTGATGCGAGAACCTTTTTCGTTAGAAACCATTTTCGCAAATGTTTTAAATTTTGAAAAAGTCTCATCCTTAGAAGCTAAGAAAATTACCCAAGTGTATCTACTGTAGTCGTCAACTATGACAAGGCAATAATATTTGCCCGCAAGAGAAGCCTGCCTTGTAGGACCAAAAAGATCCATGTGAATTAGCTCAAGTGGTCTAGTAGTAGAGACTACTTTCTTACTTTGGAAAGAAGCTTTGGTCTGCTTTCCCTTCTCACAGAAATCACAGGTTGTATCCCTGTCATAGCGGATCTTGGGAAGCCCCTTGACCAAACCTTTTTGAGATAACTCGGAAAGTAACTTCATGTGGGCATGACCCAACTTCTTGTGCCAAAGCCACTTGTCATCCTCAAAGGACGCTAAGCATTTCACATCTTGATCCAAAAGATCCTCAAGATAGATGACATAGGTGTTGCCTAGTCTTCTTCACTCGAGAACAACTTTACCTGTCTTTAGATCAATGACGCTACAATATTTGGCTAGAAACTCAACCTTTAAGCCTTTGTCACAAAACTGACTAATGCTTAAAAGATTGTGAGTCAAACCATCAACTAGCAATACCTCAGATATTTAATGATCATCGAACTTACCAACATTTCCCTTGCCGACGATCTTGCCCTTAGCTTTATCACCGAAACGCATTGTTCCTTTCTTCTTTGGTTTAACATCTTTGAACTAGTGCTTGCTTCCGGTCATGTGCCTTGAGCACCCGCTATCCAGGTACCACTTTTCATCCAGCCACTGGTGTTGTGGCTCTTGATGGTTGATCTGCGCTTGAAGTTCCTGCATTCACAGATGAAGTATTTTTAGGTACCGATATCTTCTTGGGTCCTTTCTTGTTAGCCTTCCCAGCATCTGGTTTCGGCTTTTGAGACTTCCACGTCTTTTTAGGTTTTCCCTTCCACGTGCCACCCTTGGCTTTGGAGGTAGTTCCCCTTTTAAGAAGTGGACATTTCTCTCTGTCGTGTCCATGTTTAAAACAGAAAAGACAAGTAGGAATTGGCTCTCTGTCTGTTGGGGGTATCAACGTATCCTCATGAAAGACTGGAACATATCCAAGACTTGTATGATCTTTGTAAGGTTTTTGACCTCCTAACAAAAGATCGAGCATCCTAGATCCGTTGACCATTCTTTCAAGATCCTTTAGGAGAAGCGCATTAGTCTTCTGTGCATGGTACATGGCTTCCTCAGCCTTCTCCACAAGCACAGAAGCTTCTGTCTCTAGAGATTGCCAGCCCTCATACAGTTTATCTTTACTGTCCTTGAGTTCTTGACATTCTCTTTCTAGTTCCTCCTTTTGAGATCTTAATGACTTATTTTCTGATTAAAGGTTTTTCAAAGCTTTTTTATTCATCAGAAAATGAGTCGTCAGATTCTTTGAATCCTCTAACAGTTCATCATAGAGGTCCGAGAGTTCCTCATACGATGGTGCCGAGTTTTCAATACATACCTCAGATTCATCTTTATCAGATTCTGAGTCTGTATCATATGAAGCATCTGCCATGAAGCAGAGGTTTGCTTCTTCTTCTGTGTCTTCGTTTTCTTCAGATTCATCAGAATCGGAGTTGTCACTCCATGTGGCTGCAAGAGCCTTTTTCTTCTTGAAGAACTTCTTCTTCGACTGCTTATTTTTAGGACAATCGGTCTTGAAGTGGCCTTTCTCGCCACATCTGAAACACGTTGTGTTATCGGTCTTCGTCTTGTTTTTCTTATCCTTCTTAAAGAAGGCTTCTTTATTCTTCTTAGATCTGTTCTTCCAAGTCCTTGACATTTTACGCACGAGCATGCTCATGTTTTCTTCGTCAAGGTCTTCGTCTTCAGATTCTTCATCTGTTTCTTCATCTTCATCTTCTTCAGCCTTTAGCGCTTTCTTCTTAGTCATCAAAGTCTTCTTAGTTGTAGATGTCTTGAGCGCTAAAGGTCTTGATCTTGATGTTGTTGGTTCTTCTTGAGCTTCAAGCTCAATTTCATGAGTCTTAAGAGACCCAATCAATTCATCCAAGCTTAACTTAGTTAGGTCCTTGGCTTCTTGAATAGCGGTGACCTTAGGTCTCCACTTGGTAGTAAGATCCCGAAGAATCTTTCTAACCATTTCAGCGTTTGAATACGTCTTGCCAAGAACTTTTAATTGATTAACAATATGTAAGAATCTTGTAGCAAGGGTATCAATGTCTTCGTCTTGATTCATCTTGAATGACTCGTACTTATGTACAAGCATAGAGATCTTCGTTTCTTTAACTTGATCCGTGCCTTCATGTAGGGTCGCTAAACGATCCCATATTTGTTTTGTCGTTTCACATGACACAATCTTGTCATATTCGACCTTAGGTAAAACACATAAAAGTATGTACTTTGCCTACTTGTTTTGTTGCACTTGGATCTTCTGTTCTTCAGTCCATAGTTTCTTTGGGCCGAAGGGTATCGGGTTGTCGCCGACTTCAACGATGTCCCAAAGATCGAGACTTGTGAATTGAATGAACAATGTCATTCGATCTCTCCAATATGCGTAATCATCACCGTTGAACATAGGTGGTCTGTTGGTGGAGGCTCCATCAGCAATATACGCGTTGTTGTTTGCTGCCATGGTCCCTTGAATCTTTCCTTGACACTGTTAAGTGCTCAACCCCAAGGCCGAACTCTGATGCCAATTGAAGGTAGAGAAACGTGAGAAGGGGGGTTGAATCACGTTCCAACTATAAATCCTGTTTCTGAAAATTACTTAAAAATAAAGATCAAGTATAAACTTGTCTTGCACAGCGGAAACAATTGTTAGTAAATAAACAGAAACTTTGCCTATAGACAAGGCTATAATAGATCTTGAAAATATATTTACTTTCAAGGTCTTCTAGATGATAAAGGTTAAAACTTTAACCTTTAACACTTAGACAATGATTATGATGATTTGCGCAACTTATGTATGTGTGTGTATGCAATGATAAACTGTAAAAACAATAATAATAAAAGAGTAGGGAAGAGAGAAAGCACACACAGAAATTTATACTGGTTCGGCAACGTGCCTACTCCAGTCCCCAGGATACACCTGAGAGTTCACTATCACCACCAACACTAGGTGGAATTTCCTGCCTCTGCAACACCACAAAGGACTTCAACCTGCACCTTCACCAAGGTGACTCACTGCCTTTGAAAACCACAAAGGACTTCACTTGCACCACAACTAGGTGACTAACTACCTCTGGCAACTCCAAAGGACTTCAATCCTTGCCTTCAACACCGAAGGACTTTCTACCCTTGCCTTAGACCCTCTAAGGACTTCTTGCCTCACAAAAATAAGGACTTTGTATAAAAGATGTGGTTTTTACCAATCAAGAACATAGATGCAACTAAGTTTGAACCTTTATGGATTTTTCTCTCAAAGAATAACTAGCAAAGCTAGGATAAACAACAAAAGCTCACTCTTTTAAGAATTACAACCTTTACCCAAATAAAAAATAAGAACTTGAGGTTTAGAGGTTGAAGATGAAGAGAAATTAGGATTAATTTCGACAGCGTTTTGGCACTTGTAAGCTTTGGTAGTCTCTTGCATTCTTGGACATTGAGGTCTTGTATTTATAGAGAAAAAACCCTATAAATTTCGAAAATGTTGCCTTGATCTCCACCCTTGGTTTGAATTTGAAAACTCTTGATCCAATGGTGAGAATTGCTTGATATGATTTGAAATTTGATCTTCCAAAAATAGAAAATCAAATAAGAGGAAGTTTCATCTTGGCCATTGATCCAAATAATTCCCTTTAATCCAAAGGCTATTATTTGATCATAAATGTGGAAACTTTGTAACCAAGAATTAGAAAAGAGGAAACTTCATTT
This sequence comes from Aeschynomene evenia, assembly GCA_013621005.1. Classification (NCBI taxonomy): domain Eukaryota; kingdom Viridiplantae; phylum Streptophyta; class Magnoliopsida; order Fabales; family Fabaceae; genus Aeschynomene; species Aeschynomene evenia. The sequence goes on along the minus strand of CM024272.1, from coordinate 1,816,864 downwards.
CAGCCCTTGAATTTGAATTTGTGCCTTGATCTTGTGGTGTGCATTGCTTCATCAAATTTTCACATAATCTTGCAAAGAAGCAAGCTATATTGCGCCACTTTTAGGAGAGAGAAAGGCTAGGGTTTTAGCTTTTCTTGCTCCACAAGTGTCTCTAAGTTGGTACGAATTAGGATTTCACAATTTCTCATTTTTTTGAAAATCCTAAATCACCAAACATGGTCTTCCAGGGAATCTTCTGAAGGTTGATTCTTGAATCTTGTAAATTCTTGAATCTTGAATCTTGAGGCTTGAGATTCTTCTAGAGTCTTGAGATTCTTCGGGATCTTGATAGAATCTTCGAGAATCTTCCGGAATTTTCACAGAATCTTCGGGAATCTTCTAGACTTGAGAATCTTGACAGAATCTTCTGAGGTCTTCTAACTTCGTGTAGAATCTTCAACAGAATCTTCTGGTCCCGCATGGAATCTTCAGGGAATCTTGTAGATTCAAATAGAATCTTTAGGAGGCTCACAGAATCTTTTTAAAGTGTCCATAAAAATATTCTGTTACTTAAATGCAAAATATATTCTAGAATAAATTCTAGATAATTATTTTTATTTAATAATTTGCATCTAAATCTCCATAAAAGATTTTTCTAGATTTCCCACATATATATATATATATTTCGAAAATTATTATCATATATTGTGTAAAATAGATATTTAATTTTGTTTCCCTATTTTATATATATAATTTCGAAATTTATGTATATATATATATTGTGCATGAATATTTAAATAGAGATATTTGATAAAAAGATTCTCTATTTAATTTCATGTATTTTCGTAATTAACATTTTAGGAAATCCTAGAGTCTTCCAACCAAACTTTCTTAATTAGAAAAGCTTTGACTTGGTCTTCAAAAATTAGAGTAACTTGTATTCCAAGCATATATGTTGCGCCATTTTTTATGTTCATGGTGGTCAAGATGTGTCTTTTTATTTTGTCAAATAAATTAGATCCTAAAATACACTTAACAAACCATTAGTCCAACCAAATTAAAACTTTTATTTTAATTAAGAATATTATCATTCAAAACCTTCAATGATGAGGTAAAGGGTTCTTGGAGCTAACACGCAGAACCCTCTGCAAAATTTTTTTTCTGAGGTTTTGGTTTTATGATGATGAATTTAATCATAGAGTAAACCCCCAAGTTGGTCCCTGACAATTTTCGCGGTGGACAACATAGTCCCTGACATTGAGAAATTGACAAGTTAGTTCCTGACAATTTCAATTTTCGGACAACCGTTAGTCCCTAAACGGCTTCCGTTAGTTTGAGGGACCAATATGGCTTGTTTATTAATTGTTAGGGACTAATAAAAGAAATTTAATAAAAATGAATCCTTTAAATTATGATATGAACATTGACTCATATTCATTCTAATTATGTATTAATTTCAAGCTACATATAACTATTCCGGTAAATATTAAGTCTCTATTTGGATGTATTATTATCAAAAGACAAATATGTTGGGTAATTTTTCAATTGAAGAAATAACAACCTTTTATTACTTTGCTGTAGAAAAAAATTACTGTATATATGTATTACTCCGATAACTAATTTTATGATATACATATAACATTACTACTCAAAATATTATTATATGTATCAATAATATCCCTCTTCGACTATATATATATATATATATATATATATATATATATATATATTGCTAAAATCAAGTAATCAACCGAGATAGTTACCGACAAACAATTGTATGCATGTAATTATTTTCTACAGCAAAGTAATAAAATGTTGTTACTTCTTCAATTGAAAAAGAGTATTGCTAGAGGCACAACAAAACACCAGCCAAAAGAGCCAACAAATAGGAATTTGGGCCACAATCACACAGCCTATTAAAAATATATTTATGATTAAAAGTGCTATTTGGGCCATAAAGTGTTAAATGAGTTTTGTTGGTTGTTTTGGCTGATTTTTTGTTGTGCCCCAAGCATTTGTGATTCAAAAATTACCCAACATATTTGTCTTTTGATAGTAATACATCCAAATAGAGACTTAATATTTACCGGAGTAGTTATATGTAGCTTGGAGTTAAAATATAATTAGAATGAATGAGTCAATGTTCATATCATAATTTAAAGGATTCATTTTTATTAAATTTCTTTTATTAGTCCCTAACAATTAATAAATAAGCCATATTGGTCCCTCGAACTAACGGAAGCCGTTTAGGGACTAACGGTTGTCCAAAAATTGAAATTGTCAGGGACTAACTTGTCAATTTCTCAATGTCAAGGACTACCTTGTCCACCGCGAAAATTGTCAGGGACCAACTTGGGGGTTTACTCTTAATCATATAAGTGATCTTTGAAATAATATAGTATGATAAATATGTGTATATAAGTATATTTCAGAAATATATTTTGATTATTTAAAATGATTGAGTTGAGAAAAAGATGATGTATGAGGTCGTCTATGTTTTTATGATTATACGTATGTGGTACATGTGATATGATGAGCATGTAATGTATAATGTGCATGCTAATATATTAAAGAAGTTGTGAAAGGTCATGTGAATCAGAAAATGAGATTTATGAGTAGCTTTCTGTACAAACGTAATTGGCAAGGGAGGTTGGCACCTTCGGTCCCCAATACCAATTTGTAAAGAAAGTGAATAAAAACCCTCTTCCCCATAGAGATCTAGTAGAAAACTAGATAGGTATGAGCTCATAGCCTAGGGGCCAGGTGTATGCGGAGGTAGAAAGAGAGAGGGTAGTGCCAATGAATTGAGAAAGTTATAACACATGACACATATAATCGTATGCACGATGTTGATTGTGCAACTTTTATATGATTAATTATATTTAAACGTGTAATCGTATGCATAGTGCTGACTGTGCAACTGTTACCCGCTAATGTACATATTTTCAAGTATCCAATGTCAGCACGATGATGATTATTTGTTGTTGCATAATATTTATTTAATTAATAAGAAGCATATAGGTAAGACACTCCGAAATTAAATATGTATTTGTGAAAATATTATTAATATGGTCTCTACATATTTCACTTATTTCATAACAAAACGGAGTGATCCCCCTATTGAGTCTGTGGAGCTCACCCCAATTCCACCACCTTTTGTTTTAGATACAGGTATCCCGTTAGGTGAACGGATCCGGAGTTGCAAGAGGATCGAGGCTCGGACATCCAAAGAGTTTAGAACATTAGAAATTTAGATATTCCCGTATATGATATTATGTTATGTTATGTACCATATTTTATTCAGAAGGATTTATAAGGGAAGTATAAGTGTTTGTACAAGCTTATAGTTCTCTTAGAAATTCTAGTATTTAAATATTGTAATATCTATTTTGGATTTTACGTTGTATGTGTTTTCTTATGTGTGTGAGACTATATGTATGTATTGGGCCACTTATGTGTTTTATGGTAATCAGGTTTTATGTAATCGGTAGATTCATCGTGTAAGCTCCAGAACCCTTCTGAAAGAATTAGGCATAATTCTCATAGAGTTATGAAAGTTTTAATGATAACAAGGTAAGCCATAAGTATAAAAATTTTACTTAAGGTTTTGCTAACATGTGCGCTAAGTGTCTCAGAAAGCTTTAAATTATTGCAATACCATGAGCAAAGATCAAGACAAAACATCAAGTAACCTCGAGATCAATTGATAAAATCATAGCGCCAAAGATATCAGAAAGAATGTCTCAGAAGCGCAGAAGGTGAAAACATGTTTCTGAGGAAAGAACACTGTCGCCTCAGAAGGGTCTCAGAAGACCTTGCGACTAGTAGTTCTCAGAAGGGTCTTCCCTCAGAAGGTTCGCCTCAGAAGTCCGTACAACTCTCAGAAAGTTGGACTCAGAAGCAACCAAGTGTCTGGACTCAAAGGATTGCAAGCAGTCTCAGAAAGCTCGCTACAACTAGCCAAGGAAGTGGGAACACGCGCACTGTGCAGTTCTGAAAAGTTCCTCATTTCGCGCTGACTGTAGCAGGGAGCCGTTCTGAAAAGGACACAGCCACATAAGCAAAGTGAAAGCTTCTAATTTCGCGGCTCTTTAATGCCTATATATATGAGTTCAATTCCAGAGCAATGTGACGAAACTCTTGCGCTAAAAACTCTTGATTAAACGTGCAAAAACTCTGTTGAATTGAAAATCATTTTGCGAAATCTTAGAACTTTCTCAGAAAGACAATTTTTTACGAAATTGTTCTTCTAACTTTTCAAAATCTTCTAGTTCTGAATTGGTGTAAATTCTTACATTTGTAAGTTAAATCTAGAAGTCTACTAAGGGTCAAATTAAGTGTGTAACTTAATCTTAGTAGTTGATTTTCGAAGCAAAAACAACTTTCCGAAAAACGCAAAGTCCTTCGTTGTTTGAAGGCAGTTTTAAGTCCTCTGGTGTTTGAGGCAAAAGTTCAAAGTCCTTAAGTGTTTAAGGCAAGGAAGTCCTCTAGTGTTGGAGGCAAGGAAGTCCTCTAGTGTTGGAGGCAAGGAAGTCCTTAATTGTTTAAGGCAAGGAAGTCCTCTAGTGTGAGGCAAGGAAATCCACTTCGGGTTGTGAAGTGGTGGAAGTCCTTTACTTGGTAAAGGCAGTGTTGTCTGGGAAGGCACTTTAAGAAGAATATCTAAGAACTCTCAACTGAAGGTTGAGGACTGGAGTAGGTTGGTTATAACCGAACCAGTATAAAATTCTTTGTGTTAAGCTTTTCTCCCTTGCCTTTTACTTGCATAAATCTTTGAGAAAAACTCTATCACGATTCTAATTAGGAGGTCTCGTGAAAACCTTATTGATCAAAATCAGAAAGCTTTTAAGAGACTCAAACCTTAAGTCATTTTCTTAAAATTCCTCAGAAAGGAACTTTCTCAGAAAGACTAAGCTCTCAGAAGCTTAATCTTCTCAGAAAGCGTTTTCCCCTGCAAACTCTTAATCCTACCTTCTGAGTAAAAACAGCTTTCTAAGTAAAAGTTTTAAGAAGCAATTTTTAAAACTTGCACGATTCAACCCCCCCTTCTCGTGCACACATACACTTTCAATTGGCATCAGAGCTCGGTCCTTAAGGGGTTGAGAACTTCGCAGTGTCAAGGAAAAAGATCCACGAAGGGAAATATGAATTCACCAGCTGCATTCATATCAGATGGGGCTTCAATAAACAGACCTCCGATGTTTCTCGGAGACAGCTTCGACTACTGGCGTGACAGGATGACGCTGTTCATCAAGCACACTAGTTTGGACTTATGGGATAGGATCGAGAATGGAGACTATCAGCCTCTGCAGACAATTACAGAGGATGCTGTAGTTGCAACAGACGCTGAGCCAGGAGTGGCACCTCCAGCACTCAGAACCTATACAAGACGAGTCCCTAAGGACGAATGGACTCAAGAGATGAAGGAGAAGATACAACTCAACTTCAAAGCTAAATACATTCTTCTCTGCGCCTTGCCCAAGGTAGAATACGACAAGATTGTGTCGTGTGATACCGCTCAAGAAATTTGGGAGAGATTACACATGCTGCATGAAGGAAATGATGAAGTCAAGGAAACCAAGGTGTCAATGCTCGTACATAAGTACGAGTCCTTCTGCATGCAACCTGAGGAAACCATTGACAACATGTCAATAAGGTTTCTCCACATCATAAATCAGCTAAAAGTCTTGGGAAAGACTTACTCCAATGCTGAGATGGTGAGGAAAATTCTCAGAAGCCTCTCTGCCAAGTGGCGCCCAAAGGTGACGGCGATCCAAGAAGCAAAGGATCTAAACCAGCTGGGTTTAGATGTATTGTTTGGCTCACTCAGAACTCACGAGATTGAGCTTGAAGGACTACTTGGAGGACCATCTTCATCCTCAAGACCTCAGAAAGCTCTGGCTCTGAAAAGTCAGATCAAAAAGACTTCAAAAGCCCTAAAGGCTGAAGAAATATCTGAGTCTGAAAACGATCAAAACTCAAGTTCCGATGAAGATGACATCTCTCTTCTAGTAAGGAAAATGAAGAAAGCTTGGAAGAGAAGACCAAGCAAAGACAAAGAGATCACCCCTAGAAAAGGAAAGTCAAAGCCTTTTGATGCCACATGTTTCGGCTGTGGAGAAAAGGGCCACTTCAGAACGGAGTGCCCTCAGAACAAGGGAAAGAAGAAGTTCATTCCCAAGAAGAAGAAGAAGGCAATGGCTGCTACATGGAGTGACTCAGAAGAGGAAGGCTCTGAGTCAGAAAGTGAAGAGGAAGCCAATGTCTGCTTCATGGTCGGTACTGACCATATTCTGGAAACAGAATCTGAGTCAGAAGAGGTACCAAACTCTCCTCCTCTCTCATACTCATACAATGAGATCTCAGAACTCTATGAAGAGCTTCTGAGAGACTCAAACGAATTAGCTAACAATTTCAGCAAACTAAGAAAGTCTTTTAAATCCTTAGAAGCTGAAAATGCTAGACTAATTCAAGAAGTAGAGAACCTAAGGCTTGAAAGAGATGACTTTAAAAATAGATATCTTGAAAGTCACAACCTCTATCAAGCTTTAGAAACAATGTCTTTTGTAACTGTTGAAAAAGCCGAACTGGCTTTGATAGAATTACAAAAGACAAATGAGCTTCTCACTTCTGACTTAGTTAAGATGGTCAAGGGTGAAAAAATGATGACACTCTTGCTTGGTGGTCAAAGACCTTACAAGGATAAGAGTGGACTTGGTTATGAAGAAATCTTCGAACCAAATGATATTGATCCATCCTTAACTAAATCACCTCGCACGTGCATTGCATGTTTTAAGAGTGGCCATGGTTCTGAAAAATGTCCTATGTTGGAAAAAGGAAAAATCTCTAAGCCTCAGAAGGCTCAAAAGAAAACTCAGAAAGCAAAGCCTTCTAAGAAGACTAATCCCTCTCAGAAGGGTAAAACTTCTCAGAAAGCAAGTGCTTCTGAAAAGGGCAAACAAAAGGTCTCTGACTATCAAAACCATGACCCCTCTAAGAAAAGAAGGCAAAAGTCCAAGAAAGCTAACAAGCAAGGACCCAACAAAGAATGGGTACCTAAATCTGTCAACTTTGTGACTGCAGGTGCATCATCAAGCGCTGCTCCACCACCACGATGAGCAGTGGTACCTTGACAGTGGCTGCTCAATGCACATGACTGGAAGCAAGCACTGGTTCGGAAGTCTCAAGCACAAGAAAGGCGGAACGGTGCGATTCGGTGATGGCGCTAAGGGAAAAGTCACTGCAATCGGAGATGTTGGTAAGGATTCCTCTCACCAAATCTCAGATGTACTTTTGGTCGATGGCTTAACTCACAATCTATTAAGCATTAGTCAATTTTGTGACAAAGGCTTAAAGGTTGAGTTATATGCCAAGTATTGTCATGTGATTAATCTCACAAATGACAAGATCGTTCTGGAAGGAAAACGTGTTGGTAACATCTATGTTATCCATCTGGATGATCTAAAGGATCAAAACGTGGAATGCCTTGTCTCTGTCCAAGAAGACAAATGGCTATGGCATAAGAAACTTGGTCATGCCCATATGAGACTTCTTTCTGAGCTCTCTCAGAAAGGACTTGTAAAGGGCCTTCCCAGCATTAAGTATCAGAAGGATGCAACCTGCGACTTCTGTGAAAGAGGGAAACAGACCAAGGCTTCCTTTCCCTGTAAAAGTGGTATCTCTACTCAGAAACCACTGGAACTGCTCCACATGGATCTCTTCGGACCAACCAGAACAACCTCCCTTTCTGGAAAACGCTATGGTCTTGTCATAGTGGATGATTACTCCAGATTCACTTGGGTTTTCTTTCTAGCTTCTAAGGAATAAACTTTTGAGAAGTTCAAAGCATTTGCAAAAAGAGTTTCAACTGAAAAGGATTCGCACATTCATGCCATTAGATCAGATCATTGTGGTGAATTTGAGAATCATGTCTTTGAAAAGCTTTGTGAAAATCTGGGCATTGCTCACGAATTCTCATCTCCCATAACTCCTCAACAAAATGGAGTAGCTGAGAGAAAGAATCGAAGCCTTCAAGAGATGGCAAGAACAATGCTCTTAGAAAGTGGACTTTCAAAAGGTTTCTGGGCTGAAGCAGTTAATACTTCATGCTACATTCAGAATCGAGTCTTTCTGAGACCAATTCTGAAAAAGACACCTTACGAGCTATGGAAGAATAAAATACCAAACATTTCTTATTTCCATGCATTTGGTTCTTCTTGTTTTATTCTCAACACAAAGGACAAACTCTCTAAGTTTGATCCTAAGTCCGATGATGGATACTTCCTAGGATACTCCTCAGTCTCTAAAGCTTACAGAGTATATAACAAAAGGAGTAAATGTGTTGAAGAGACAATCCATATTAAGTTCAAAGAACTTAGTAAGGACATGTTTCAGAAAGATGCTAACTTAGAAGATGAGTTTGAGAAACTCAACATCACTTCTGAGAAAGCCAAAAAGAAAATTCTTATAGATGATGAGACTGATTTCCAACCCATGGAACAACCATCTCCATCTAAAGAAAAATCCAGTAGCATCATCGAAGCTCCAGAACCTAGAGAATCTACTTCTCCAAATGCAATGGAACCTAGACTCTCAGAAGGTCAAGCTTCTAATGACTCAGAAAGAGAACCCTCTGTGTCTCCTTCTCAGAATCTTACTCCTAAAGGGATTAGAGGCTCAAGAGACTTGAAGAACGTCTCTCAGAATGAAGTCTTGGGTAATCCAGAACGTGGCGTAAGAACCAGAAGGAACTATACAAATCTTGCTATGGTTTCTGAGCTTGAACCAGACTCCATAGAAGAGGCGTTAGATGATCCGAACTGGGTAAATGCCATGCAGGATGAACTTGACCAATTCGAGAGAAATCAAGTTTGGAAACTAACTCAGAAGCCCAAAGGCAAGAGTATCATTGGGACTAAATGGGTGTTTCGAAACAAACTTGATGAAAACGGTCAAGTCGTGAGAAACAAGGCCAGCTTGGTTGCTCAAGGGTACAACCAACAAGAAGGGATAGACTATGATGAAACTTTCGCTCCAGTCGCAAGATTGGAAGCTATCAGAATGTTGCTAGCTTTTGCTGCACACAAAGGTTTCAAACTCTATCAGATGGACGTTAAATCTGCCTTCTTGAATGGATACCTTTCTGAGGAAGTTTATGTAAAACAACCTCCTGGTTTTGTGAATGATGCATTCCCGGATCACGTATTTAAGCTTACAAAGGCTCTCTATGGTCTAAAACAAGCTCCAAGAGCTTGGTACGATAGATTAAGCTCTTTCCTAATTAAAAACGGATTCTCAAGAGGGAAAGTGGACACAACTCTCTTTACACTCTCAGAAGACTCTGGCTTCTTGATTGTCCAGATTTATGTTGATGACATAATATTTGGCGCAACCAATGAATGCCTTTGCAAAGAATTCTCCAAGCTTATGCAAGGAGAATTCGAGATGAGCATGATGGGAGAATTAAAATTCTTTCTAGGATTGCAAATCAAGCAAGAGTCAGAAGGGACAGTTATCCACCAAGAGAAGTATACCAAAGAACTTCTGAGGAAGTTTCTGATGGATAAGGCCAAGCCCATGAGCACTCCCATGCATCCCTCTCAAGTAATTGACTTGGATGAAGATGGTGAGAAAGTCTCAGAAAGCAACTATCGAGGAATGATTGGCTTACTTCTCTACTTAACTGCCTCCAGACCAGATATCCAACTCAGTATTGGGATCTGTGCTAGATTCCAGTCTAAGCCTAAGCAATCACATTTAACTGCAGTTAAACGAATTTTACGATATTTAAGTGGAACTACTAATCTTGGTCTTTGGTACGAGAAAGGTTGTTCTTCAGATGTTGTAGGATACTGTGATGCTGACTACGCTGGAGATAGGATCGATCGCAAAAGCACAAGTGGCCGTTGCTGCTTCTTTGGAAAATGCTTGATCACTTGGTCTTGCAAGAAGCAAAATACGATCGCCCTATCAACTGCTGAAGCTGAATATGTGTCTGCTGCGAACTGCTGTTCTCAGATGCTATGGATTAAGAATCAGCTACTTGATTATCAATTAAGGTACACCAAAATTCCTATCCTCTGCGATAATACAAGTGCTATCAACTTAGCTAAGAATCCTATTCAGCATTCTCGATCCAAGCACATTGATATAAAACATCATTTTATTCGGGATCATGTGCAAAAAGGCGACATTGAAATCAAATTTGTGAATACTGAGGATCAAATCTCAGATATATTTACAAAGTCTTTACCCGAGGATCGTTTCAATGTTCTGAAAGGACTTCTCAATCTAAGACGTTTCTAAGTACTTTGAAATTAAAAACTTTTTCTTAGAAACCCCCCCTTAGTCCTAGTTTAGACTCTGAGACAAACTATAGAACTAAGCTTCTGAGCTTGAAGTAGGAAAACACAGAAAACACTATCTGAGAAAATTTGTTCTCAGAAGACTCATTCCTCAGAAAGGAGATCTTCTGAAACATTTCTCAGAAGGGGCGTTTCTCAGAAGGACCACTTCTCTCAGAAAGGTACCTTCCGAGAAACAAGTTACCAACGGTAACTTTTGGATAAGCGTCAGAAACGGCTAGTTACAAGCCTTTTCTATAAATACTCATGGCATTGTTTCATTTGAGCACTTTGCGCTTAAAACATACCAAATCCTCTCCTCGCTTTCCAATCCTCATCTGTTCTCTCTCTCGTTCTTCTCTATCTCCTCACATTTCTTCACAAACTTAAACCTTCTTCCTAATGGCCTCCTCTGGAGAAATTAAGGGCTTAATGAGAAACAACCTCAATGAAGTATCAGAAGATATTCTCTACGACAATGAGGAAATGCAATCCCTATTCCACAAGACTTATCTTCCAAGAAATCTTGCTATGGGAAGGGTACTACCTCTCAACGTCTACAATCAAGTGGATGAACTTCAACTCACCTTTCTTAAGCAACCTGGATGGCCAGCCATGATGAGCTCAGAGGACGTATGTTACCCTAATGTGGTGAGAGCATTCTATTCGCAAATAGAAAGGTTCACCAACAAAGGGGTAAAAAGCACGATTGCTGATCAGCAAATACGCTTCTCCTCCTCTGACATCAACAAAGTTTTCAAGACCTTGAATGGTGGTGCTGTCATCGCCGACGATCCAGATTGGGTCAAGGAGGTAGATGACTCTGAAGAAGAAGTGGTGACACTTCTGACTGGTAGCAACAGTCTACCACTGAAGGGCGTAAAGGTGCCTCATCTTACGCAAGAGGCCATAATCATCTTCTCAGTCGTTCAACATACCCTTCTCCCTCGGATTGGAGACATGGGGAACGTTACCACCATGGATGCATGCCTACTGTACCACCTGCTGAAGAAGGAAAGAGTAGATTTTGGGAGGATGGTGCTCAACTACATGATGCATCAAGCCCATCCTAAGAGGGCTCTCACAAGTTTACCTTACGGAAGCCTTCTGACCAGAATCCTTGACCACTTCTCTTTTCCTCTTGAAGACTATGAATACGTCTTCAACCACAGCAAATTCACCATGGTCACCTTCAACAACATCAAGAAGAAGAAGGTACCAGAGACGGGGGCACCTAAGAAGAAGGAGGAAGCAAGGCCTTACAAGGGAGCTGCTAGCACCAAACAGCCCTCTAAGGCTGAGAAAGGAAAGGAAAAGGCTTCTGACCCCTCAGAAAGGAAGAAGAAGCAGCCAAAGGTGACTTACCCTTCTCCAACAATGGTGACAAGGAGTATGGCTTCTGAGGAAGCTCAGAAGACTCCTCAGAAGAAACCTGAGGTTGTTGAGGCTGCTGAAGACTCAGAAGAAACGACATCTGAGCAACCCATGACCAGAAAAAGGAAAGCGCCTCCAACTCTCCAAGTCCCAGACGTGCCACCCGAAGGGAAAAGGAAACGTGGTCGTTTGGTAAAAACTTACTCTAAAACTCCACCTTCCTTTCTTAAATCTTCTTCTACTTCAATTCCTGTTTCTGATTCTATTGCTGGTTTTAAACCCACCAAATTTAAAACTAAACTCCTGCATTCCTTGAATTATCAGGGAAAGTCTCACAAAGGAGTGGAGATAAAAACCACTAAGAAACAGAGCCCGCCGAAGTTGACGGGTAAAGAAATTGTAGCAGTTACTGCTACTGCTGCCACCACCGCTACCGCTACTGCTGCTGCTGTTGAAGAAGAAGCAGAAGCTTCTCATCACTCCTCCCCCTCTGGGAATGTCTCCCCTCCCAGAGAAGACGTTCAGGGGCATGGAGGAAATGTTGTTGATTCTTCTTCCAAAGAAGAAGATGCGGCAAGCTTTCGCATTGAGCATCGCACTCCAGATGCTGGAAGCTCCAAGAAAGAGCCCCAGAAGAAGCCCTCTGAGGTTTCTATGGCGGAACTTTCTGAGGCAACATCAACTGAAGTTGCTACTGTGAATGCTGAGTCATTGGCTCAGGCGATGCTTGACGTCCAGAAGGAACTAAATCAACCTTCTGAGATCCCTTTGGAACATGAGGAAACTCATGTCTCAACACATGAAGTAGTGCCAGGGACCACCAGCACTGGGCTCAGCTCAGAGGTGGGCGCTGACGCTACCATGGCTGCCGGAGTTTCAGCAGTTGAGGCATTTGTTACCCACAGTTCCTTAGAAGGAACTCTATCTGAGAAGGACTCTCAGAAGAAACCAGCGGTTCCTCCTCTTGATCTCACAGAAGTTCCTCCTCCATCCTTCAATCAACAGGGTCCTACCTTCTCAATTACGGATTCGATGATTAGTCCTGGCTTCCAGCTGGGAAGAATGGTAGTAACACCACCCTCTGTGCAATTTCGACCTTTCTTTGGTCGAACTGAGAAGTTGAAATGCATTGAAGCCATACATAGCCAGATCTCCACTTTCAACCTCTTCGAAAATGCTCAGACTTCTGGTGCTATGGAGCAACCATCAGCTCGGCAACCCTCAGATATAGACCTTGCTCTAGTTTCTGAGGACACTCAGAGGCAGCCTTCTACTGAACTCGCTGCTATTGAAGGCAAAGCTGTCCAAGAAGAAGCACTTCCTGAATATCAAACGAGGAATATCATCGATGAAGTACTTGAGGCTGAAGTCTCTCGTCCCCCTTCATCTCAACCCTCTTCTTCTCAACAGCCTTCCACTGCCTCTGAACACCTCCAGAATGCGCTCAGAATGCGACTCAGAGCGAGATTCTCATGGAGATATGCCAGCTGCTACGCTACATTTCCAGAAGACAGTAGTTCTAAGTCGATGATGGCGTTTATGTCTTAGCCACCCTTTTTGATATAACAAAGGGGGAGTAGATAAATGATAAAATTTGGTACATGGGCTATACGTAAACACTAGGCTAGGACTTAGGGGGAGCAACAGCTTAGGGGGAGCCAAATATTTTGTATCTATACAAAACCATCAATGAAAAATCATTATTTTGGCATCTCATGTTTTACTTAATTTTATGCTTATTTTTATTATTTGGCATCTCTTGATTTACTTAGCCTGGTATTTCTGAATTTCACATATATATTCATCAAGAAATACACGTTATGTAATTGATAATCACAAACAGTAATCATATAATGCATACTTTAACTGTTGATTATCAAAACCTTCTAAGAAAATAACTAAGCCTTCTCCCAGAAAGCTAAGTTAGTTTCTAAGAAAGCAAAAGTGCATTCTGAATAAGTTGTCAACTTACCCAGAAACACTTCTGAACTTAAGCAAAATTATTATCTTAAGACTTAAGTTGTTATCATCAAAAAAGGGGAGATTGTAAGCTCCAGAACCCTTCTGAAAGAATTAGGCATAATTCTCATAGAGTTATGAAAGTTTTAATGATAACAAGGTAAGCCATAAGTATAAAAATTTTACTTAAGGTTTTGCTAACATGTGCGCTAAGTGTCTCAGAAAGCTTTAAATTATTGCAATACCATGAGCAAAGATCAAGACAAAACATCAAGTAACCTCGAGATCAATTGATAAAATCATAGCGCCAAAGATATCAGAAAGAATGTCTCAGAAGCGCAGAAGGTGAAAACATGTTTCTGAGGAAAGAACACTGTCGCCTCAGAAGGGTCTCAGAAGACCTTGCGACTAGTAGTTCTCAAAAGGGTCTTCCCTCAGAAGGTTCGCCTCAGAAGTCCGTACAACTCTCAGAAAGTTGGACTCAGAAGCAGCCAAGTGTCTGGACTCAAAGGATTGCAAGCAGTCTCAGAAAGCTCGCTACAACTAGCCAAGGAAGTGGGAACACGCGCACTGTGCAGTTCTGAAAAGTTCCTCATTTCGCGCTGACTGTAGCAGGGAGCCGTTCTGAAAAGGACACAGCCACATAAGCAAAGTGAAAGCTTCTAATTTCGCGGCTCTTTAATGCCTATATATATGAGTTCAATTCCAGAGCAATGTGACGAAACTCTTGCGCTAAAAACTCTTGATTAAACGTGCAAAAACTCTGTTGAATTGAAAATCATTTTGCGAAATCTTAGAACTTTCTCAGAAAGACAATTTTTTACGAAATTGTTCTTCTAACTTTTCAAAATCTTCTAGTTCTGAATTGGTGTAAATTCTTACATTTGTAAGTTAAATCTAGAAGTCTACTAAGGGTCAAATTAAGTGTGTAACTTAATCTTAGTAGTTGATTTTCGAAGCAAAAACAACTTTCCGAAAAACGCAAAGTCCTTCGTTGTTTGAAGGCAGTTTTAAGTCCTCTGGTGTTTGAGGCAAAAGTTCAAAGTCCTTAAGTGTTTAAGGCAAGGAAGTCCTCTAGTGTTGGAGGCAAGGAAGTCCTCTAGTGTTGGAGGCAAGGAAGTCCTTAATTGTTTAAGGCAAGGAAGTCCTCTAGTGTGAGGCAAGGAAATCCACTTCGGGTTGTGAAGTGGTGGAAGTCCTTTACTTGGTAAAGGCAGTGTTGTCTGGGAAGGCACTTTAAGAAGAATATCTAAGAACTCTCAACTGAAGGTTGAGGACTGGAGTAGGTTGGTTATAACCGAACCAGTATAAAATTCTTTGTGTTAAGCTTTTCTCCCTTGCCTTTTACTTGCATAAATCTTTGAGAAAAACTCTATCACGATTCTAATGAAGAGGTTTCGTGAAAACCTTATTGATCAAAATTAGAAAGCTTTTAAGAGACTCAAACCTTAAGTCATTTTCTTAAAATTCCTCAGAAAGGAACTTTCTCAGAAAGACTAAGCTCTCAGAAGCTTAATCTTCTCAGAAAGCGTTTTCCGCTGCAAACTCTTAATCCTTCCTTCTGAGTAAAAACAGCTTTCTAAGTAAAAGTTTTAAGAAGCAATTTTTAAAACTTGCACGATTCAACCCCCCCCTTCTCGTGCACACATACACTTTCACATCGTTTGGTGTATCAGATTATACCTCGTCACGTACAAGCTGAGATTTTTAAATTACGTTCTCTTACGAAAATTATTGGCCCTATTTTCCGCGTATCCCTAATTTCAAACTTAAACTCTGAAACAAGATGATAATTTCCGGTAATTAACTCTATGTGACTTAAGCATAAAGAGGTAATTATTGGGGTGTTACAGAAACCATTCACGTTTTTCCTTGTTGTATACAAATCTTCCAGGAAATTCTGCATATGTTAATTCTTTCCCCTCACCATATATAGTGTTTGCTTCCATCCAAGCTTCAAATATAGACTTTTTATCCTTACTTCTAGAAACAACATCATCAAGTCTTTCATTATCTCTAAAGATCACTAACTGCTGATTTGGAAGGTGGATGTTTAATCTTTGAACAGAAGGCCACCTATGATGGATATCAAATGCGAAAATTCTCCAAATAGCTTCACACGGAGATAAGTAACGACAATCATAGTAATTCTTTATCTCGTCTACCACAGTTGGATTTTGAGGATCACTTGACGGTTGTGATACATAAGCAGTAACTCTATCAGGACCTTTATTAACATACTTGAAGAGATACTTGATGGAATTTGATTTGTTACAATACTCAATATTGATATGGGCTTGATATTTCATTAACAACTTAGGATTGTACGGCACAACAAACATGTTGTCCATTTCAACTCCTTTCTTTGTTGTTGTAATGCATGTATTTCTTCTCCGATAAACTGGATATCCGTCTTTATCAAAAGAAGTATCCCCAACAAAGCTCTTCGGATAGAACTTGGAGCATTTTCCTTCTATCATACATGGTGATTGGCGATTTGACGCACCACATGGACCATGCATCATAAACCTGTTAGAATTTTTATGGACTTAATGTAAATATAAATATGTGTTATTATAAGGTTTAGCCCAATATTAAAGTGATCTGGTAAATTTAATTATTATTAGTGTATGGGCATAAACATCTTATTAAGTGAGTATGGGCTTGTATATGTGTAGATACCATTTGGGTCCAGTTACTAATTCTATGATGGGTTGAATTAGAAACTAGGGTTATGTTTGTTTATAAATAGGTTATGGTCCCCAAACTGTGAGTGCAGCCTCCTTTTCTGTCATCCCATCAGCAGAGAGGTAGAACCCTAACATTCTACAGAGCACTCATAAGTTTGGAAGATCAACCGATCAAAATTGAGGAGACCCAAACATCAATCATTTCTATGGCATCATCAGGTACGCTTCCACATTTGTTTCTTTATCTTCTTCATGATTTAATATGAATGGTGTTGGGGATTTTATGGATTTAATTTAGGGTTTATTCCAACAAGTGGTATCAGAGCCATTCATAATTGAATCATTGAGAAAATAATGATGTATTGATGTTTGTAATTTAGAACCAATTTTTTTTTTCACGGTCGATTCTTCCTGTTTCCGATTTGTCGATTGTATATATAAATAGCGCTGTTCTTATTTTTCTGCCGATTGAATATTTGGGCCGTGGAAAAATTAAGGAACATTTCATAATTGCTTTTCGATTTGTACCTTTCGTGGAAAAATTAAGGAACACGTATGTATTGTTCATGATGATTACATATAATGCATATATGCACTAACTTTGTTTTTCTTTTCGGATTCATCATGTGTTAGCATTTATATATATATGATTATACATATGGTAGTCTTCTGCTCCGATAATGATTATATATATTCATGATTTTTTTTTATTTTATTTTTACGGTGATGTATATATATATATATATATATATATATATATATATCAAATATCAGGACTGCAGCTTTGATTTTACATGATGCTTCGGTATTCTTTTTAATATAAATATACTGTTAATCTTTATTGTCTTGTATATATATTATGTGATGTGATATGATTCATACATATTATATATATATTTTCGATGATAATATATGTGTGCTGGTTCTGGTATATATATATATATATATTTAATTGTATTTTATATAACAATTTGAGTTTTGGAATGAATTGATTGAAACAATATGCTGCCAAAGTAGCCTCTATTGGCTAGATTAATTTATTCTAAAACATTGGGATAATTATGAGAATGTAATTTAAACATATATCGATCGGCCTAAAGGAAGATCTGTATTTGGCTAAATTACATGCTCACTTGTGGTGATAAATATGTGACAATTATTAGGTTCCATGTGAATAATAAGTCGATCCAAAGATAGGCTTGTTGTTTGACAGGATTTATTGTCAATATTTGATTACTACGTCAAGAGTACCACTTACAAATTGATATTTCTGTCCAAAGATTAAATATTAATGTTGTGCTAGGCATCTTGTGATGGGTCTTACCATTATTTAAATTTATTTGTAACCTTATGTGATTATGATGTTTTGTTCTGATTTTATTTTTCAGTTAATTCCGCTTCTGTGATATCTGTCAATATCAACTCTATTCCCATTTTAAATGGGAGTAACTTTAAGGACTGGAAAGAGAACATTATGATTGTTCTTGGCTGCATGGACATAGACCTTGCATTAAGGACTGATGAGCCTACCCCTCTTACGGAAGCAAGTTCCGCTGAACAAAAGCGGGATTTTGAGAGGTGGGAGCGATCAAATCGCTTGTGTCTTATGATCATGCAGCGTGGTGTTCCAGAAGCATTCAGGGGCATTGTGTCCGAAAATGTGGTTCTTGCTAAGCAATTTCTTGAGGAAATTGAAAAGCGCTTTGCTAAAAGCGATAAGGCTGAAACTAGTACGATTTCATCGAACTTGATTTCAATGAAGTATACGGGCAAAGGAAACATAAGGGAGTACATCATGGAGATGTCTCATCTCGCTTCAAAACTAAAGGCACTAAAGCTAGAGCTATCTGATGATTTGCTCGTGCATTTGGTTTTGATTTCTCTTCCTGCACAATTCAGTCAATTTAAGGTCAGTTATAATTGTCAAAAGGACAAATGGACTCTGAATGAGCTCATTTCTCATTGTGTGGAAGAAGAGGATAGGTTGAAGCGAGAAAAGGTTGAAAGTGCCCACTTAGCAAGTACCTCCAAGGACAAAAATAAAAAAAGAAAGAAGGATAAAGAAGCTGCAAATATCCCTGTTCAAAACAAACAACAACTTAAGCAAACTGAGACTGAGGTATCTGGTTGTTTCTTTTGCAACGGTACGGGTCATGTGAAGAAGAATTGTACCAAATATCACGCATGGCGTGTCAAGAAAGGTACATTTCATGCTTTTGTTTATTCTGAGGTTAATTTGGCTTCAGTACCAAGACATACTTGGTGGATAGATTCTGGTGCTACTACTCATGTAAGTGTGTCTATGCAGGGTTGCCTGAATTACTGAAGGCCAAGTGATGCTGAAAGATTCATCTATGTGGGCGATGGTAAAGCAACTAAAGTTGAGGCTGTATGAACTTTTAGGTTATTGCTAAAGACTGGATTTTATTTGGATTTGAAAGACACTTTTGTTGTACCGTCTATAAGACGGAATTTGGTTTCTGTTTCCGTTTTAGACAAATCTGGTTATTATTGTTCATTTGGAAACAATCAGTTTAATCTTTCTCAAAATTCAAATATTATTGGAACAGGTTCTTTGGTATTTTGTGATAACCTATATTTAATTGATATTATTGCCTCGTTTAATGAAACCTTGCATGTTGATTCACGCGGTGTGAAACGCAAATTAACCAATGAGAATTCTGCCTCACTTTGGCATAAGCGTTTAGGACACATATCCAAACAAAGGATTAAAAGGCTTATGTCTGGTGGAATTCTTGACTCCCTTGATTTGACAGACTTTCAAGTCTGTGTTGAGTGCATTAAGGGGAAACAAACAAGCATAAAGAGACTTGGTGCCAATAGATCTTCAGATGTCTTAGAACTAATTTTTACGGATATCTGTGGACCATTCCCTACGGCTTCATGGAATGACCAAAGATATTTTATTATGTTTATAGACGATTTTTCTCGATATGGTTACCTTTATCTCATTCATAAGAAGTCTCAATCACTGGACGTGTTTAAGGCATTTAAAGCTGAGGTTGAGAATCAACTTGGCAAAAGAATTAAGGCCATTAGATCTGACCGTAATGGTGAATACTATGGTAGATATGATGGGTCAGGTGAACAACGTCCAGGACCATTTGCCAAATTCCTAGAGGAACACGGTATCGTCCCACAGTATACAATGCCGGGTACTCCTAGCATGAATGGTGTTGCTTAGAGACGAAACAGAACATTAAAGGATATGGTAAGAAGTATGATCAGTCATTCTATCTTGCCAGAATCACTCTGGGGAGAGGCATTAAAAACTGCAGCTTATATCCTTAACAGAGTTCCAACAAAAGCACTAGCCAAAAGTACTCCTTATGAATTGTGGACTGGTAATAAGCCAAGTTTAAAACACTTTCATATTTGGGGTTGTCCAGCTGAGGCAAGGCCTTATAGGCCAAATGAAAAGAAATTGGACTCAAGGACGGTTAGTAGTTATTTTGTTGGATATTTTGAACGGTCTCGGGGGTATAAATTTTATGATCCCACAACTAAGTCAATTTTTGAGACGGGGAATGCTCAATTTTTTGAGGATGTTGAGTTTGGGGGGAGAAATGAGGTTAGAGATATTGCCTTTGAAGAGGAAAATAATTCTCTTCCTATTATTATTGTTGAGAATGATCAGGTTTCTATTCCTGATGTAGTTCAAGAAACAATACCAGATCCACAAGGCAATATTGAAATTCTTCCCAATCAAGATTTTCAAGTTATTCTAGAAGAACAAACTCAACAACCTCAAGAGCAAGTGCCATTAAGGAGATCCACTAGAGAAAGGAAAAATGCAATTTCGGATGATTATGTTGTATTTCTCCAAGAACATGAGAATGATAATGGATTGATGGAAGATGATCCAATCAACTTTCAACAAGTCATGGAAAGTGCTAATTCTCATAAGTGGATTGATGCCATGAAGGAAGAGATTAAGTCCATGAAAGACAATGACGTTTGGGAACTCACTTCATTACCTGAAGGTATGAAGCCTATTGGTTGCAAATGGATATTTAAAACCAAACGGGATTCAAAGGGTAATGTAGAGACATATAAGGCACGTCTTGTTGCAAAAGGCTTTACCAAAGGGAAGGCATTGATTACAATGAGACTTTCTCTCCGGTTTCATCGAAAGACTCTTTTAGGACTATAATGGCATTAGTAGCACATTTTGATCTTAAGTTACACATCAGATGGACGTAAAAACTGCGTTTCTCAATGGTGACATTGATGAGACAATTTATATGGTGCAACTAGAAAATTTTATATTAGAAGAAACAAAAGATATGGTTTGCAAATTAAAGAAATCCATCTATGGGCTTAAGCAAGCTTCTCGTCAATGGTATCACAAATTTCACGAAGTTGTTCTCTCATTTGGTTT
Source organism: Aeschynomene evenia (assembly GCA_013621005.1). NCBI lineage: Eukaryota > Viridiplantae > Streptophyta > Magnoliopsida > Fabales > Fabaceae > Aeschynomene > Aeschynomene evenia. Next base: position 1,796,117 of record CM024272.1, on the reverse strand, counting down.
TGAGATGAATTTGGTTGATGATTGTGTATACCACAAGTTCAGTGGGAGTAAGTGTATTTTTCTGGTATTATATGTTGATGACATACTGCTTGCCAGCAATGATTTAGCCTTATTATATGAAACCAAGAAATTTCTATCAAAGAAATTTGAGATGAAAGATCTTGGAGAGACTTCTTTGGTATTAGGAATTCAGATACATCGAGATCATTCTCGAGGTACTCTTGGATGATCACAAAAGAGCTATATTGAAAAAGTACTCAAGAGATTTGGCATGCAGAATTGTAAGCCAGGAGATTCCCATGTTGCTAAGGGAGACAAATTTAGTCTCAGTCAATGTCCCAAGAATGATTTTGAAACTAAAGAAATGCAAAAGGTACCATATGCTTCGGCAGTGGGAAGTCTTATGTATGTCCAAGTATGTACGCGTCCGGACCTTGCGTACATTGTTGGGATGTTAGGCAGATATTTAAGCAACCCGGGAATGGATCATTGGGTAGCAGCCAAACGGGTCTTGCGGTATCTTTAGAGAACAAAACATTACATGCTCACATATAAGAAGTAGGATAAATTGGAGATCATTGGCTATTCGGATTCCGACTTTGCTGGATGTCAAGACAATCGTAGATCCACTTCAGGCTATACTTTTATACTTGCTGGAGGAGCAATTTCTTGGAAGAGTGCCAAGCAGACACTCGTTGCTTCTTCCACCATGGCAGCTGAGTTCATAGCCTGTTATGAGGCATCCAATCATGTTGTATGGCTGGGGAATTTTGTCACAGGGCTGCAAATTTTGGATGGAATTGAAAGACCACTTAAGTTATTTTGTGACAATAAGTCTGCAGTCCTTTATTCCAACATCAACAGGAGTTCGTCAAAGTCAAAGCACACATAGACATCAAGTTACTGGTTGTTAAGGAAAGAGTACAGAGTGGTCAGTTGTCTATAGAGCACATTGGTACAAACTCCATGATTGCGGATCCGCTTACTAAAGGATTACCACCCAAGGTCTTTCATGAGCACACAGCTCATATGGGTGTGATATCATTTGATGATATGTTGTTTTAGTGGGAGTATTGTGCATTTAGGTGCTTAACTGTTTATGAATAGACATTATGTTTATGGATTTTTTCTGCAGAAATAATAAAGTATTCAGTTTCTTTTATACTCTGTCTCAATTTTTGTATGGTATCATCAGGAATATCGTTGGACCAATTGGAAATAGGCATGTGTGATCACATTACGTGTAATTTCCATGCTACGCATCCATACTCGATCTATGTCATTTGATTATGATGATATCTGTGATCATGGAAAACTTAGTTATGAAAGATATGACGAAAGTTGCCTTGATCCTATATCAATATAGTTGATGGGCGAGATTGTTTAAAGATGTTTTTGACATAATAGCAAATTTAGAGCTCATAAAGTTATGGTTTTGTATTTATATATACACATATGTCCAAGTGGGAGATTGTTATAATTTTTATGGACTTAGTGTAAATATAAATATGTGCTATTATAAGGTTTAGCCCAATATTAAAGTGATCTGGTAAATTTAATTATTATTAGTGTATGGGCATAAACATCTTATTAAGTGAGTATGGGCTTGTATATATGTAGATACCATTTGGGCCCAGTTGCTAATTCTATGATGGGCTGAATTAGAAACTAGGGTTATGTTTGTTTATAAATAGGTTATGGTCCCCAAACTGTGAGTGCAGCCTCCTTTTCTGTCATCCTATCAGCAGAGAGGTAGAACCCTAACATTCTACAGAGCACTTATAAGTTTGGAAGATCAACCGATCAAAATTGAGGAGACCCAAACATCAATCATTTCTATGGCATCATCAGGTACGCTTCCACATTTGTTTCTTTATCTTCTTCATGATTTAATATGAATGGTCTTGGGGATTTTATGGATTTAATTTAGGGTTTATTCCAACAAAACCTTGTTACAACCTCATGCAAGCGGGGATATTTGATCTTATCTGGTAACTTAGCAGATATTACTTGGTCAATCTGTTGTGGAGTTAGTAATTTATCATTTGGGTGTAACCACAACAGGATATGAGCATGTGGCAATCCCCTTTTTTGAAATTCTATCGTGTACATGCCTCAAACACAAAAAGGCACGAAAAAGACCTTATAATGGTACCAAAAGCAAAGTAAAACATAACATAGATAGATAATAAATGCACTACAACAAAATTACACATCTCCGTCACTCAATTTATTTTTTATCTATATTGATCTCATAACTACCTTTTTTTCAAATCTTTATGATACTCCAAAAAATCCAATAAATATTATGTGTATAGATACTTTAATAATAATTTTATATAATCGCAAGAAGTAATAATAAAGTTGATATGGCACCAAATTTAAAAAAAATTTCAAAGTACCAAAAAATGACATTTTATCACAAATTTAAAAGACGTTTATTGAAAAAATGTATTGTCTCTTTACCTGCTATGACGACACCAAAGAAGCACCCTTTCTTCAGGTCAGACATCATATGATCTAATTTGACCTGGAACAATCTACATGTAATATCGGGTCGATCCTCAGGTCTGATTCCTCTAAGACTTACGAATCTCTGGATTTCTGGCCATTGAGGATTGCAAGTAACAGTTATGAATAAATCAGGGTATCCAAATCTTTTACAAATTGCCATAACATCTTGACAATTATTAAACATATATCTCATTCCTCCAGTAAAAGATGATGGTAGTATAATTCACATTCCAGATATTGCAGGTTTTGTTTCACCCCGTGTAACAGCATCTTCTAGTCCACTGAGAATGTCTGATCTGATTATGCTTTGGTTTAACTTAACCCATTGAATTCTCTGAGATTCTATCATTGTGTACGTATCAACTAAAAATTGATGAAATAATTTCTTTGTACATACAATATTCCCATATTCATTTTCTCTATCCATAATTCTAAAGGCAATGAATTCTCTCAATGTAACCCTGACTCTCTTAAACTTGTTACTATTACGTTGAGACTCCCTTATTGGTATATCTTCTTGATAACCATCTTCTCCATATGAAAATAATAGAGGATACTGCAGAGGAATAAAAGCAGTGTGGGTTTCATGAATCCTCTGCAAGTGACCATCACTATTTTTCACAACAACATCTCTTCCGATCTCTGAGGAATCAAAGTCTCCCACAATTAACGCCGCAACTTCATCGATTGACGGAAGATTATAGGTTCTTGCGTCTCTAGACCGATTTCTAAACAATCTAAGGGAAACCGTGGAAGCTTGTTGTTGACCCAAGAGTTCCCTAACTCGTCTAAATGGTTTAGCTAACACATTGTACTAATCAATCATATGCGCTTCATATCTTCAACTAATGATTGATCCAGATTTGATGTGTCTCCAGCTAATAATTACAAAAGTAAAAATATTTAGAAAAAAAACTACAGGTAACGTTGGTAGAATAAAAACATGAATTAAAATATTGACATTGGAAATATACCTCAAAGGACGCATTCTATTTGATATCTCATTTTCAGTGTCATATATGTAAAGCTGAGAAAATTTTGGTTGTTGACCTTTAACGGGGAGCAAGGAACCAATTCTATGAAAATTGTGGCCACTAAGAATGAATTGAGGAGGAGCTTCACTGTTATTTAAAGACCTTTCAATCATCCCACCAATGGAAGTGAATGCAAACATGCTATTGTATTGTCTTATGTGTTGCAAAAAGTGAGAGCTCTGATTGTCGTTCCCATTTAACAAATCCCATAATAGCTGAGGAGGTTTATTTAGAAATGGAAGTTGAATCTTTCCCTTCATACAACATATTGAAAATTGAGGGTTCAAAGTATTCTTGGTTTTTTCTGATCTTTCTCCATACCAAACGGAAGCTTGACAAAATTGACATTTGTAATCAAAGTCTCCAACATCTAAACATTCTGTTAAAATAAAAGACACATTATGAATATTTATTATAATGAATACAATGTTAATATAAAATGTTAATCTTAATATGAATTGAGTGATCAATTATACCTTGATTTGTGCTAATGTTATATAAATCTTCCATAACATCAGTCACAAACCCAATATCATTTACAACTTCGAGTATATTTTCAACTGGTCACATGGAGCAAAAATTAGACATCTATTATATATATTACACATAATACCAAGAAATTTGAAATTAATTTACCTCTATTATTAGTTGACGATGTTGATGCTCCACCAGCATTAGAATGATTTATGGTAAATGCACACTCATTTTCCCCATGTGAAGAACTTAGACTAAAATTTATGAATTCTGAAGATTTATTGTGGCCATGAGCTAATCCATAAACCACATTAAACAACATGTGCACAAGGTGGTCAATAAAGCAAAAGACTTTAGATAATAAAAAGTATTGGTAAGTCTGAAACAAAAAAATATTAAAATAGATGGGTTATTAAAGTATACCATTTGTGAGATCAAGTAATGGAATCCTCGATAGATGAAATGCTATAAGAATAAAGGTTAATTAATAATGTTTCTTTTGACGTCAATTATTGATAACATAAGCAATAAATGTGATTAAAAAAGTTATTAGAAAATAAAATGTACATTTATTTAATCTCAATAATTGTATAACTATAATCAATATTAATGTTAGTTACCATGTTTAAGTAAGATAAAAAAGATCAATTGATTCCCCAAAATTCGACTACATGATACATAATATTAAAATTCTAAAAATAATGGTATACCACACAAAATATACAATGATGATTTTATCATTAATTAAGAAAAGGACATATAACAACAATTGGAACCTTTAGGAGGCCGAGTACTCAAAAGTGATGTTGATGTCCATGTCCTTTTTCGTTGTGGAGTAGATGATTTATCATTTTGACTGACTTGAGTATCTAATAAATATAACCACAGAAAAGAAAATTAGCACTAATTAATAATATTCAAATTAGATTGTAAATAAAATATAATTAATCTACATAGTTGGAGCCATTTTTTGCTAGCATGACAAGTTCTGATGTTAATATTGAAAAATATAGAATTTTTTTTAGGTAAAAAAAAATATAAAAGTTATACATAATCAAAGTCACCAATATTTAAAAAATGCATTCTCTTTCTTCTTAGAGTCAAACAATACTAATCATACTAATAGTAGTAATATCTAATATGCATATAAAATTATCACAACTCTTATATGACTATTGTCCCTCATATATAGTTATTGCTACTCTCTCTTACATTAAATTCATATATAATTCTACGTACTAAAATGTTATTTATGTTAATGTAATTCCTCATTAGGTTGTATACTGTATAATCTTTGTAATATACACATGAGAAAGCAATGAGAAGATACTCAGAAGCAGAGAGAAAGGATCAGAAAGCTATCGAGGATGGTTCAGAAACTTAATGAGTTTCTAGTTAAAAAAAAAAGGATAATTCAGAACTGTGTTGATTATGATGATTATTATGTTCTGATATTTTAGTGCATGTATATGTAATTAGAAAAATGTATTTGCACATGTGTTAGAAAAGGGAAGTTAATTGAAAGATGTAAATGGATAACACTTATCCATATCATTAGTCTTTCCCGCCAAGTATTGTAGCCATTAATGACAGCTGTGTAATTTGATTTGAAAGAGCTCTCTATAAATAGAAGAGTCTCGAGTTGTAATTAAAAAAAAAAAGGAGACACACACAAGGAAAAATCAGATAGAATATAGAAAGAGAAAGAGCTTAAAAGAGAATAAAAATCTGAGAGAAACTCAGATAAATTGAGAAAGCAAGAAAAAAACTAAGAGTCGAAATAAGAAAAGAGGAGAGAAAAGAAAGCTCAAGAAAGAGAGATCAAAATAATTTCTGATTCAAGATCGTGTATCAAAGGAAGAGAAGGAATTTCTGAAGCAGAAGAATTCAGAAATTGATCAAACTTAATGAGTTTGAGGCTTGCAAAGTAAGGAAGAGAAAACAGACTTGAAGAAGTGAATTCGATTTCTCAAGAATTGGTTCATAGAAAGGATGATCAAAAACAAGGTTACTGAAAAGTCCTTGATGTGATTTCAAGGCATGAAAATCTTCCTAGAGGGGACACTTGGGGAGTGAAAATCTTTGGAAGGGAGTTTCTGAAGTGTCGAACTTGAGAAGCTTGCAAAATATATCTGGTTGATTGTAACTTGTGTTTTCTAATGCATTTCTAGTGAAACTCAATCATTGAAAGATTGAAGAACTGGATGTAGGCTCACATTGGCCGAACCAGTATAAAATTGGTCTATTCTCTCTAACCCTACTCGTCATGCATTAATTGTTTTGATTCATAAAAAACTGTGCTTATAATCTGATTGTTTTGATTTCTGAAGAAAGTCTCAAGAACAAAACTTGAAACAACAATCTGAAAGTTAAAGAAACTAAAGTTAAAGGAATATTTTTGTGTTTAACTTTCTGATATATGATATTTGTTATTTGGGTAATTGAATTCTGAAATAAACAATTTCAAGAACAATTTACATAAAGAAATATTAGAGATTTAAAATCTGTAACTAGTTTTCTCAAGAACACATTCTTAAGAAACTGATATTGTTTTCTGTGTGATTGTTGTTTAGATTTCTGATTGCTTGTGAAAGATATATCATATTGCTTGTTGTTGTAACATTTGATTGTGAAATAATTGTTCAGAAACATATTGATTCTGAAACAAATTCTGATACGATTTCTGAAGGGAGTTCAGAAAGCTAGATCAGAAAGTTGCTTTCTGGTATAGATCATTTGCTTGTTCAGAAAGCTTGATATTTTAAGTGTTGTGTTATATTTGTGATTGATAAACCGTTGTGCTAATCATATCATTGTCATTGACATATTGATTTCTGTGTATGTCATATCTTTGATTAATAATTCTGATATCACAAGTATCTTGTTGGTTCTTATTATATTGACTAATTCTTGAAAAGTATCAAAGACTTGATCAATCTATGAGATTTGCAGAATTGTTAGAATAAGAAAGAAAGAATTTAAAAAAATATACACAACCAATTCACCCCCCTCTTGGGTTGTGTGATCATAGCTTGGAGGTGTTTCTCAAGAGATACCTCACATAATCAATTTATAGTTTTGTTATATGAATAACTTGCATAAACAATTTATTAGTTATTATATTACTATTGAAATTAAGTTACTCTATATGTAAATAATAAAAAATAATTTAACTATTTTAAATTACACATTATCTATCCATTAATCAGATTTATGTCATATTTCAAAAATTATTTAAATTATTTTATTTAATTTAAATATTTTAGTCCAAAAAGTATTTTCCTTTAATATTTTAATGCAAAAATTATCGAAATAATATAGCTTACGGTTATATTTAAAAACACAAATAATTTTTTTATGAGAACATGATAGTAGCAATGGGGATTAGGAGGAGGCACAAAGTAATATAATTACGAAGTTCAAATTTTGATTAAAAGAAAATATAAATATGACTATGCATGAAAATATAATTATATAAGTGGCGATAAAGGTAGTCACCACTAATTATTTTGTGTTGTCCTTTACAATAACATGATTAATATATTTATTATTAAACACAAATAACTTATTTAGTATTTAACACATTTAATGTTCAATGCATATTTCACAAGGCAGAAAAACAATATTTTCTTGATGCACGAGTGAATAACAAATTTTATATATTTAAAAAGAAAATCAAGTTGGAATTCATATTTTTCATGCATGTAGATTTACTATTTTCCTGAATCTTTTTACACATATAACTTGTCAAACATTTTCTCAAGTTTCAACTTCAATTTACACAAAACACTATCCTCATTTCGCGCGCGCGCGCGCACACACTCACACACACACACACACACACAGATATATATATATATAGACTAAATATCCTAAATGGTCCTCCAGAAATACATCGCGGGACAAATTAGTCCCTCGGAATTTGAAAGTCCAATATTGGTCCTTCACATTTCAAAAAAGGGGACAAATTCGTCATTTTGTACATGTTCGTACACTAGTTTCTTTGATGTACGGACATGTACGGAAGGACAGATTTGTCCTCCTTTTTGAAATGTGAAGGATCAAATTGGATTTTCCAATTCTGAGGGACCAATTTGTCCCGTGATGATATTTCTGGAGGACTAAAATTGTAACACCCGTGATTCGGGAATTTCCTGCTTTTGAGCATTTTCGGTCGCCGTGATGTACGGATTTCGGTACTTGGTGACTAGATTTGTATATATATATATATATATATGTGGTTATGATAATTTACGATGTGTTTCTCTAGGATTGATATACATATATGTAATGAGCACATATATAACGTGGTGCATATGATTAATTATTTATATTTGATGATGATTGATATATGATGATGATGAGAAAATCTATACGGTGTTGCCTGAGATAGATAGATGCTTCTGCACCAAAGTGACTGGTATATGTGTGGATATATTTATGTGAATTCATTTACTCACGAGGAAGACAAGTATTATATATATATATATTTGGAGTAATATATTTATATGTGACATATTAAATATAAAGTGTGCTTATGTGAATATACAATTATATGTATATATATATATATATAATATATATATATATATATATATATATATGTGCGCATGTATTTGTGTTATGTGAGTTACCTATTTCTATCATTGGTGCATTATATTCTTCTCTTGCATATGGTTGATTGTTGCTATATTGTTGGATTTCTGAGCTCCATTTTCATGTTCTTCATTGAGCTCAGAATCCATGGCAGAAGTGTGCTACATTGAGCTTGATGCATGCTTGTTTGAGCTAGTGGAGTGTATGCATGAGTGATCCACTTGTGTTTTGATGTTGAGTTCAATTCCTTGTTGTTGTTGCATGTGTGCGTGAGTGATCTTTGTGTGTTTCTGATGTGTGAAGTGGAAAGGATTGGGGTTAAGGATGAATGGAGGGGCTGGAGACAATTTTGTCTCCGATTCTGCAAATTTATGCAGACTTCGGGCGCTCTAGCGCTCTGGGGGCGCCCTGGCGCAGGGCCTAGCGCCCTAGCGCTGGGTGAGCGCCCAACGGTCCTGCTGCAGTCTGCTAGATGCAGGGCAACATTCCCTCCAATAGAGTGTGATGTTATGCCATTTTAAAGTGATGTTGTCTAAGACATACATGTTCGCGTGGGGTGAAAAATAAAGAATAAGAAAATTTTGTGACAACGTATATGTGTGCAAGTGCATCTGTGTATATTTATGTGCCAAAGTAACTGGTGTATATATGTATATATATACAAATGAATTTCTATATTCAAAGTGAAGAAAAGTATAATATATTTTTAGAGTAAGATATTTATGTGGATAAATTAAATGTAAAGTGTACCAATGGGAATATATGCAAGTATATATATGTATATGGGTGCATATATATATATATATACCTGTATTTATGCTATGTAATTTAAATGATATATATGTATTATGTGTTGGTATATAATAATCTAGGTTGCTTGTGGAGCAAGGCAACCCTAGTATTATTATTTGTATGAGTAATAGAACCACAGAGAGAGACAATGATTGTTATAAAATATAATGAGACCTTAATATTTATTTTAAAAAGAGTTCAAATTGGTGTTTAGAAAATAATCTCATTAATATTGGAGAGTTATGATTTTTAAAGCTATTATTATTAAATTTCACATTTTCATGATTATTGGGAAAATTCTTTTAAATATATAAATAATGTGAGATTAATAATGTAGCGAGATAATTATTTTAGACTTATATATTGAGAGTCTCATAATATTAAGGAAATTTTCGAAACGATCATATGTCATTTCTTATTTTAAATATTGGATGTTTAGTGAGTAAGTGAGTAACCTGAGAGAGAACCTAAGCTTGATCCTAAACACAACCGGAACCACTTTTAAGGACCCTGAGCTTTCCAAAATTGTTAAACTCTCACCACAAAATTTTATTTGCAATTTCTTACTCACAATAACACTCAAACACATACTCATACTCACTACCTAGACACATTTAACACTTAAACAACACAAAATTAAACAACAACACCACCTTGGCCTTTAACTTCTCGGCCACCCTTGCCAAACCAAGACATTTCATTTTCTCCCTCATTCTTCCCTGATAGCACACTTCAGAAACCTCTTGGGAGCCCCTCAACCCCCATTCTCGGCCAGCCCCTTGAAGGCTCAAGAAAAGCCACCACCACCTCTTCTTCTTGCATTTTCTCAAGACAATCTTGTGAGTTACCATTCCTATCATCGTAATCTATTGTTTTCTCTTCATGCATGGGTGATTTGGCTGCTGTAGATTGCTGAGATAGGGTATAAATTTTGGGCATGATTGGGAGCTATGAATCTATTACTGAATGGCCATGCTTGAAGCTTATTTAAATGCTTGCATGTTGGATTTTATGCTTGCATGTGGGTGATTGTGTGAAATCTTTGAAAGTTGAGTTGTGTAATGGATTCTGATGTTGAAAGATATGTGTATATATATGTGTATGGTGTTATTTGAATGATTGAAGATAAGTTGATAGTGGTTGGAGAAGAGAAAATGGAGTTGGAGTGCGAATCTGCACTCTGCAGCAGAACACGGGCGCTCTAGCCTTCTACGGAGGCCCGAGCGCCCTGTCTCCAGCAGTCTGGGCAAGGCGCCCCAGGGGAGGTCGCCCCAGCGCCCAGGGGCCGCTCCAGCGCCCTGTCTCAAGTGGATTTGGGCAAGGCACTCTAGAGGAGGCTGCTTTAGCGCCCACAGGCCGCCCGAGCGATTTTTCTCCTACTATGTGCAGCAGAATAGCCTTGTGCCCCCTTTTTACTCGGAAATTAGTTTCCCCTTTTATTTATATGTGTTATACCTTGATAGAACGTATTTTGGGGCATTGAAACTCCCTCTTAACTTTGTGAATTGATGTCTTTGTGAAATAGTTTATTATTTAAAGAATGGACAAATCTTTTGGTGTATTTGCAAATGTTTGAGAAAATTGAATATGGGAGGGAGGTAGCTCATTTATGAACATGGTAAATTCTATTTCAGAATAACGTGTATATGTAATTGATCAAATTGTGGGATTTTAATTCAATACTTGATTTAAAGTGATGATTTGGTCTGTTTTAAGAAATTTTCATGTATGTAAGTAAGAGATTGTGTATATGAGGAGGTGTGAGTATGCTCTATGACTTTGGGGTTTCTGAAATGAAGTAGTGACTGTATTTTCTGATATGACTTGATGATGATATGATTGTTATTAGAAGATGTATAAATGTACTAATATGCTAAAATGTTAAGTTACGATGTATGGTGATGATATGAGTTATATTATTACGACTTGCGATTGATGAAGTGTATGTGTTAAAAATGAGATGACAAAAGAATGTTTAGTAAAGTGATGAGACACATGTGTTGTGGAGTTATGTGTATTGAATGATTGTGATGTAATAAGGTGGTAATCTACTTAAAGAGGAGTTAATCTAGAAAACAAGATGTTAGTCTAGATAACGAAATGATAAATTAAATAATGAGATGTTAACTGAGATTGCGAAGAATATTGCTTTGGAATGAGATGATGGTTAAGATAATGAAATGTGTCATGATGATGTTAGACTAAGATTATGTGTATGGGAAAAGATGATATTATAGAAAGTATGTGTATGGATGTGATGTTATATGCAAATGATTAGGAAATGTTATATGGGTAATAAGGAGTAATGAGGTGATGAGTTTATCATTTGAAGATAAACCTTACATTGATATGACATGATGCTTTATGTGCACTATGCTTTATGTGAATCTTATTGTTTATGGTAAAGGATCAATGGTATGAATTAAATAGAATGGATGTGTTGGTATACCTCAATGGTTGGATTGAGTTTTGTGACCGCTCACCGAAGCGAAGAGAATAATCGGTTAGGACTGGTTACCGAGGCGAAGAGAATAATCTGGTACGACCGCTCACCGAGGCGAAGAGAATGATCGGTTAGGACCGCTCACCGAGGCGCAGAGAAAAATCGACTACGACCGCTCACCGAGGTGAAGAGAATAATCGGTTAGTGCCGCTCACCGAGGCGAAGAGAACAACCGATTTTGACCGCTTGCCGAAGCGAAGAGAATAATCGGTAGTGTTGCTCGTCGAAGCGAAGAGAATTGACGGATGAACATTGGATAAATGTTTGGATTGTTGATATTCTTGTGATGATATGATTTAGAGCATGATGGTATGATTAGATGCCCGGGAGATAAGTGTGCATTCGCATTGATTGAGGGAAGTACGAGAACTTAGAGAGACTCTAGGTTCCCTTAGAAACGGATCAGTAAGATGTTTGAACCAGTCAAAGTAAGGACTCCGCCTTTTTAGAAAGTAAAGTACCGTTTTATACCCGAGTATTACTTTGACTGGCTAGAATCGATGTTTTCGAGCACGTAGATCCGTGTGCTCTGTGTAACTCACTAAGACGACCCCGTCTTACTCTTTTCTCTCTTGATGCTTCGATTCTAGATACGTATGGAGCAGCCACTGCCGCCGCTCCTGCCGCGCCGACTGACATATGACTTCGCGGTAGCGAGCTACATGCCGTCGACTGGCACCGTGACCATGGTCTCCACCGTATCCGGGGTATATCGTTTCTTCATCCCGGAGCTCATGGCGAGATACCCCACCCCTGTTCCTCATCCTGCACCCGTGCCTGTCCCAGCGCCCGCTCATCCGCCACCGCCCCCAATGCCTGTACCCATTCCACAGTCGGATGAGTCAGACCCCGAGGAGGAGGGGTACGAGAGTGATGAGGCTGCCCCGCCCACCGATGTGGACGAGCAGAAGGAGGACAAGCCGGAGGTGACGTCCTTAGCTGGAGGACCAGGACTGAGCGAGGAAAGTGACGGTTAACATCGGAAGGAAGACACCGGAGCCACGACTAGAAGATCGGCTTTGTAGCCGCCCCCTTTTATTTCTAGTTATATCTTGTGGTCTGAATGTTTTGTTCTGGAGCTTTTATACCCCTGCGAGGGAGATAAACACTTGTTTGGCCTGTATATATTTATTGGGCGGCTTTGCACTCCACTTGAGTCCACTTTGTACATCCGGATCAGGATTTTACACTGTCCATTTTTGGTTGTAGCAGCTCCTTTTCATATTATATGGCATGTATTAAACAGAACCTCTAATATACTTAAGTATTTTTATATTACACTCCTACGCATATATTATGTATTTAATATTGTGGCTATTGATGTATGGGCCTCTATTACTTATGCTATTCTTCATATGCTTCTAGATGATTATCCAGGATATCCATTCGTGCATGATTCCAAAGGTCATGGCTCTCGAGTATCGACAATGTTATTTATTCGTGATAAGGGTTTATGCCATTAAAAAAATATATATGGGGTTTTTTGGTGGTTGTAACATGTCAATTTGTTAGTTATGTCCATGACATAGTTAATAAATTGGGATGTTACAAAAATGAGTATTTAGTCATATATATATATATATATATATATATATAATGAACAACATTTTCTTGATAAGTTAATAAAAAAATACATGTATAAAATACCTCTATTTCGTCTTATAGTCCTTTGGCTTAGTATATTTTTTCTTTGTAATCTTGTCTCCTTTGCTTGAAGTGAAGAAGAGGTGGGTGAGTTACTCATTCTTTTAAGTGTTGGTAAACAAAATTTGTTAGTAGTAAAAGTTTATCAATCAAAAGGTAAACAAAAAAGTTTTAGTTATTTATATATGTTGTCATTAGTTACTATGAATATACCTAAATAATTTAACTTTATTAGATGATTTTTTAATAATTATAAGTATCACAAGCTATAAAAGAAATCATTGATTTGTTGCTTATATTTTATCCTAGAAAATATAAGGTAATCAAATGAAGATTTAGACATTTTTCAGTTGAACAAAATAGTTTTATGTGATTTTATTTTATCTTTACTTATTGTGTATTATTATGTTCTATCTCCTCATAATCCCGTGTATTATTATCATTCAATCAACTAATTTAACTCTTTTAAGATACAATTTTGGTTTTGGGTACGTTTATTATTTGGGGGTGAATTGATATTACAAAGATCATTATTCAAATCAAACTCCTTTCCCTCCACAGATTTTGTTATTGATTAAGTACATGATACTATGTATATCATTTTTATACTGTGCATATATATATATATATATATCAATCCAAATAAATCTGTAAAGGCTTAAAAAAAAAAAGAAATATGTAATGGAGAAAGAGAGACGATTAATTAAGAGCCGGAAAACCAAATAATTTAATTTTTAACCTTTGTCGAATATGCTTTGCTCTGTTTTCATGGAATTGTGTAAGGTGTCTCCGGTTTCACCATTGCTCTTCAAAAGATCTTATAAATTCTATAAAGATCATTTCACAAAACCTCTACTTTAACTCCACAATAAGATAAAAAATAATATATTATTATAAATAAATAGTTTTTTATTATAATATAAAGTGGAATTGATCAACAATACTTTTAAAAGAAACAAACATGTCAATTACATTATTCTGAAGTAAAATGCAACTCAATGAGTCACATCAAAACATGGATGAGCATGAACCCAATGACAAAGTCCCAAGATTATGCTCTAAATTATTGAAACCAAACAACAACACCTTTTATGAACTACTATAAATAAAAAACTAAAAGTTGTCCTCACATTCTCACTATTTTTCACTCTTTCTCTATCTTCACAGCTTTCATCTTCATATTTTTGTTTTTTGTAGTAGACACATCAACATCTTCAAATTCATCTAGTAGTCGTTTGGCCGGAGTTAATAAATTAACACCATGCTCAGAGGTAGACGACTGTCCGGAATGATTAACATCAACATCCCTTGCTACCAACAACTGTTATATAAGATGGAAAACAATTATCATTAATATTTTAAATTTATAATAGGCACAATGTAAAAGAGGAAAAAAATTCTTAAATTGAAAGATGAAGTGCATGGATATTTAAAACGCACATTTATAGAGTTGTTACACGATGTCAAACCATCCGCCACTTCCAACTAAAAATGGACCATAAAATATCAAATAATTAGTATGTTTTACCATGTTAATAAATAAGCTAAGTCTAAAATGCTAGTAATCTAAAAGTGAAATACAGCCTGGATCGGATTGGGGCAGTGGCCTATCATTTGGCACTTCCACCTGAGATGTCCTCAATCCATCTCGTCTTCCATGTGTCTATACTGAGGAAATACTTATCGGATCCGTCTCATGTGATCGAGCATCAAGAGTTACCTTCGGATGAGAATTTGGTATACGAGAAGGAACCAGTAGCTATTGTTGATCGGCAGGTGAGGAAACTGCGTTCTAAGGAAGTGGCTACAGTGAAGGTGGTTTGGCGTAACCACTCTGGTCAAGAGGCCACGTGGGAGCCCGAGGAAGCCATGCGGGAAAAGTATCCCCATCTCTTTCGTGATTCAGGTAATCTCTTTTCCTTCTGTGTTTGAATTCGGGGTCCGAATTCTTTAAGGGGGGAAGATTGTAATACCTCGGGTATTTTTTGAGTTAGTTTGAGTAAGAGATCACGGTACAACCTGGGGAGACAGGACACCTAATGGGCCCCACCTCCCCTTTTTCTCTTTCCTTTTTCCCTTCCTTTCTTCTTCTTTCCCGTGGCCACCCCTCCCCCTCATTCTTCACATTTCATTTTCTTCTTCCTCACCCTTTCTCTCAAACCTCTCTTCCTCAAATCTTCACCCATCATCAAAGATCAATTTATCAATCATCATCTAGTATATTGGGGGTAAGTGTAGTGTATTTCTTTTTCTATCTTGGTGTATTTTCTCTTTGATTTTCGGATTTGGGGTTTTAGGGTTTAAGATTGGGGTTTTTGATTTTGTGTTGAGATTGAGGTTTGTGATGTGTTCTCTAGGGTCTCAACCAACTAGAGAAGCTCAGGGTACCTCATCCTAGCTCCGGGTGGTGTCTTGGAGCTCATTGGAGTAATTTGTGAGTAATGGGTTATTTACGGTTTATGTTTTTGAATGATTTTGTGAATCTCTTGCTATGATAGTTGATAGGGACTGAGATTGGTTGATATATAACTGATATTGTATGGTGGTGTTTGATTTGGATGGGTTGTGGTGAAAATGTGGATTTGGAGATGAATTTCGCGTGATTTTCTGCAGATTTTCGTCTCTGACCCAGGCTGTAATCGATTACAGCGAATTGGTAATCGATTACTGTAATCGATTACCAAGATCCTGTAATCGATTACTGTAATCGATTACCACGGGTTGGTAATCGATTACAGACTGCCTATTTTCGCAAAAATTTTCCTTCAGAACGAAATTTGAAGCTGGTAATCGATTACAGAGGCCTGTAATCGATTACGTCAGTACAAAAACACTATTTTTAAGACTTAAACTCAAAATCCTTATACATTTAAGTTGTGTTTTCAAATCCATATATTCACCACTACCCCAGACTTGATACTGGACTGTTATGAGGTTATTATGACAATGATGCGAATATGGTGCGATGTACGATTACGAAACGATATTAATTAAAGAATGATTAAATGTTGGTTGACTCGGCCTGAGGAGGGGCATAGCTCCCGGGGTCGAGTTTGATGAAGTCTGAGGAGGGGCTGGGCTCCCGGGATCACTAATAATGAATACACTTGTAATAATAATACATAAGACGAATTGCGGAATGTGTGGTATGGTGATTATGTGATGGATTGCTATGACTGTATATATATGATTATGATATTGCTGCATAAACTGTTTTTAATCTATTATTCACTAAGCGTATGACTCACCCATTCATACAAACCATTTTCAGATTCAGGTGCAGATCAGGAAGCAAGTCCTTCCGTTCCTCCAAGCGCTTAGCTTTGGTGAGCCTCAGTGTTTAGAGGCGTTATGTTATTTTCTTTTATGTCAGTAGCATGCTCCATAGGCTTACAAACAGGGTTGTCTAAATTATGTATGTGTTGTAAGTCTAATTAAGACTTGTAGATTTTATGTTGGATTATGTTAGCTTATGGATTAAGGAGGATGTTATGACCACATATTATGTATTATGGATTTAGGGGCGACACCTTGAGAACCCCATTATGCGTATGGATTTTATGTATGTATGCATGATAAAGTAGTTGTGATTATTATTGTTTAGCTGAATTATTGTGTGGATTACAGGTTAAGGCTGACATGGGACTCGGAGTCCCATGTGCCGGTCACGATCCGAGTTGGGTCGTGACATCAGTACATGACTTTTTTAGTATAAAACACCCAATAACATCACATAAGATGAACACAACACTACCAGAGTTGTCAACCACATTGGCCTTTATCCCATACCTATTAATGAGATCAACATAAATCAGCCACACAAACATAACAACACCAGACAAAAAATAAAAATTTATATATCATCTACATACCTAGGAATCACATTGAATACATGACGATCACAATGATCACAATAATACACCCCAGGTTGTATAGATACTGGCGTACTGCATCTACATGCAACAAACCACCAATTAGGACCATCAGCTATTTCCTTTACAGTGGCATGGACAACATAACCCCCAACCTAGTTTTATAAAAACAAATAAAAATAATATTAAAGAGTACAATAATATTATCTTAACATTATCATTTCTTTAATGACTTAAGTGCCAGCAATAACAAAAAAAGAATATAACTTACATCTTTACATTGTTTGAGTTGATGTATTGACACCCTTGCATTGACATCAAGGAATAAGTCCATATCATTTGAAACTTCAGTATCTACCTTATTGGCTATACTAGAGGGGGTAGGAGGTGATTCTTTGTATTTTCTAATGATGAGATCATCAGAGCAAACTTTGGTGACTTTAAAAGAAGGTTCCATACCGGCATTGAACGCAGACTTGACTTCAACCTTGAACAAAAATTCACGATGCAAAAGGTGTTCATCGAACTCTTGTGGATGTCCATTAGTACCACCACTCTAGTTTTATTACAATGGTAAGTGAGATACAATTTAAAAATGTGTGAGAACAAATTATCAACATAAAAAACAATAAGAAAGTAATATAAATTCAAAAATTCGCCTTCTGAAATCTCTCTAATAAATCACTGCATGATTTTTTCAAAATAAAATATCTTTCACGATCAAAAAGCACAAATGTAGCAGAACCAGATTGGTCAGTAACACATAGCCTAATGCGGTACCTGTTGTAAAATTATTAAAAAGATTTATATCATGGAAGTAACTTACATTTCATGATAGTAGTAATGATAAAGTTAATGCTAACCTTGGGGTGACATTTGTTACATGGCAGAAACATTTGTCACAATAATACATGCCGGAGTCCGAAGTCACAGCTTTGTTGCATATGTAAGTGACATACCACCAGTCAGGAATACCAATTATCTCGGTAACCGTTCCACATGTAATGTAAAATCCATCTTTAAATTTCAAAATCAATGATAATTAGATACATATTATGTAATATTATAATACACAATTGATAATAGTATAATTTTTAATCATACATGCTCTTAAATTAGTAGATAAATACACATATTTTAAAACAATATCAAATGTTGTCTCAAACTGGTATATAAATCACCCAAATTACAATCTATGAAATTGCATAAGTTGCTCTCTTTATTTAATATATTTCAAATTAATGTAAGATAGAATGTGATACCTCCATACAATCCTTGAGTTCCTCAATATGTTTTCTTGAAGTTGAGGTTAAGAAATCCTCTTCAAATGAGTGAGTGGGAACCTCAGATAAGGTGGAGAATGTCTGAGCACCAGTACTGCTATGTGAAGACATACTACATAAACAAACAAACACATAAGTTACTCTATCTATAAATAATTGATAAGATATTAAAGTATATTTTTTAAAAAAAGAGAATAATGCAAACCCTTCAATCAACTTTGCAACTTCTGGAATATCAGGATTGAAGAGTAACCTAGTACCAAACATTATATTTTGTATAACAATATTGCCTACCTCAAAAATTAAAATTATAAGAAAAAACATAAGTAGTCAAATGATATTGAATTTGAAACATTAATTTATTTATTATGAATAAAGATAAGCCCAAATGAGAAATAAAAAACTCAACAATATTGATATAAACCTTTATAAGTTTTCACTTTGGCATATTGAATGACTATAATAATTTGTCCAACTTGATTTTGAGACATGTATTTCTTAATCTCATCAACAAATGTTCCAAAGAGTGCCACCTCTAACTTGACACTTTAAAAAACAAAATATTCAGCATTAGAAAGTACAAAATAATTAGAACCAATAATTAGGAAAATATCATTAAAATGTTAGCATCTTTACTTGTGAGCCTATAATTGGACTACAATCATCTTTGTCCTTTTGCCTTCTCTATCGTATTCCCCTTCATATCCTATGGCAGTCAATAGACCCATTGCATCTGTATATAAATGGGTGTAATGATATATAAGATATATGTATAGTATATTTAAATTTTAAAAAATTTAGAAAACATCGTAAATATGTTAAATAGCATAAGTACTTTAAAATATTGACATTATGAAGTATAGAAACAATAGTAACAATGATATATACGAAAATATTATATAATGAAGATATGCAACTTACCAACCAAATAGGAAAATTGTGGGTCAGTCAACAAAATTTCATCAAATGGAATTAGCTTACAGCCATAAATAGGGATGAAGTTAGATTCAGAAGG
The DNA here is from genome assembly GCA_013621005.1 of Aeschynomene evenia. NCBI lineage: Eukaryota > Viridiplantae > Streptophyta > Magnoliopsida > Fabales > Fabaceae > Aeschynomene > Aeschynomene evenia. Next base: position 1,776,390 of record CM024272.1, on the reverse strand, counting down.
CCTAACTGTAGTTCTTAGTTGAAAACTCAGCTTAGTTCATGCCTGGTTGTCCGAAAGGAACCGCCATTGGTACTGACAGAAAAATATGCCAAGATATAAACATTCCCTTCAACTGACAAAGGCTTAAACTTATAAACCAATGTTCTCTTGACAGATGCATGAATTGTTGATTCCTACACAGTAAAAAAATGCATTAAGAAAAAAATGTAGAGTTGCAAACTGAATAATTTATTTTATTACAGAAAGATACAACTTACTGTCTAATCCATCAATATCATCTCAATAGAGTTTGCAGAGTCTGGATTGTTTAATGAAGGAACAACCCACATCCTGCAAATGCGTACTTTCAGCCTCCAACATTCACGTACAGGGGTGATGTTATCCAATCAATCAATTTGGATAGCCATGAGAGAAAAAAGAGAAGAAAAAAAAAATAGACGCAAATAATGAATAATCAAATATCAAAATGAGTGGCACAATGAGATAATTGATAAAATAATTGACTCAGGTAAGAAACGTATTACTGCCCTGAAATATATAAAGAGAGATAAATATCATTGGACTATAATTAGTTGAATAGATGCTTGATTTATGCGATTAAGTATCAATCAGGTAATTAGCCAAACCGTTTTCCATTAATATAACCCATAATTGGTGTCTAAAAATCAAGAGATTTGGAAGCAATACATACCCTTGCATTTTATACCCAATACATACTCTTGTTTTTTATTGGTATTTGATTTTGAATTGATTTCCTCTGGATTAGAGGCTTGACAATCTGATAATAATTTGTAGAGAATCATGAGCTTAATAGAGTAAAAAGTGGTAAGTGATTGACAATTTATCAGTGAAAATGAAAAAGGTTAAAAGGGACGACGACAACTCTAAGTTAGAAATTAGGTTTGATGGTATTCATGTCATATAAACCTTGCACCTGGACTTTTCTGATTTAAGCCAAGAAATGTATGGCCAAGAAAGGCCCACGTTTCCAAATCCACATTTTACTTCAATTATTTCATTTTAATTTCATTCATTGTTTTCAATAAATTTGCAAATTAAAAATCTATTTTGAATTATATTTTAAAATTTATTTCATTTATTTCATTCTTATTGCATTCATTATTTTCAATAAATTCACAAATTAAATTTCTATTTTGAATTATGTTTCAAAAATTATTTATAATCACATTAATACAAATTATTAATATTTAAAAATCATTAATTTCAATTGAATCAATAAGATCATGACACTTGGCAGCTTCTCCTTGTTCATTCCTCTGAAATATAAGTAGTATATATATATATATATATATATATATATATATATATATATATATTATATGTATAGTCTTTATAAAAATGTAATAGATTATGATAATGTATGGAAATAGCACCAAATTCTAATATATTATTACTCCATACGTGTTTGTGAAAGAATAAAGGATTTTGAAGCATTCATTATTATTTGCTATTTTATGCTTATTTGTGAGTTTTCTCTGTTTAATTTTTTTTATGCTTTTTAATTGCTTTCAATCTGATATGCAAATATATAAGTTCCATATTTTTAGCAGCATACTTACTTTTCATAGCTTTTGGAATTACATTCAACATGATGTACTTGTTAATAGTTAAGGCTCTGTCTCGAAATTGATGAATAGTTAATATGTAATTATCTTATCTTCTATATGTCGGTTTATATTATTTTAGCTATTACCAACTTAATGGTCTTGCATTTCCATCATTTTGATGGTCTTTTTTACCATCATCTAAATTTTGTTTTCAAAGTCCCATCAGTTTTAGTCTGGTGTATTCTTGTATGAATTTCTTTGATTTATGGTAAGTTAAAGTTTTTTTTATTCAAATTAATGGGTTCTATTTTTAATTTTAATTAAACTTATATTTTTTTTAGTTGTGTTTATCTTTCATTATCCAATTCTACAGTACGTGTGTTTATCTTCTGTTATACGATTAATTGGTGCATATGTTTTCTTTTTGCTATAAATACGTTTACTATGGTTGAATAACATTATCATATTAGTGGCATTTTATATCAAACAAAGTCTTATACATAGTTTTCTTCTATTCTTCAAAATCGCTACTTCTCTTACAAGTTTTTTGCTGCAGTCATGGATTTGTTTAATGATCTATGTGATTCTAAAGCGAAGAGATGAAGGATAAGTGTACGAATTATAAGGATGTGGAGGGTGCCAATTTACATTGATGTGGATAAAAGTCCTATTATTGAGTTAATTCTCATGGACAAGAATGTAAGCTTTTTTAATTTACTAATTATTAAATTATAGATGTTTATGTCTCAATGTTTGTTAATTTATATTAAGTAATTGACAGACCTCAACAATTTCCTGCACTATACGGAGCTTGTATGCACGTTCTTTTTAACATTATGTTAAAGAAGGGAAAGTTTACACTATATCTAACTTTGATGTTATTAAAAATGATGTTCGTTTCAAGCCTACTTGACATCCTTTCAGAATCCTCTTTAAGAAAGAAACTCAAGTGATTGAGATGTTTGATTCATCTATACCAATGAATCATTTTAGTTTTGTCCGTAACAATGTTATTTTATCAGAAGAAAATGAAGATGCATATCTCACTGGTAAGTATTTCTTAGTGGGGTACACTTCGGTGAAGTGGGCAGGTTTAGTATGAAGTGTGGTGAAGTGAACATGTATAAAGGAAACATGTGTCATTTAAAATTTTTTGTGGGTCCATATTAGAGAAGGACATAATTGTAAAAGCTCCTTCCTCATGTTACCTCACCTTCCCTCCTCTTCCCTCATTTGTTCTCGAAGACCCCAGACCCCCCTCTTCCCAAAAATCCTTTAAACCTAACATATCTTGTTGCATGCCCATGAAACACCTCCGTCCGAGTCCCCTTCACTCAATCGGCGAGTGACCGTGTTCAACCTCTATCCTAGATATCGAGTTTTTCGGCGACAACGAGCAACAACCACAGTAGACGAATCAAACCCCTGGTTTTGCATTTTCATTTGGGTAACCGACGTAGTTAATTTGTTGGTGAGAACCGCCATGGCCGTCAGACTTAAAGGGACATCTTGGTGGTTGTAAGTATTATTGCTCCTTGTTTGTTTTGCTTTTTGTGTGTTGTTGTCTTGCTTGTTTTGGATTTTAGGTTTCTATATGTTAAAAATTTTCGAATAAAATGTAATGGTTAGTGAGCTTTGTAATTTGTTGCAATTAAAGACTTTGATGTTCTGTTGTGAAACACTAGTGTAAGGGTACATGAATTTTGTGGGGTAAGAAATACTCTGAGACTGGGTGATAATTATATATATAAATATTGAATGAATGTTGGTTTTTCTTGAAGGAAGAAAACTAACCACTGTGAAGTATTGTTAATCAATTTAGATCCTATTTTTGTGGTGCTTCACATGTTGGTGGTGGTAAGTATTCTTAATCCTTGTTTTTGAATATACTGGTTGTTTTGCTTTGAGTGTTTGTGAATGTGGTGCATGTTTATTTATTGAAGGGTAATTAATGTAATCTGAATAAAATGTAATGGTTAGTGACCTTTGTAATTGGTTGCAATTAAAGACTTTGATACTCTGTTCTGAAACACTAGTGTATTTTGACAACAAGAATTTTGTGGGTTAAGAAATACTTTTACACGTGCTGGTTATTAGTACACATTGGTTGGTAATTATATAAAATGAATGTTGGTTTTTTATTGAATATGTTGGTAATTCATTGTGAACTACTATTAATAAAATTAGATCTTGAACAACATTTACCAAAGAAAGATTTGATTATTCCAAGTTTTTGTGGTGCTTCACTTGTTGGTTGATGTAAGTTATATTATTCCTTGCTTTTGAATGTATTGCTTGTTTTGCTTTGTGTTTGTTGTTGTCTTTCTTTTCAATGTGGTGTTGATTTGGTTTGTTTTGCTTTGGATTAAGATGTTGTTGTGTAGTGGTTATTTGCAGGAAATAATGAAGACAAGACAAAAAAAGAAAGGTAAAGTTAAGGTGGATGCTAGGAAAGACTCCAATTTTGAGCTAGAGGACAATGTGAAGCGAACGTTGTCGCCGACTACCTGGACCTCATCAGGAGTAGGTGACTCCAATAAAAAACTGAAGGAGAAGCGTCGTCTATATAGACCTGTAAGTATAAAGTATTATGTTGCAGTTTGTGTTGTTGAGTATAGTGTATTTAAAAACCAATTACATAGGATTTTATATGATTGAGGTATAATTTGTAATGAATCAAATCATTTAATGTTTGTAGGCAGCGTTTAACACTAGGTGCTCCCCTAGTCAACTCAAAGCAATTTGCGAGAAGTTGACGGAGGATCAAAAGAACGTTGTCCGAGACATGGGGTTCGGGTCATTATTTCACATGCACCCAGCTGGATCGGGTGTTGTGCAAGGAACTAGTTGACTATTTTGATGTTGGGCAGTATGTGCTATATGTAAAGGGGATGCAGATCCCTGTTGCGTTCGACGATGTTGGATACGTATTTGGTATACCTAGTTCAGGTATGAGATTTTAGTTTATTAATAGCAAATATCATTGTTCTTATGTTTTGCTGACAGTTAATAAAATGAAATTGTTAGATTAAATAATTTATTTTTTTGAGTATGGTAGGGTTAGATGTTCAAAGTGTGATGGGTCCAGAAGAAAAGGAAGAGGTTGAGCATGTCGCCCACCTTAGTAAGAAAGACCTTAAAAAGGTCATCTGCAGTGGATGACTTATTTCGAAGGTCATTCTTGCTATACATTCTATCTATTTTCTTCTGTCCAACGACAACGAATGCTCCGAGTCTGAAACTTCTTCCGGCTGTAGTGGACATAAATAATACTACGATGTATAACTGGAGCAAGTACATATTGAATTGGTTGGTGAAGGAGATAACAAACTACAAGAAGAACAAATATTCTAGGCATGCATTAGGAGGATGCACGTTCTTTTTGATGGTATGTGTTTGCCCCAATGTCATAGATTAATTAATGTTTTTTTGTTGTATTAGTTGCACTAACAATTGTTAAATGTATATATGTAGATATGGTACTTTCATCGGCGACCATTAGGATCTTTAAGGTTGTCTTCAGGGACCCCACTACTCATATTTTGGGACAATGAAAAAGTTACTGCGAGAGGACGGTTGGAACGGAAAGATCAAAAGGAAATGTTTTTATTTGATGTGAAAGTAAGCATATTTGTGAAAAATGTTAAAAGAAGAAATGTGCTTCATATGCGTAGGGTTTGTTGTATGACCGAGAAGAATGATGCAAGGAGTCGTTCGTCGGTCAATAAATTTTTGAAGCATGAGGTATGATACATGTTTTTGTCTATTTATATATGCAAACGAGCGAAGCATGATTAATAAGTGTGTCTTTGTGGGGTGTACACGGGTGACACAATATGTTAACAAGAAGATGATGAATGTGTTGAAGACATTGGATGATGATATGTTGACGGGCACTACTAGAAACTATCGTATTATCGACGGATTACATTGTATCGACAAATGTATCGACGGATAGTCCCCCACTATTAGTTGATGGTCAGAATACAATTATCGACGGATATCATTAAATAACTCGTCGATATGTTATCGTGGGACATATCCGTCGACATCCGTCGATATATTATCGAAGGATGTATCGGCGGATATATCCCACGATAACGGCTTTTACAAAAATACGAAATTAATAAATATTTTTATCGGGGGATATATATCCGTCGATAATTGATTTTCCATGAAAAAAAATTAAAAAATTTATTTATTATCGGTGGATAAATCCGTCGATAACAATAACAATTTTTTTTAAATACCTGAATTAATAATATTTAAACTAAATCAATATTTATAAAAAAATAGTAATAATTTCCATAAATAAAACTATAATGAAAAATCAAAATCTGTCAAATAATATTTACAATGTAGATAAAATCCAAACACTATATATAATAAAAAACGTAATGTCTGAACATCCAAAACATAAACGATAAAAAGAACTCATAAAAAATCCATCCTATCAAAGTCACAATCGTCATCACCATCACCAACATCATCTCTGGATGCAACCGGCTGAGTAGGAGGAGTCTGGGCAGGAGGAGATCGAGGAGTCGGTATCTGGGCAGGGGGAGGTCGAGGAGTCGGTGTCTAGGCAGGGGCGGCAGCAGCAGCAGGCTGAGGTGGTGGTGTAGAATAAGAGGGCTGAGGAGCAGGCAATGTCGTCTGGGCAGGGGCGGCAGCAGCAGCAGCAGGATGTGGAGGTGGTGTAGAATATGCGGGATGAGGATAGCCTGGATGATATGAAGGTGGAGGAGGAGGCCAGAATGGGGGATAAGGCGGAGGCGGATGATGATACTGTGGGGGAGTGGGAGGGAAGGGTGCTGGCTGAGAAGGTGGTGGTGGTGCAGAGACGCCAGCAACATCTGATGATGACCCTCCAGCAGCAAACATCCCGTAGTACTAGGACATCCGCTCCCTAAGCTGCCTACCGACCTCCTCAGCAATCTCCTGCTGCCGGGCTGTCCGCTCCTGAGCAAGCTGCGCCTGCAGCTCCTGGAGCTGGGTCTGTAGCTCCAGGTTCATGTGGTGAACCCGATCACGGACCTCAGCGTCGCTGCTGCCCCCTGATACTCCTGCTGCTCTTGCAGTAGATGCGGCGGAGGAACGGGCAATGGGGTTCGTGACCGCGCCTCGCCCATATATGCGGCCCTTGTAAGGGCCGCCCACAACCTCGTTCCACACCGCCTCCTCATCGACGGGTGGGACGGACTCACCAGGCTGTGATGCCTCTGCCTGCTGGCTACGGACCTCCTCCAAGCGGCGCGTATAATCACCATACAATGAGAAGAATACATAATCATTTTAAATGGAATACATAATCATATTAATTGAATACATTTATACAACTATGATGAAATCACTTACATGAGTGCGATGCGACCGCTCGTCTACCCACGTCGTCTTGTCGCCCTTCCTAGTGTGCGTCTCCCTGAACAACTCCTCCTGTGTGGGTGGTCTCTTCAGCCTCTTCTCCTATAAGTTTAAAACAATTGAACAAAGCATTAATTAATCAATTCATATATAAGGAACATAAAATTAAATGTATTACAAATATTAGGTACCAACCGTCTGTTAGTGGAGTCCACAGTAGCGGATCCACCACAATGAAGGGAGCCACCCCTCAATGAGGCCCTGCTAGCCTTGGCCTTAAACCTCGAAGAAGACCAATACTCTTGTAGCACTTGGTGGTGGGCATCTGAGAGCCACCTGTGTTGATCATCCTTTCCATTACGGATCCATAAGTACATGTCACCGAGCCTCTTAGCTGCCCGATGGCAGAAGGCACGGTACAGTACTGGATCACCGGCAGGAATGATGGTGAAGTGAGACTACAATATATAGAAAAATTTAATTTGTTAGTTACCACAACATAATTAATTACTAATTACTAAAATTGAAGAGTTCATATTACCTTCCACTCTTGATACCACCACCGCCTCTCATCCTCGGTCAACTTTGAGAAATACTCGACTGGCCTATGATACATCTTCTGTATCATGGCCGTGATCTGGTGAGTGCCGAGGGTGGCAGGCACAAAACTACATGGACATAAAGAATTAGTTTCCATTTTATAAAAGATTGACATTTATAATAACATAAATCATATACCTTAGACCGGATGGATCCGGTCTGATGGAGGGGAGAGGACGTGTGTCTGAAGCTGCTGATGCAATCTCGACCGGCCCATCATTACTGCCCCCAATGTCATGTGGGGAGGCAGTAATGGGTGATGATGGTCCACCAGCAGATGGTGATGGTACTGGCTTATAGTCTGGGTCGTCTTGCGTCTCTAGCCTCGGGTCACGACGAGGGATGTCATACAACTCAACACCCCTCGATCGATAACCCCGAGGCTGGGCGGTTGTCTTCCTCCGCCCTCGATCTCCTCGGCCTCTGCCCCTACCCCTATCATCTGCCATATCTATTCACAACAATACAAGTTATTTTTCATTAATTAAAGTGTTTGACAAAGTATCTTAAAATGAGGTAGTGTTATTTGAAAACAAATTGAATTGTTAAAAACCATTTATTCAGAAAGTTGTGGACTGTCTTCACTCTCGTCTTCTGTATCGTCACTGTCAAGTTCATCTTTTTCTTCGTCACAACCTTCAGTGGACTCATCACACTGACTTGTTATGTTTTGGCGAGAGATGTTAATAATGTCATCTTCACCAGTATTATCATGTAAAGTAGCAGGGACTCCTGTATCTACAACTACCCTTGGAGCACGTGTAACTTCGACTTCGTAAGCAATTTCATCCACATCATCACTTTCAACTCTGCCCCTAGGTTTGGTTGTGAAAACATCCAACCACTTATTCTTGCACTTTCCCGGATACCTTGTGTAATACACTTGCCGAGCATTCTGTGCAATGATGAAAGGATCATATGCACCAAATCGTCGTGTATGGTTAACCTCAATGATGTCGTAATCAGCGTGCTTGCGTGTTCCATCAGGATGTCTAGGATCATACCACTCACAGTTAAACAAGACAACCTTCTTTGGCGTTGGGTCCTCACCAACATATTCCAACTCCAAGACTTGTCTGAGTACCCCGTACCAATTATTCTCCCTTGTTCCAACATCCCCTCTAACGCATACTCTACTATTATACGTGGTCTTCTCACGACCCCAGTCTAGGGTGTGAAATTTATAACCATTCACATGGAAAATTGGCCACGAAATTGTTACATTGGTGGGACCCCAAACTAAGCTTTTTGATATGACGATTTGTGACATTATTGTCATGATTGAGCACCTACATACGTAGAGAACAAAGAGAATAGAAGGGAAAATTTTGAATTTTATGTTAAGATAAATCAAAGACTAATAGTAGGAAGATTATAAACTTACAAACGAGTTGAACCATTGAGGGAATTGGTCAAGCGTATGATTCTGAATGGTTTGTTCAAAATATCTGTTGACATTAAGTAGAAATTAAAGATTTTTAATGGCAACATTCACTACTAAGTACAAAAACATTATTGATGTCACTTACGTTCTATAAGTGTCCACTTCACCACAATTGATGAGAACATGTAGGTGCGCTGCATGCTTTTCTCTATCATTGAGCCAATAGTTTGTGGGTTTACCGGAACCACGTCCAGGTTGATTAAACACAGACAAAGTAGGCGGATATGAAGTTTCACCTCCATCATCATTGCGGCCTACTGTTGTTCTTTTCGAATGTACATGTGGCTTAAAATAAAATGAACAGAAGAAAGACGTCTCCTTTGATTGATAAGCTTCACATATTGACCCTTCAACACGAGCTCGATTCGTGACAGTTCTCTTAAAGGTCCCAATATTTCTTTCAAAGGGGTACATCCATCTATATTGAACCGGCCCACACACTTTTGCTTCATAAGCCAAGTGCACATGTAAATGTTCCATTGAGTCAAAAAAAGAGGGGGGAAATATCCGTTCCAACTTGCACAAAATTACAGAAATATTTTGCTCCATGACTTCCAAATCATGGGACCTTAGTGTGGTAGAACACAAATCACGAAAGAACAAACTAAGCTCGATCAATGGTTTCCACACATGCAAAGGTAACTCTCGAAAGGCAACTGGAAGCAAACACTCCATAAACACATGACAATCATGACTTTTCATCCCATGGAACTTTCCCGGCGCAACATTCACACACCTACGGAGGTTGGAAGCACATCCATCTGGCATTCTCAACTCTTGCACCCATTTACACACGGATTGCCTCTGCGCAGGATTTAAAACATAGCTTGTCATCACGTGTCTCTTGTAAATGTAGCTCTGGTCGTCGACAGTACTCTGTTAAGTCTACTCTTGCCTTGAGATTATCCTTAGTCTTGTCACTATCCATAACAGTATTCATGATGTTATCACAAACATTCTTCTCAACATGCATGACATCTAGACAGTGACGAACAAGATTATCTTTCCAATAGGGTAACTCCCAGAATATGCTCTGCTTAGTCCAGTTATGCTCCACACCATATCCTAGAAACTTGACTACTTTACCCAATTCGGTTATCTTAGGCAGATTTTTAACTATGTCCTAGATCTGTCTTCCAGTAAGCCTAACACGTGGTTCTTCATGTTCAACACAGTTTCGCTTAAACCCATACCTGTTATTCCTAAATGCATGATCATTTGGCAAGAATCTCCTAATCAAACCATGAGTTCTTGCCGCCATTCTTTAGAGTGAAGGATTTTGTATCCTCCATGCAAATAGGGCAAGCTAGCTTCCCCTGTGTCATCCACCCAGACAACATACCATAAGCAGGAAAGTCATTAATCGTCCACATCAGAGCGGCTCTTAGCATGAAATTTTCTTTGGTGGCCACATCATAGGTCAAGACCCCATTGTGCCACAACTGCTTCAATTCATCTATGAGTGGCTGGAGGAAAACGTCAATTTTAGCTTTTGGATTATCAGGGCCAGGAATTACACATGTTAAAAACAAGTACGGATCTTTCATGCACATCTCAGGAGGAGGTTATAAGGGTAACAACAACAGCCCAACAAGAAATATGGCTTGTTAAAATAAGTTATTTGGCGTGAACTCATCTGAGCAAAGCCCTAATCTAACATTCCGCGAATCATTTGCAAATTGAGGGTGACACCTATCAAAATGCCTCCAAGCTTCACCATGAGGAGGGATGCATCATATCCCGACTTTCCTATTCTCATAATGCCACCTTCATGTGAGGTGCAGAGCTCATAGAGGCATACAAGCGTTTTAACCTAGGGATTAGGGGAAGATAGTGCATCCTTTTGTTGGAATATGCTTATACTCACATTACTTCGCTTACTAGGTTTGAACCTGGGGGCCTGGCAGAATTTACATTCAACTAATTCAATATCCTCATTATAGTACAACATGCAACCGTTCATGCAACAATCAATTTTTTCTGATTTCAACCCAAGTTTTGAAATTAACTTCTTTGCCCTATAATAGTCCCTAGGAATTGACTTTGGTCGTGGATTAGCATCAATCATTAAAGTTTCCCATTGATCAAAACAACTTTGACTCTAGTTTTCCTCTGACTTGATAGACAACATCCTAACTGCCACTGACAACTCAGAAAGGGCTGAACCCTCCCAAATGGGTGTCTTTGCAGATTCTAACAAAGAAAAAAAAAAACTCTGCGCTTCAGGATTTGGTTCCTCCTCTCTGGGTTCATTATAATCTTGATCATGTTGCCCCCCAAAGGCATCATGGATAATTTCCTCATAACACCCACGATTATCACCGCCCCAATTTAAATTACGATCCCCATATTGTTCACCATCAAACCCACTTGAACTACCTCCGACAAACTGGTCCTGTGCTGACTCGACTTCCCCATGGACTGTCCATACATAATAATTATCCATAAATCCCTTTTTGTACAGGTGAATCTTAATCGTGTCGAAATCATAGAAAAACCTACAAACACACTTGGCACATGGACACTTGACTTTTCCCTCAGACCTAAATTGTTCAGACATAGAAGCAAACCCCACAAACTCTTCAACTCCAGCATAGAATTTCGGCTTAATTCCCTCTATTCGGGTGTAACCTATCATACATCCATGATCTATTTGTTGATGACATTGCCCTTGAAATATTGGAGAATCGTAAAATGAAAAGTTTAACTTGGACTAATTAATAACAGTTTTTTAGTTAATCTAAATTCACCATTAATACGACACTAATGATTTTTACAAGTTTGTTAAATTTTTACTCAAAGAAAATTTCGACAAAGTTTCCCTTAATTTTAGATAACTTAACAACAGTTATTTAATTTCTCAAAATTTTAACTTCACAAGATTTTGACAAAGTCTCCCCTAAATTTTAAACAAACTTTCTCATTTAATTTACAAATCAATCAACCAGTATTGCCGGAGTTCAAGGACCGGTCTCAGACTAAGTCATCTACCCTAAGGTTTTGCAACAGTAACAACACAATCATATCATTAAAATTAATAAATAAACATACCTAATATAAACGTAAGCTCCTAAAAACCGTAAGCTCCAATCACCCGAATATATCAACAATTGTTCTCATATATATCATTTAAATAATATATTTGTTACGTTATTGAAAAATTACTTACTTTAAATAACATATAAGTTTGTTAAATCTATCTTTTTTTGAAAAAGGTTTTCTATTTTTATTTAAAATAGTTTTCTTTTTAAAAATTTTAATATATATATTTTTTAAAAAACAGAATAATAATACAATAAATTTTTAATGGAAAAAATAAAAAAATAATAAATACAATATATAAAAATACCAAAAATAATGAAAAATTTAAGAAAAATACCTAATGGAAGACCAAGAGAGATATGCTCCGTTGGAAGGCTTCCTGGCGGCGGGTATCGGCAAGTGCACCGAATCGTTCAAGTAATAAAAACCATGGTGAGTGGGTATCGTTCCCACGAGGATTAAAGAGCCGAGCAAAAATTTCTTTAAATGAGTTTCTAATTAGACGAATCCAATAAAGTGTAATGAATGAGAATACAATGTAAATTCAAAAAGCTACTGAATGTAAAAATGCAGTAAAAGTTTAATGAAAATTCAATTGATGAAAGGTTATGGAATGGGGTTCACATATTTTCTGAAATTAATAAAACATTTGCTTGCCTTTAAATTTTAAAACCTCAATTCAATGAACAAATCTTAAGTTGTCAATTCCAATTCCTTGGTAATTTAACACTTTTTCTATGAACAATTAGTCAATCCCTTGATCAAATCATTTCAAAGAAAAAGATAAAAATATTTTTACTGATTCAAAGTTCACAAAAATCTTAATTCTATTCCTAGATATTAATCTTTGTGGCAATTTCCCTTAAGCTAATTCACAAATTTATTTTCCCAAATAAACACATGAATCCAAGATAAGTTGAAAAGTGATTTTCCAATCCTCAGAACAACACAATACAAATAAGGTAATTGCTTGAATTAAATTAATAAAACTCAAAGGTTCACCAACATAAAATTAATTCATAGTAACACGATCCCCCTTACCCTAGCAAAGAATTTAGTTGCTCATAATTAAAGAAAACAAAGCATAAAAATTGAAAGACATTTTTAAACACGAATAACTGATTTTATTAATAACCAAGAAAAACAGAGTACTTAAGCAAAAGATAGAACAAAAGATAAAAACCAAGATAATTCTAAGCTTGTATTCTAGTCCTATTTATAACCAAATAGTCCTAGAATTCAAATTGTTCCTATCCCTGAAACAACGGGATTTTAGTTTAGAAATAACTCAGAAATATAACAAAAAGATTTGTATTTGAGATGATCCTAAATCATAGCACAATTTTGGAAATTAGTTATGGTGTTTTGCTTCCAGTTCTTCTGGGAGCGGGGCCTCAGCCACACGCGTATCGCGGCAGCATGCAGGGCCCACGAGCGCAAGGCGCGGAGGAGACGCGGCACGCTGGGCTTGGAGTGCTTTCTCGGGCGCGGAACGCTTGGCATGCGCGGGGCGCTGGCTAAAGTGGTTTGCAGGGCGCGGGGCGCCAAATGGGCGCAGGGCGCCTGTCCTTCGTGCGCTTCCTGGGTCAACTCCTGAGATTGGGGCGCGGGGCTGTGGCATGGCGCGAAGCGCCTAGATTTGACTCAGAAAAAGGGCGCGACCCGCGAATTTAGTCTGGGGCGCCTGGATGTGTGCATTTTCTTTAATTTTGTTATGTTTCTGAGGCGCTGAGCGTCCGTCACGCGCGAGGCGTGCGTGAATTTGATCATTGAGCTTACACCGCACGAATTACTTCAACAATTCCTGAAATTAACACCATAATAATACCAAAACGTAATATAATCCAGAAAATTCCAATTTATTCTAAACTACTTAAATTACTCTAAAAACACACCGAAAATAAATAAAACTGACACACTTTCTTTGAAATTAAACTACGAAATTAAATAAAAAATGCCAAGGCATCAGTCAGCGGCGGTGGGCGGCGGAAAAAGGCGACAAACAATGAGTTCTCATTAGAGACCTCAAACAAAAATTCTAAACCGATTAAACTGTAGAGGACAGAGAGACTAACCTGGTTGCACTTCCCGGAGGTCGAACAAGCGGCGGATGACGGCCAAAATGGCGGTTTAAGCAGCGGAGACATAGAGAGAGCGGAGAAGAGAGAGAGAGAGCAGTTCGCGAAGTGAGGAAGGAGGAGGTTGTCTCCTCATATTCGCGGATTATCGACAGACGGTTTAAACCATCCGTCGATAATATCCCTCGATAACGAGCGCCCGGTTAAATGAAACGGTGCGTTTCAATTATTGAAGGATGCAATCATTTTTATCCGTCGATATTTTCATTCACCGTTTAGGGTTTAGGGTTTAGATCATTATCGGAGGATGATATCTGCCGATAATTAATAGTTAGTGTTAGGGTTTAGGGTTTTATCGGCGGATATTTTGATCTTCATCCGTCGTTAAAACCAATCTGACTAAAATTTTTTTTTTTGTTTTGAGCGGGAACAAATTATCGACGGATACTTTCCAAAAAATCCCTCGATAAATATTTTCAATAATAAAAAAATCCCGCCCATGCAATATCCGTCGATAAACCCACCGATAACGTCGTCATAACTGTCCGTCGATAATCCGTCGATAATCCGCATGTTTCTAGTAGTGGGGAAAATACAATGTTGATCCCACAATTCCTGTCAGGGATGACTTACGCGATCAGAAGGAACTGTCGGTTGAGGGCAATGATGAAGCTAAAGGAAGAACTTCAAGCAATGTTGAGCCCATGATCGATGAGATGGAAGGCGTAGGTGATGATAAGACACCATCGATTGATGTCAACGAAGAAGTTAAGGGAAGAAGCTCGGGCAATGAAAGTGATCGAGATATGATGCATTTACAACTTTATGGATATTGCACGGGGACATTATTTCAGAGCAGTTCAACAAATGACGAGTAAGTTGTTTAGTATTATAAATAGTGTATTATTATGTTTGTAAACTAACATTGACAATTGTAGGAATTTGGTAGGCTAGCAGACTAAGTTCCTGACGCGGCATGATTTGCATGGTATGCAACCGATTGGGTGGATAAATACCATGGTAACTTGTTCATAATCTCTCAATATTTGTGTTATGTAACATTGTAGTGTTTAGAGAGAAATACATTATAGGACATAGGGTTTAGGGAGAGAAATAGAGTTAAGGTTTATTGATGAAACTAAATTGTAATGTTGTTACAATATAATTGGGAAAAAAAAGGAAGTAGTCTGAGTTTGTTAGTAGTAAAAGAGGTTTATAAATAGGAAGAGAAGAGAGTGTAGGATGTAGGGAATTAGTGCATTGAATTTGGATGTTGTATTTGCCCTCTTGAAGGTCAACCCTATCATTTATGTATTTCCATTTCAGTACAGTTTATTTATGCCAAGTTGAAATACATATTGCAGTTTGGAGGATTTATCTGTCTAATAAATCTTTCCTCGGATTCTTCAATATTGTTCTATTGTATTACTCTCCTAAACTCTCTTCTCTAATTCTACATTCTTTATTGCTACTGAGAAACATCATTACATTATGTGTTTACATATATGTATTAGATTTAGGGTTTAGTTACATTTTGTTTTGCATTGTGGTGTTTGAATAGGTGGTTGACTTTGCAATAATGGTTATTAATGTTGATGAAGCAATAATCGGCAATGCTTCACGGTGGTGTTTAAGTCCTCAATTTGCTGTGAGATATATTTCTCCTTTCAACACAAGTGTTCAGCTTGGTGTGAGTGAATTACTAAGGTTGGTTTTTATTTTTAAGATTGAATGCGAAGGAGATTTGGTATGTTTATTCCTTTTTTACTGTTACGTGTAAGTGTTTAATGATGTGCCATCACACATGACAATTGTGTGAGCGTTAAATTGTACAGATATTTGCTCCAATATGTCACGACTCCCACTGGTGGTGTGTGGCTCTACAAAATGGGTACGTTGAAGTTCTATGTGCTAGATTCGATGGAGTCTCGGCACTGTGGTATGAAGGGTGTTATTGATAAATATGTGGTAAGAGCAATTTGTTATTGTTATTAAAAAAATTATGATCTTTGTTGAAGGTTCATTTCATAGTTGTGTCCTTTGTTTTAACTTACCAGACATATAGAGTTCTAGAAAACCTCCATGTTACCAATATTGAAATTGCACTACCATCCAATGTGGCCATGAAATTTGATCGCCTCACCCTTCCTAAGCAACATAACATGCTAGTCACTAATACTCTATTTTTTGTAAAGATTTGATTCCATTTTATACGATATAGACTAATTACTCACGAAAATATAAACGTTAAAACATGTTTCAGGGATGACTGTGGAATTTTCAGCATTAAGTACATGGAGATGTGGGACCCATCCGTATCATATGACCGCAACATGACCATGCCGACATGGACTGAGGTAATAATGGTTTTAAGTCATTTGACTTATTTTTTTGTATTTCTTTTCAACCTTTTCAATTGTTGGTTATGTAGGCTCAGGTGAAGAAATTTAGAGTTGATTTGGTGTGTAGTTGGGTTCTTGATGTAGAATGAGTATAAGATGAACTGCTACGAAAGGCAAAATTAACTGACACTAGCACTGGCCAAGTTGCAAAGTCTAGCAATCATTCTAATGATAATGATAAAGATGAACATGAAGCAGATGTTGGTCCGTCACCAAGCGGGGCAATGGATGTTTTTTTGTCTGCCATACCAGAATCGTCAATTGCAAATAGGGTGAAAGGACAAGGACGGAGAAGGGAAAAAGGGTCCATAGACAAGAATGTCTTTCACCAGCATACGCAAATATGGCAGGAGAAAAAAGACCACACAAAATTAGTATTGTAGTGGAAAAGTAGGACCTTACCAATGTTTGTTATGTAAAACATTTAACAATGGTGTGGGATGGAGTAAAATGTTTTGTGAAGGATAGATTAACTTTTGTCTTCTGATTGTGATGTGATTATGCTGGCTTTGGAGTCTGTAAGTAACATTATTTGTGGCAATTTCAGCAGCATGGTTATGATACAATTACCATGTGTGTACTTAAGTTGCTTGTTTAATGTATATTTGGTTCACTGTACTTGTCCATACAGCCACATATTGACTATTCATGCACACTTACTATTCATGCACATGCACAATCACTGTTCTATGATAAATCATTACCGTAGAATATAGAAGAACTGTGTATTCACATCGCATCACAACATGACAGGATGCCAACAGGATTTTGTTCACTTTTTTTGGTTTAGTTCTGCCTATAAAAATTCATCTTGGTGGTTCATAAATACTCACACTCTACATGTGGTTCATTACTTTGAATTCTTCAGAAGTAGGTAATTTCTCACCATCACACTATGAACCATAACAGGAAACATCTTAGGCCTTCAACCTCCAATGTTGTTTGCCCTACAAGCTCGAACGTTGTTCACCACCACAATAAATGGACAGTTTTATGGGTGAAAGAGAACAATTTGGAAGAGACGGTAATGTATTTTTTGTACTATTTTCCAATTTAAAACGTTATGTTATAATTACAGGTGAAAGAGGATATGATGATTAATTTTAAATTTTGGACAGTTGGTGAATCGTTTGTTTAGTGATTATTACGCCGCTAATATGCCGCGTCACGTCTAATTCCAGGTACCTACTGGAACTGAAATGCTAATCAAGTGTGAAAAAAGGGGTGACCAGTTATGGCTCACTAAACGCTGGAAAGAGTTTTTGGATCAGGGGTTGCTAGGTCCAGGGATGTTTATATCTATGGAGTTTGATGAGCTAATGACATTTAAGTTAAAGATTTACAACGAAAGAAATCAAGAAATAGACTACGGTGTGTTTGATGAGCCTATCACTCAACTAGGAGATGACTAAGATAGACGAGGATGAAGCAAAAGTACTATTTATGTTATGCTGTTAAAGCCAATTGTCTTTTTAATTTAGGTAGCAACCTAGTTTCTAGAAATTATCAAGTTGTGACATCGTTAATGACAACATGGATAAGAAGATGTGATATTTATGGAGATGTGTAAATTTTTTTAACTAAATCATACCTAACAACAATTGTTAAAAATAACCAACACCGAATGTATTCACTAACTAGCAAAAATGGAACATTAACCAGCCACACTGTAATATGGACCTTCAACAGGAAATACGTACTTTCCAGATATATAGCATCCCATAACATCTTAAATTAGCCATGGGTGGATGGCTATATGATATCAAATAATTCACAAAGTTGTTGTTCTATACTAGGCGCAACATACCAGCATATAAAAAAAATAACCAACATTTAAGATATCGACTGACCAGCAAATGAGGATGAATAACCAGACACACATTAATATTTAAATGAACATGCACATTTCTTTTTCCAGAAATTTTGTATAGCATAACAACTGTTGAGGGTGGTGGTGGCGGTTGTGTTGCCGCAGCGGTTGTTGGGTTACGCTTCGGGTTGGTTGTTTTTAGAGATGAGAGGGTGTGTGAGATTGAGAGGGAGAGAATCGGGAAGAGAGGGAAATGAGAATGCTGAGGCCGGCGGCGGTGCTGGTGCGGTGACCGTGTGGTGGTGTGCGCGGCGGTGGGTGAGGGTTTTTAGAGAGAGAGGGAGTGGGTTAGAGAGAGAGGGTTGCAGAATGAGGCGGAAGGAGAAGGCTCTGCGATGTTTATTCGCAATTCTGTCGCAAGCGCGTGGTCTTTAGTCGCTAGCGACTTTGCTTCCGCTAGCACGTGATTTACGGACGCTAGCGACCGTCAAGTGAAACAGTCCGTTTCACGGAGCCGCGCCTTTCTCTTCTTTTTTTTTTTGAATTTTGAATTTTGATTTTTTATTTTATTTTATTTTTTAAATAAATTTTTTTTAATTTGTAATTTTTTTATTATTATTAATAATAATATATACTTATTTTTATTTACATTTAAATTTTATTAACAAAATATGTATATGCATATATTAAATTATTTATATATATATATTTATTTTATTCATTTATTATTATTATTATTATTTATTTATTTATTTAATAATTTTTTTAAAATTTGTTATTTATTTATTTGGATGGATATTAATTTTATAGATATATATATTTTATACAAACATAAATATTTATTTAGCTTTCTTTTTTTATTTATATTTTAAATAATTTTTATTTATTTATTTTTGTTTGTTTTTTTTTTATTTTTTTTCAAATTTTACTTTCTATCTACTTCACACGGAAGAAATACTTACCAGTGGGTTGTCTCCCACCAAGCACTTTTATTTTACGTCCTTAAGTTGGACGGTCTGCATCTGAGTCAGTGATAATTTGGAGCTGCAACATTTGCTCCATCAACTATTTCCTCTGGTACTGGACTTCCCAGGAATTGTTTCAACGTGTGTCCATTTACTTTGAATGTTTGCCCCTTTTGGTTTTGGATTTCTACAGCACCATGGGGGAACACCTGTTTCACTGTATATGGACCTTACCAGCGAGACCTCAGCTTTCCCACTGTCCATCGGAATCTGGAGTTGTACGATAAAACCTATTGACCCTCTTTGAAGTCCTTTCGCAGGATATTGCTATCATGAAAGGCTTTGGTTCTTTCCTTGTACAATCTAGAATTTTCATAAGCTTCATATCTCAGTTCCTCCAGTTCTTGTAACTGCAATTTCCTTTCCTTACCTGATATTCCCTGATCCATATTACATTGTTTAACAGCCCAGTACGCTTTGTGTTCAAGTTCAATAGGTAAATGACAAGCTTTACCATACACCAATCGGAATGGACTCATCCCGATTGGAGTTTTGTAAGCTGTCCTATAAGCCCACAGTGCGTCAAGTAACCTGGTACTCCATTCCTTTCGCGAAGGTCCAACCATTTTTTTCCAAAATCATTTTTATTTCTCGGTTAGATACTTCAGCTTGCCCGTTGGTCTGAGGGTGATAAGGTGTTGACACCTTATGCATTACCCCATACTTACGAAGCAAAGCTGCAAAGGTTCAGTTCAAGAAGTGAGTACCCTGATCACTTATTATGGCTCTAGGGATACCAAAGCGGTAGAAAATATTTGCTTTTACAAAGGTGCACACAACAGATGCATCATTAGCTTTAGTGGGGATTGCTTCAAGCCACTTGGAAACATAATCTACAGCTAATAATATATACAAACAACCAGCCGAAGCTGGAAAATGTCCCATGAAATCAATACCCCATACATCAAATATTTCACAAAATAGAATTGGTTGTTGAGGCATTTCATGTCTTCTTGAAATTTTTCCGGATCACTGACACTGTTCACAAGCCTTGCAGAAGTTGTAAGTGTAACACCCTAATAATTACCTCTTTATGCTTAAGTCATATTGAATTAATTATCGGAAATTTACATCTTGTCTCAGAGATTAAAGTTGATTAAAGTAGTAATACGCGGAAAAATAGGGTCGATTTGTTTTTCAAAAGAATCGAAAGTTTAAAAACTCGGCTTTGCGGTATAACTGATATGAATAATTATATCATGCTAAGAAACTACTCAATTATAAATATATAACATTAGAATACACAACGGTGGCCCACATGTACATAAATATAGTATTACAATATCTGAGATACACATAATATTATGAATATCATAAGTAGTACAAGTATATAGTAGTGGGACTTTTAAGAGAATCATAAGCTTGTACAGTCACTTATAACTCCCTTAAAGGTTCTCAAAAGATAACATAGATCATATAGTACGAATACAAGATATAACAAAAGAAATGCTAAAATCCTAAGCTCCAGAGCTTCCAAGCTCGGCCTTCGTATAAGGTCCAAGTCACTCAACCTGTAGACGTGCTAGCACCCCTGTCTGTATCTAAAACAAAAGTGGTGGAATAGGGTGAGCTCCACGGACTCAGTAGGGGGATCACTCCGGTTTATTATAAAAATAATGTAATATGCAAGATTCACTTTACTGGGGTTTTCATAAAACAATTTGTATCCGGAGTGTCTTACCTATATGCGTCTTAATTACTATGCATGCATCTTATACAAATCTGAAAGCATCATTACTTATTTCGTTTCTGGCTGGTATGTAAGACATTGACTCTTTCTTGACATGTACATAAGATACTTTTTCTATAGTTGGCACTAACCCTCTTATCTCTTTTTACCTCCACATCACCAAATCCCAAGACTATGAGCTCATATCTCTCTAGTTTCTACTAGACATACGAGGAAAGAGGGGTTTATCACCTTACTGACCGAGGTTGCCAATCCTCCCTTACTGACAGCACTAGTGACCGAAGGTTACACTTGCTTACTTTGACATTCCGTTGTATTTCCACCGTACTCAAAATATCATAATATCATATTTTGTCTTACTACCATATCACAACATATATGCACATAAACAATTGGTCATTTCATTCTGGCAATGAGTACAAGTCATGTATAACAATCTAGATTCATAAATCACTTAAACACATACCACTTATGCACATAATTGCAATCACATATCATTTTCTCGTTAATTTGTTTATTTCTTTTCATAATCATCATTTTCTGTTGTAAACATATACAATAAACATGTTACAGTGGTTTAGATCCCTAGAAAAGGGTTAGAAATCATTAAAATGCAAAATCACAAAATTCAGCATTTAAAACAATTCTGCAGAAATTCTGCGAAATGGCCGCTAGCGCGTCCTCTGTGGCCGCTAGCGCCCAATAACGCACGACCACTCGCTAGCGCCTAAATTATGGTCGCTAGCGCGTGTCCCGACTCTGCATCCATACCAGTTTTAGAACAACAATCATATTCGAGCATATAATGATTTCTAACCGATCTTTATGCCTGAAAACACACAAATACGTATTATAACATAAATCTAAACCCCTACCTCTTGTAGTTTTACCCTCTAAAGCTAAGAACCACTATATCCCTCTTTGAGCTACTTGCTTATCTAGTTTTCTTGTTCTTGATGATGGTTGCTAAAGTTTCAAAGCTTTTTGATGATTTCTATTCGGTTAGAAAGAAAGGAAATAATGTAGGGATCCTAGATGTGGGTTTAGTTTCGGATTTAAGTGAGTTTTGGTAGCTTGGTGATGAAATGGGAGTGTTTGGTAAGTTTGGAGATTATGGAGGTTATGAGGTGGTGTTCTTGGAGTGTTTGGAAATGGAGTTAAGTTGTTTCTGATGTAGAGAGGTTACTTCAGGGTTAGGCAAGATTTTAGGGACGGAGGGGGCTAAGGGAAAATTTTAAAAGATGGAGGACTTGACAGAAAATGCAGAAATTGCAGAAATGTTGTTCTGTCCTCGAACTGGTCGCTAGCGCGTGTCGCATGGCCGCTAGCGACCGTTTTCACCGCATTACCCGCTAGCGCATTCTTACAGTCGCTAGCGAGGGACCTTTGTCGCCTCACCCGCTAGCGAGCTTAACTGGTCGCTAGCGAGCAAGTACTGCTACATGACAGCAGCAGCAATTTTCTTGCATCTTAAACCCCAAAATATACTTAACATTCCCTAAACAATTTCTAACACCCAAACCAATATTTTTACACCTATATAAACTTGTACATAACCATAAATGCTTAAAATCTCTCGTGATTACTTCCTACATTTCTTTCTTAAATTCTTTGTCCATTTTATCATATTTTAACTCACACACATTGCCTTTTTATTATTTCATATACATTAAAACACATAATGCATATAGCACATATCAAACAACACATATACATCAAAATGCATCCCAATAACCTACATATTCCAATCACGCCTTAATTACAGTGGTTATAACTAAATCCCTTTAATTTAAGGTATGATTAGAATTTCGGGGTCTTACATTCTTCCCCCCTTAAAAAGAACTTCGTCCTCGAAATTCAATACCTGTAAATAGAGTCGGATGCAACTCTCTCATCTCTTCCTCTCTTTCCCATGTATATTCTTCTGCCCTTCCTCGCCCCCAGGCCACCTTCACCAATGGAACGATCTTATTCCTTAAGTTCTTGATACTCCGATCTACTATTCGTTTAGGAGGTAAAGGAAAAGTTAAGTCATCCTTTAGTTGTACCTCTTCGATTTCTAACACATGACTCGGATCGGAATTGTACTTTCGGAGTTGTGATACATGGAAGACATTATGGAGATTTGACAATTTTGGGGGTAAAGCAATGCGGTATGCAACTGGACCTATACGACTTAGGATCTGAAATGGACCTAAGTATCTAGGACTCAACTTCTTAACTTTGATTGCTCTACCTATTCCTATGGTAGGGGTCACTCGTAAAAACACGTGATCTCCCGCCTCAAATTCCAAAGGCCTACGCCGATGATCTGCATAACTCTTTTGACGACTTTGAGCCGTCAAGAGCTTTTCCCTGATTCTTTGGATTTGTTCTGTGGTTTCTCTTACCAACTCAGGTCCTAGGGTACTCTTTTCCCCTGGATCATACCAACATAGTGAAGAACGACACTTCCTACCATACAATGCTTTGAAGGGTGCCATTCCTATACTAGCATGGAAGTTATTATTGTATGAAAACTCAACTAATGGTAACATTCGATCCCAACTACCCCTATCATCCAAAGCATAAGACCTCAACATATCCTCTAGGGTTTGGATAGTCCGCTCGGACTGTCCATCAGTTTGTTGGTGGTAGGCTGTGCTCATACGAAGTTCAGTTCCAAATGCCTCTTGCAAGGCCTCCCAAAAACGAGAAGTAATTCTCGGATCTCGATCCGAAATGATACTCTCGGGTACTCCGTGTAATCTCACAACTTCTCGGACGTACAAACTTGCTAACTTCTTTAAGGGATAGGTTGCTCTGATGGGTAAAAAGTGAGTCGATTTCGTTAATCGGTCTACTATTACCCAAATGGCATCATTGCCGGCTTGAGTTCTGGGCAGTCCCACTACAAAATCCATAGATATACTTTCCCACTTCCAATGAGGGATTTGTAGTGGTTGTAACATGTCGGGTTCCTTTTGGTGCACAATCTTCACCTTTTGACACACTAAACACCGGTTCACTCAATCTGACACATCTTTCTTCATACCGGGCCACCAAAACATTTTTTGTAGATCTTGATACATCTTGGTTGCGCCCGGGTGAATGGTGAAGTGGCTTTTGTGAGCCTCCTCCAGAATACTACTCCGGAGGTCACCATAAGCGGGTACACAAATCCTCCCTTTACATCTCCATAAACCATCTCCGTCCTTACTGAACCCTTCTGCTTTCTCGTCATTCGCCGCCTGTACTAACTTTAGAAACTCCTCATCAATCCCTTGAGCTTGCACAATATCCTCTTTGAGCTTACTAGAAACTGTGAGGTGGCTAACCCTAACACTTGTCAGGGTAAAAGAAACTCCTAGGTTAAGGTTCCTGAAGTCCTCCAATAGTTCCGTCTCCTTTATTGTCAAGTGAGACACATGAAGCATTTTACGACTCAAAGCATCCGCTACCGCGTTCGCCTTTCCCGGATGGTAATTCAATCCAAAATCATAATCTTTTAAAAATTCCATCCATCGTCTTTGCCTCATGTTTAGTTCTTTCTGATCAAAGAGATATTTCAAACTCTTATGATCAGAGAAAACTTTGAATCTCACTCCGTACAAGTAGTGCCTCCAAATCCTCAAAGCAAAAACAATTGCGGCCAGCTCCAGGTCATGGGTAGGATAATTCACCTCGTGTGGCTTTAGTTGCCGTGAAGCATATGCCACTACTTGGTGATGTTGCATCAATACGCAACCCAACCCTTTCCCTGAAGCGTCACAATAAACTTCAAAAGGTTCATTAGGATCAGGCACCACAAGTACAGGGGTTGTGGTCAATCTCTCCTTTAACTCTGCAAAACTCCTTTCACATTCATCAGACCACACAAAAGGAGCATTCTTTCTAGTAAGCTTTGTCAATGGTAAAGCAAGCTGCGAAAAACCCTTAATAAATCTACGGTAGTATCCGGCTAATCCTAGGAAGCTCCTGACCTCAGTAACCGTAGTTGGCCTCTCCCAGTTAACCACTACTTCAATCTTACACGAATCTACAGATATGCCCTCTGCGGATACCACATGACCTAAGAACTTAACCTTCTTCATCCAGAACTCACACTTACTTAACTTGGCATACAACTTCTTTTCTTTCAATACTTCCAAAACCAACCTAAGATGACTTTCATGTTCTTCCTCCGTCCTAGAATAAATCAAGATGTCATCAATGAAAACAACTACAAATTTATCCAAGAACGGTCGAAAAATTCTGTTCATATAGTCCATAAACACCGCCGGGGCATTAGTTAGTCCAAAGCACATCATTGTAAACTTATAATGCCCATAGCGAGTTCGGAAAGCCGTCTTAGGTATATCCTCACCCTTGACCCTAATCTGATGATATCCTGACCTCACCCTTGACCCTAATCTGGTGAGAGGATTCATCCTCCGCTGTGGTTGCCTAATTGGTTTGGCCCCTTCCTAAATAAAGATTCTATGTGTACAAATGGACGGGCTAATACCAACCAGATCAGAGAGTGACCAGCCAATGGCTCTTTTGTGTTCTTTCAAAACATTCAAGAGTGTCACTTCATTTTCAATTGTAAGTCCATTGGCAATGATCATAGGGAGTGTTTCAAATTCCCCTAAAAATGCATACTTCAAATGATCAGGAAGATTTATCAGTTCAATTTTTGTTCCAACATCCCCAATGTGTTCAGAAGAAGCATTTTTGAAAGGGTTGGGGATGAAAAATGTATTTTCATCAAAACTGGGTTGCTGCTGTAAAGCTGCAGCTGCTGTCAGCTTTCTCGCTAGCGGACAACAATCAAGCGCTAGCGCATATATTTTATGCAGACAAGTCGCTAGCGAGTACAGTTTATCCGTTGGCGACTGTTCCTTCGCTAGCGGGAAAGAATCCTCTGCTAGCGAATTAATGTTATGCAGACTAGAAAATTCTGCATTTTCCTCATTTATGCTCAGTTGTTGTGGATGATTAGGGACTTGCATTTCCAGTTCAGAATCATTCAAAATATGTCCAAACAAGTCTATTTCATCATCATCCACATCATCCTCACATAATTGAGAACATTTGGCATTTGATTCAAAATTTTCCCATTGATTTCCTCCAAATTCAAGTCCAATTTGCCTAAACCATCCATCTACCTCATCCTCGATCAAATCTTCCAAAATATCACATGAGAAAACTGAATGAGCTTCAGAGAGATGTTTTAAAGCATTTTTCAAACAGAACTTTGCCTTGAGGTCCCCACATTCGATATCCAAGGTACCTGCATACACGTCGACCTTGGCTCTTGTAGTTTTCAAAAATGGTCAGCCAAGAAAGAGTGTGTGCTGGTCCCAAGGAATGCTATCATCATGTGTGTCTAATACATAAAAATCAACAGGGAAAATTAAGTCATTCACTTTTACCAGGACATCTTCCAAGTGTCCCTCCGGGCGTTGGATACTCTGGTTTGCAAATTGAAGAATGAGCTCCGTCGGCTTTAGCTCTCCGCAATTAAGGGATTGCCTTCGGCATCACATTGATACCAGCCCCAAGGTCAGCAAGTGCATCTTTAATAAAAGTTTGTCCAACCATGCATGGGATTGAAAATGAGCCCGGATCACTGAACTTTTGTGGCAATTGAGGTGCTGCGATCACCGACACATTGACCTCACTTTTGGTTCTTTCGTTGCACTTTAACTTCCTTTTATGAGTACAGAGATCCTTCAGAAACTTGGCATATTTAGGGACTTGCTTGATGGCTTCTAAAAATGGGATATTAACTTCCACCTTTTTGAAGGTTTCAAGTAGTTCTTTGTCAAAATCTTCTTTGCCTTGCTTCTTTGATGGTTGGGCTCTTAGAGGGAATGGCAAAATGTTTGATTCTTTTTCTTCTATCATCTTTTCTTTTTCTTCTCCCTCACTGACATGTTTTATTCCATCATTTTTTTAATTCTCTTTTTCTTTTTCACCTTCCACCACAACAACATCATCTTCATGAGGTAACTCGGGCTCCGGAAGTACTTTTCCCGACTTAAGAGTGATTGCACTGACATTCCCCTTTGGATTAGGAATGGTTTGAGAGGGGATTTGTTGACTTCCTTGCTGGTTTGATGAAGAAGCTTGAGATGCTTCTAATTGTGTCATTTTCCTTTGCATATCTTGCCGAAAAATAGCATTTTCTTGTTGTTGCTCCATCATCATCTTCATCAATTGTTGCATCATGGTACTTTCGCTAGATTCATGGCTGATGCTTGTTGAGGGTTTTGTGGTGGTAAAGGTTGTGGTTGAGGTTGTTGTGTGTGTGGTTGGTTTATATTTTTCCTTTGGTGGGGTAGTTGATATCTTTGTTGTTGGTTGTGGGATTGGTATTGTGGTGAGTTTTGTGGGTTGTTTTGGTTAACATTCTGATTCCCCCATCTTAGAATAGGATGATTTCTCCAAGATGGATTGTATGTGTTGCCAAATGGGAATTGGTTGTTTCCTTGATTTTGTTGGAAATTGGATCTTGGTTGGTATGGCATAGTGGCTGCAACTGTGGCATTCTCATCAAAAAGTATCGGACAAGAGTCGGTGTGATGTTCACCGGCACAAATGCCACACTCTAGTTGAGCTACCATTGTTGTTGATGATTGTGACTTTTGTTGATTTACCACCAATTGCTTCATGACAACCAAAATTTCCTCCAATTTATTGGCAAGTATTTTTCCTTCACCATGAGGAGTTTCTATTTCATTCACACTTCTTGTTGGTACTGAACTCCTTGTGCCGAATTGTTGAGAGTTTGCTACCATGGTCTCTATCAATTCCTTTGCTTCGGCGGGTGTTTTGTTCATGAGAGCACCGCCACTTGTGGCATCAAGGCTTACTCTATCCGGTGCTAAGAGACCTTCATAGAAATATGGAGCAAGAGTTGCTCCGGAATTTGATGTGTGGGGCAGCTAGCAACTAAGAGTTTAAAACACTCCCAATACTCGTACAAAGACTCGCCTTGGTGTTGGCGAATGCCGCTTATCTCTTTCCTGAATGGAGGCTGAACGTGAAGCGGGAAAGAATTTCTCTAACAATGTTCGCTTCATGTCCATCCACGATGTCACTGCACCATTGGGAAGATTGAGTAGCCATTGTTTTGCTGGACCTTCAAGAGAGAACGGGAATGCTCTCAACATCACATGGTCCTCATCTATACCTTTAGGGCGGAGAGTGGCACACACTATGTTGAATTCCTTTAAGTGTTGGTGTGGGTCTTCTCCGGCTAGGCCATTAAACTTAGGAAGCCAATGAATTAGTGCTCCTTTAAGCTCGAAGCCTACGTCAAGATTTGGGTAAACAATCCCCAAAGGTTGGTGAGCAAGATCTGGGGCAGCAAGTTCTCTTAGAGTTGGTGGTCTATCCGCCATACTGTGATTGGAAAAACCTGAAACACTAACACACAAATCAGAATGTTCAAGGGAAAAATCAGAATTATTATCAATTAGATCCTCAATTTCACTACCCGATTTCCTTGCACGTCTTAACCTTCTTAAAGTTCTTTCAATTTCCGGATCAAATCGTGCCAAGGTTGAATCAGGTTGAGATCAAGTCATCCAACATAATTAACATACTTAAACATAGAGACACATAAATCACCAAAAATAAATCAAAAATATTTTTGTGTTTTCAATTTTTAACAACATAGGACAGCAATATGCACAATATTCACAATTTCACAAAAGTAAAAGAAAATTAGTAGTCGTTTCCCTTGCAACGGCGCCAAAAATTGACAACAACAACTCGGAGTGTCGTTACCTCTCCAAGTTCCGATCAATTTAGTAAATAATTTGTTCAACGAGAAAACAAAGATTTGATTTAGCTTACAAACGAGATAGTGGTAAACTAACCCAAAGTCGTCTCTTGAGGAAACTACTAGTAATTTCTGTTAGCTTTAAAGGGGGTTTTTGTGTAAGCATACAAATTAAAAGTGCTGGAAATTTCAATTACAAAAGTGTTCTAGTGTTTATAAAGAAGACTTGCATGAATTCATCCATCATTGACTCATAAAAACCATGAAACATGCATGAAACAAGAGTGTTTAGTTCACTTTTATCATTATGCTCTTAATTAAAGGTGATCATACAAACACTAGTGTTTCAACCCGTGCACTGCACGAGATAAAATATAAGTATTTATTTTAGTTTTAACAAATTAAAATATTAAAATATATGTATGTTTATTTATAAAATTAAAATATTTAATATTTAAATGACATACACTAAAATTATAACATGATAAACACAAATGATAATATAAAAACTTATACATATATTAAAAATTATCATGCTCTGTACCCGTATTCATATTGAGTACGGATTTTATACCCATTTCCTTACATTTTAAATTATAATTTGTATATTTTATTTGTTATTTACTAACTTCTCTTATTATTTTTTGAGTTATGGTATAAATTTAAATTTGATAATAATTGTATAAAAATTTAAATTTATTATTAGAAATAATATATTCGGTGGATTTTTATTTGAATTGTACTATCAATAAATCTTATTTTTGTTCTTCCCTAGACTATCAATAAAAGTATAATATGATTGTATTCCTTTTATTCCTTATGTTACCTAATATATTTGATTAAATAAATAATGCATTTAATATCAAATTTATTGATAATGCACTTAACATATTTAGTTCTAAGTTAAAAATTAAATTCATTATATATAATTAAATATGATGAAATTGATGATTAATTAAATAGTGATTGACTCATATTTTGTCCCGTGCAGTACACGACTCCATTGGTATTGATTGTTACGAACTCATTTAAATATTGATTGGTACGATAATAGAATCATCTATACATATAATATGTAAACATAATTATTATCATAAAAATTTAATGATAAGAGTTACCCATAAAATAATAAATTAGACATATAAAATCTTCAATCAATAATTAACATAATAATTATATTTAATGAATAAATATATTAAATCAAGAAAATGATTTAATTGATATTTATTAAAAAATTAAGTAAAAAATTGAAAAATCTAAAAAAATGACACGTGACATGAAATTTAATGCAAGAGATTCGTACATATTATATGTATAGATGATTCTATTAAATAGCATATATAATCTCATACTAATTGTCATTTACATAGTTTACATGTTTATTAACAATTGTAAAATTAAGGAAATAAAAAAATCTAAATGACAAAATTACATATGAATACAATTACAATATAATCAAGGATTAAAAAAAAAAAGATCAAAATTAGCTAGCATCTTATGACATCTTCAATATCATACCTGCATAAAATAGATAACAATATATATATATATATATATATATATATATATATATATATATAAGACAAATCAAAACTTATATATATGATGTAAATAATAAATTTAAATAGAATATAAAAATATAATTTTAATAAATATAATCTCATCAACATTATATTTAATACATAAAAACAAAAAACAATTAAAAATTAAAATTAAGATGAGCAACCAATTGCAAAAGATAAATTTGTTAGGTACATTATATGAAAATCAAGATGAACACTCAATTGCAAAAAATCATGATAATTATTTTAGAAATGTAAAAATATTGAAAAATTTTTATACTCAAAAAATATATTATGAGAATTCTTCATAATAGACAAAAATTCTTATATTAAAAATTAAATATTGTTAGAATATTGAGAAATGCATAGGTGAAGAAAATCCAGATATATTGATAAAAGTGTACAACAATTTTGAACTTGAAGGATTATTTTGTACCTTTTTTACAGTATACCTTCTTCACTGTGTTGAAGCTTGATCTGAAACCAAATAGAGAAATAATTAAAACTCATACAAATAATTAGAGAAGAGATAATTAAGAGAAATAGTAGAAGATGAAGAAAATTTAAATATTTAAAAAGAAAATAAAAAACAAATAGTTAGAGAAAGATACAATGGTTAAAAAAATTGGAATGAAAAAAAAGAAGGCATTCATAGAAAGATAATCATAGAAAATAAAGAAAAAGAGATAGCGATTCAAGGGAAACCCTTAAATAGCAAGCGGCAAACCCTTAAATAGAGCTCAGATTCGCGACGAATTAGTCCTTGGACTTCCGGGTTGGGGATACCGTGGGAAACCAAAAAAAAGAGAGATAGAGATTCAAGGGAAAAGGAGAAGAAGATGCCAAAAAATATAAGAGAGATATGGGGAAAAAAAAGTAGAAAGAAGTAAAAAAAAAAATACACTGTAAATTTCTGGATGGAAATGAGTCAAATAAAGTAGCAAACAAATTTATAGTAGATCAATAGGCAGATAACCGATGAAAAAAATGGAAATTTTAATAAATCAATCAATTAAGAATTATAATCTACATTAGCAGTCAACTAAAGAAATAAATTTGGCCTAATTTTGAAAACAGATTCATGAACATAATTTGATTTTTAATATTTATCCTTAAATTGATTCTTGATATATATCCTTAATTCCTTAAATTATTAAAAAATGGGATGATTTAAAATTATGTAGGATATATTATAATTGATTAAAACCTTTCCTTAAAAAAAAAAAGCCTCAAGTTAGTTTTAAGTCTTTCTTTTTTATACAAATTATATTTATTTAAATATATATGTTAACATATTAGTGATGAATAAATACAAATTTTTTTATTATAATCATATTCGTTATATTGTCCAATATATTGAAAGTGAATTAACATTATTTTAAAATCCTTCATTTTTTTAAAAATAAGACTCATCAGGTTAATTTGCAAATCTTTCCTTTTTATTCAAATTATATTTATTCAAATATATATGGTAACATATTAAAGGAAATATTTTAATCATATTCGTCATATTAAATGATATGCCAATCAAGATCATATATGGCAATCAAGAATTAATTGATATAATTTATTAAAATAATAAATTAGACATATAAAATCTCCAATATAATCAATAATTAACATAATAATTATATTTAATGAATAAATATATTAAATCAAGAAAAATATTTAATTGATATTTATTAAAAAATTAAGTAAAAAATTGAAAATTCTGAGAAAATGACTCGTAGCAGAAAATTTAATGCAGGAGGTTCGTAAATATTATATGTATAGATATTACTCACTTTTAACCACTGAACTAACCATTTTACACATTAAACCATGTATAATCTGATCTTATTAGTGAATTCAACTTAATCTTTACCAAGAATTAATCTCATACAAAGGAGTTGTTTAGCCAAGTTGTTAATTCATAAACCAATTCATTAACTTCTCAATTAAACAAGTCAAAACATGTAATAAATCAATAAACCTTGAATCATACACGTTCTGATCATCCACCATATATCAGAAAATCATCCTCAACATAAATGGATTAAAACCAAAGTACAAGAACTCAAGTTTATACATGAAGAACACATGAATTTTATTTATCTCAAGACTCCATCATGCAAGAATTCAATTACAAAAACCAGAACTGAAAAGTTTACTCTTCCATAACTTAAATTACAACAACAATACCAGAAGAATTCGTGCCAGAAGGATCAGAATGGAGGTTGATTGTGGAAGAAGGTTGAAAGTGTTCTTGGGATTTTAGAGAGAGGTGAGAGCTTCTCTCACTACACTATTGGTAGCTGAATGATTGGGGAGACTAGAATGATTGCAGACAAGCTCCTAGAGCTCGCTTGTATCAAGGAATCACGAGTTGGAAGGATCAGAAGAGCCAAACTTGAAAATGACAGCTCCACTAAGTGCTGCTGTTTTCTGCGATACTGGTCGCTAGCGGCTAAATAACCCTCGCTAGCGACAGAGCACGCGCTAGCGGATTAATGATGGACGCTAGCGAGCTCTTGCTGGGCTCAGGGAGGATTGGGCCGAGGCTCAACTCAGATTGGGCTTTTGATCCGCATTATCCGCTAGCGGCCTTGAGGTGGTAGCTAGCGGAAGCAGGGGCGCTAGCGCGTGGTGTCTGGGCGCTAGCAGCTGTTGCGTACTTGGACAGGAATTTTTTCTAAGTGTTCTTTGCTTCATGCTTATTCTTTCACCACTTTGGTTCCTGAAATGAAAAACACAACAATTCTTATTTAATATTTTACAAAACCAAAATTAACACTT
The DNA here is from genome assembly GCA_013621005.1 of Aeschynomene evenia. Lineage (NCBI taxonomy): Eukaryota > Viridiplantae > Streptophyta > Magnoliopsida > Fabales > Fabaceae > Aeschynomene > Aeschynomene evenia. Next base: position 1,743,277 of record CM024272.1, on the reverse strand, counting down.
ATTTCAAGCATTATATACAATTTATTTACAATGTGTTCAAAGTGGAAATATCATTAAAACTATCTAATGCATGTACATTGAAGTAAGAACATGAACAAATATATCAAATATAGTTTAAAAGAGTACAGAATTTCACACTTATCAGTCATCTATGAACACTATGACAAAATGATCCAAAAATGGCTTGAACACTCGGTTCATCAAATCCATGAAAGTCGCAGGTGCATTGGTTAAGCCAAACGACATCACCAAGAACTCAGTGCCCATAGCGAGTACGGAAAACCAGTCTTCAAAATATCTTTGTCCTTGATCCGCAATTGATGGTATCCCGATCTGAGGTCAATCTTAGAGAAACAGGAAGCACCTTGGAGTTGATCGAACAAGTCGTCAATCATCGGTAACAGATACTTATTACGGATTGTCAACTTGTTGAGTTGTCGGTAATCCACACATAGTCTCATAGATCCATCTTACTTCTTGACAAAAAGGACCAGAGCACCCCAAGGAGAGGTACTTGGTCTTATGAACTCTTTATCCACAAGGTCCTTCAGTTCGCTTAACTCCTTAGGAGCCACACGATAAGGAGGAATAGAAACAGGTTGGGCATCCGGAACTAAATCAATTCCGAACTCTATCTCCCGATCGGGAGGCATACCCGGCAATTCCTCCGGAAAGACATCAGGAAATTCCCTAACCACTGGAACTTGGTCAAGTTCAGGAATTGAGGCTTCTACATCCATCACCGAAGCAAGGAACCCTTGATTGCCGTGTTTTAACAACCACATAGCCTTGAGAGAAGGAATTAGAGTACCCGGAGTTACACGATGATCCCCTTGAAATACAACACTCTCGCCATTAGGAAAATCAAATCGTATTAGCTTAGAGTGGCAATCCATCGAGGCATAGCACAATGTTAACCAATCCATACCCAAGATAGCATCCAAATCTCCCATCTCTAGGAGAATAAGATCGGTTAGGGTGTTCGTCCCATTAACAACTATCAAACATGACTTGAGTACAAAATGAACCATTAAAGATCCTCCCGGTGTGGCGACACACAAGGGACTATCCAACAGTATCAATTGTAAGTCAACACGAGATACAAACGATGGAGAAACATATGAATGCGTTGAACTAGGATCAATCAAAACATAAGCCTCATGTGAACAAATTTGTAATGTACCTGCCACAACAGCATTTGAAGCCTGAGCATCTTGTCTAGTTAAGGCATAAACTCTCGGAGGTCCTCTACCTCCACCACCTTGGTTTATGCCACGATTTCCTCTCGCTCCTCCTCTGCGTTGTTGCCCTGGAGGGTTTGTCGGACACATAGCTGAATATCATGGTGCTGGAAGGATGGGCTGACTCGGGTTGGTACTAGTACCACCAACCAGACGTGGACAATCCCTCACAAAGTGTCCTGGTTGTCCACATCCAAACCAAACATTCTGAGCTTGCCCCATTGATAGGATGCGAAATTATGTGCATTGTTTACCTTTACATGTGCATCTTGCATTCTTTATTGCTTTAATAATGGTTCTTTACACTGTTTGTGCATATTTTCACTTTCTTGGTTACTGTGGCAATTTTATGTCTTTTTGAGGCTTGTTAGTGGCATTTCGGTCTTGTTATCTTTGATGCACTCTTGGGTAGTGTCTTTGGATTTCAAGGACCTAGGTCGGAGCTACTTCGAGTCTTGGAAGCATCGGGAGCGTCGGAGCGAACGAGCGGACGAAACGGCGAGCCGGAGAAAAAGCTGCATCTTTTGGTTTTCTGTGTTGGTCGCTAGCGACCAGCATTATGCTTGATTGGTCGCTAGCGACCGGGTCGTGACAGCAGCAGTAAATTATGCAGAATTTGCAATTTAGTCCCTAGCTCATTTTATACTTAAGACCCCTTTTGTAATTGGGCAGGGACCTTTTTCATTTTCTTTAGTTTTAGGTTAGGTTATTCTAGAGAGAGAAGCTCTCCCTTCTCTCTAGAATCTCTCTTTACATTTTCTTTACATTTTCTCTCTACACATTACATACAATTCTCCAAGTTCAATTTAATTTCTAATTTCATTTCCATCTTTGCTATTGCTTTAATTTCTTGTTTCTTACTTGCTTTAATTATGGTTGAGTAGTCTTTTTGTTCTTGGTGTTGGGTAATGCTAGAATTACATTTTCCCTTGAAACTCATTGCATGATTTTGCTCTTGCTTCCTAATCTCTTAGTTCCAAATGCATTTGAAGTTTGTTTGTGTGGATCCATGCTTGCTGATTTTAATTGTATATCTTGAATGCATATTTGATTTCTTGATTGAGAGATTATTGTGCATTTGAGTGTTTTTGGGTGTTGAGTGAGGATTATCATTTGATGCCCATTTGCTAGGAGAGTAGGAATAGTTCTTGATTGAGAATTAGGTTTGCATATGTTTAAGATAGTTTTACTATTTTGGTTTGGATCCAAATCATTTTGGTTGAATAATTCTTATTCATGTGTAAGTTGCTTGCAAGGTGTTTGAAAAAATGCCTAGGTGGGTTTAGGATGGGGAAAATATGGTTTGAGGCATGTCCCAACACCAAGACTCTTTTACATTGTTATTTTCCTTTATTTGCATAGCTTTATTCACTTCTTGCACAATCCCAAATCTACATATACTATACACACTAGATCAATGATATAAGCCTCCTTGAGAGACGACTTGGGTTGACTAGCTATACTACTTTAGCTAATTAATTCAATACCTTTTTGGGAACTTGTTTTTAATTCTAAGTTGGTTGTAGCTAAAAGAATTAACGACGCTTTTAGCATACACATCAATTTTTGGCGCCGTTGCCGGGGAGGCTTAAGATTTGATCTTTATGCATAGTTAATACTAGCTTATATTCAAAAATACACAAAAACACAATAAAAATTCTGCATTATTTTTTTCTGGTCTAGTGCAGAATTTTTTTTTTTTATTTTTTTTGCTTTATTTAGTTTTTCATGTCTCTTACACCTTCGATGCTATCTATGGATGACTCGGTTGCACCCCGATCCACCGCTAGAACATTTTGACCCGAAAATTGAATAACCTTGAGGAACTAAAGGCGTTCTAGAGGATTGGTGGTGTAGAGGACATAGGAGTGTTAGGTGTAAATGTGTTCTAACTCCTTTTCCTTGTTTTTCCCTTTTGTTATTTTTGTTCTTTGATAATTTTCTTATTTTGAAACTAACATGGATTCTAATGCTTATTTTGGTGCCCAAGATTTTTGCTCTTATGGCCATGTAGGGGATAAGAATATGACATTTTGTGAGGCCCTTCAACAAGAGGTGAACCAGAAAATGGCAGAGATAATGGACATTCTTCATGAGTTGGCCATGGTACCTTCTTTGGAGTTGGATGTCTCTCTTATGATGAATATGGCAATGGGGTTTCCATGTGAGGTATACTACCTCTCTTTTGAGGATAAGGTCAAGTTGGATGAGCTTTTGGATACTTGTAGGAGGTTATATGATGAGTTCTTTTCACCTCCACCACCATACACACAAACCTACACCTCACCACCATCTTACCTTGAACAATCTCCATACACTTATCATGAGCCCACCCTATACCCATACCCAACCGAAAACCCAACCCCACCATCCATAAACCTATCTTCCTCATCTCAACATCTTGCATCTTCTTCAAATTGTCATGAGGCGGAAGGCTCAACATTGGACCAAATCCTTAAGCTTCTTCGGGAGCAAAAGCAACGAAATGAAGAACTCTTACGCCAACAAGATGAAATGCAAAGGAAGCTTATGGAATTGGAGAATGCTCAAACCACACCCTCTAGTAACCAAGAAGCATCACTACTCTCATCTCCATCACCCTTATTCAACCCACAACCTTCCCCCTCACCCCAATTGTCACATGCACCGCCATCACCACTCTCACCACTACCACATGAGGAGGATTATGCTCTGGCGCAATTAGATTGGACAACCTTGAAGTCCATGGTGGAAGAGCTAGCTGGGTTAGTTGAGGAGCCTCCACCTCCACCTTCACCACCCTCTATTCCCGTGGAGGATTGCCCTCAATTCCATGAGCCTTCACCCATTGAGATGTTTTATGTTTTGGAGCCTCGTGACCCCTTGGATGGTGACATGGTAGTGGATGCCGAGGAGAACTCGGATGATGATGAGATTGTCTATGCGGACCCACCGCCGCCACCTTGTGAGCTAGAAGGAAAAGGAATCATGGAGAACTCTCATATGTGTGTCGAAGCTACTGCAGGAGCTTCTTCATTGAAGGATTTCACCATGGGACCTTGTGAAGTGGTTGGTGTTGCGGTCATTCTTTCCCTACCCTCGATCGAGTTCATTTTCCTTGGTTCGAAGCCATTCTCCCTCTCTCGCCATGAGTTCGCCTTCCTAGAGACGGATGCACAGCTCCTTGCCGTTTGTGGGGGGTCAACATCTTCTCAAATTGAGGCATCTTGGGAACCGAAGTCTTTGGTTTTGTCCATGTGAAGGCTTCTTGTGGGGTTCACCATCCCTCCTCACTTGAAGTTGGTTGCTCTTGGATGCTTTGTCAAAAGGGAGTTCTCATTCCCTAAGGAACAAATTCGGGCCAAGATGCATGGTCCGGAGACAAGAAGAGGATCATGCTCCGTGGTTCATTTGCTTCTTGTGGGATCCCGGCGGGGGCGTTGATAGCACTCCGCGGTGGAAGATCTTGGACCAATTCAAGCGTAAGCCACCTTGAGGGAGTTCCTATCACTCTTTTACTTTATGTTTGCATTTAAATTCAATAAAGCATGTTTTAGGCTTGTGTGATAGTGTAGGTTGCTTGTTTGTTTGAGTTAGTGACTTGTCCATCATGTTTTTCTTGTTTCTAGTCTTTTTATTATTTGCATTTCCATGTGTTAGGAGTTATATTTTCGTAGCTAGGGTAGGATTGGGGGCACTTTGCAAAATTCTGCAGCATTTTGCTGCATAATGCCTGAATTTCTGCAGCATTGGTCGCTAGCGATCAACCCCTCGTCGCTAGCGACCACCCACTTGGTCGCCCAGCCACATGCGCCTCGTCGCACCGCGCTTCGAAACACTGCCAAATTTAATTTTTTTCTCTTGGTCGCTGGCGACAATGCTGATGGTCGCTAGCGACCAGCTTCATAAAAAAAATTTAAAAAAAAAAAGTCTGAAAATGAAAGCTTAGGTAGTTTTAGGTTCACTTTGTGTGCTCCTTGACTTCTTTGTTGCTTTGTAAATGTTGTGCTCGAGACATTCATCATTTTAGGTGGTTAGGAGTTCCAACACGGTTGCATTTCATTAGATTTTATTCTTGCTTGGTGATTGATCTTTAATTGTATAGATGATTTGTGTCTGGACATGCACCTTGTGAGTTTTGAGCCTTACATTGAGTGGCCACATTACATGTCATTCCATTCTTGATGTGTGTATCTCTTGTGGACTTTGTCGTTCTAGGGTTTGCCTGTCTCTTAATTGAGGCTACGTTCATATGCATTCTTGAGTGTGATAGAGGCACCATTTTGCTTTAGCTCACGGCCATATTGCCACCCTCTACATTCCCATTGCAAGCCCTTTGAGCCTTATATCCCATTCTTTGATCTTAGCTCATCTTTCGCCTAAAAAGTGAAAAACCATTTTACATCCTACTTTGGGAAGTGGAGTAGCATTGGTTTTATCATTTTGTGTGCTTGAGTCTAAGTGTGGGGGTTTGTCGTGGACGACAAACTTTTAAGTGTGGGGGAGGGACATATTGATGTGTTAATGTGAAAATTGGTTGGAATTGTATGTAAAGAACATGTAAGTGAAAAAAAAATTTATACATGAGCAAAGGAAGAAGCACACAAAGCAAAGTAAATTCAAGGTCAAAGACCTCATGTTAAGTATTTAAAGGTTCAACGTGCAAGAAAAGAGTAAAACTCTTTGCTTTTGCTTTAGTGTGCTTGGAACTCCCCCTTGGTTTAATCGAGACTCTCATAACCAATGCTAGTCTAACTTTCTTGGGTCCTTTAGCTCACTTATCCATACATTCCACACCTTAACCTTGGCCTCGTTACAACCAAAATAAAGACCTCTTGATTCTTGGGTGCATTGAATGTTAGTGGTGGAGATCTAGAGGTTTGGCAAACCTACGTTGAATGCTTGGTCTAACAAGAGAATTGAGAGGAAGACCAAGCCACTATATAAGTGAGTAGAGAGCATACACACTCCCTTGAGGTCCTTCCATTTCATCTATGCATTTTAAGGGATTCTGCTTGGCTCGGATGTTGTACCTATTGATGTTGAAATGCTTGGTTGTTGGAATTTCTTGCTGCTTTAATGTTTTCTTGGTCTTAAGCCAGAGCACTTTGAGCATTCTGGAAAGTCAAGTAGCACCTGTTTCTTTTGTTTTGATTTCTTAGCTTTAGGATCTCTTGCATGAGGACATGCAAGTGGTTAAGTGTGGGGGTATTTGATAGGATGCGAAATTCTGTGCATTCTTTACCTTTACATGTGCATCTTGCATTCTTTATTGCTTTAATAATGGTTCTTTACACTGTTTGTGCATATTTTCACTTTCTTGGTTACTGTGGCAATTTTATGTCTTTTTGAGGCTTGTTAGTGGCATTTCGGTCTTGTTATCTTTGATGCACTCTTGGGTAGTGTCTTTGGATTTCAAGGACCTAGGCCGGAGCTACTTCGAGTCTTGGAAGCATCGGGAGCGTCGGAGCGAACGAGCAGACGAAACGGCGAGCCGGAGAAAAAGCTGCATCTTTTGGTTTTCTGTGTTGGTCGCTAGCGACCAGCATTATGCTTGATTGGTCGCTAGCGACCGGGTCGTGACAGCAGCAGTAAATTATGCAGAATTTGCAATTTAGTCCCTAGCTCATTTTATACTTAAGACCCCTTTTGTAATTGGGCAGGGACCTTTTTCATTTCTTTAGTTTAGGTTAGGTTATTCTAGAGAGAGAAGCTCTCCCTTCTCTCTAGAATCTCTCTTTACATTTTCTTTACATTTCTCTCTACACATTACATACAATTCTCCAAGTTCAATTTAATTTCTAATTTCATTTCCATCTTTGCTATTGCTTTAATTTCTTGTTTCTTACTTGCTTTAATTATGGTTGAGTAGTCTTTTTGTTCTTGGTGTTGGGTAATGCTAGAATTACATTTTCCCTTGAAACTCATTGCATGATTTTGCTCTTGCTTCCTAATCTCTTAGTTCCAAATGCATTTGAAGTTTGTTTGTGTGGATCCATGCTTGCTGATTTTAATTGTATATCTTGAATGCATATTTGATTTCTTGATTGAGAGATTATTGTGCATTTGAGTGTTTTTGGGTGTTGAGTGAGGATTATCATTGATGCCCATTGCTAGGAGAGTAGGAATAGTTCTTGATTGAGAATAGGTTTGCATATGTTTAAGATAGTTTTACTATTTTGGTTTGGATCCAAATCATTTTGGTTGAATAATTCTTATTCATGTGTAAGTTGCTTGCAAGGTGTTTGAAAAAATGCCTAGGTGGGTTTAGGATGGGGAAAATATGGTTTGAGGCATGTCCCAACACCAAGACTCTTTTACATTGTTATTTTCCTTTATTTGCATAGCTTTATTCACTTCTTGCACAATCCCAAATCTACATATACTATACACACTAGATCAATGATATAAGCCTCCTTGAGAGACGACTTGGGTTGACTAGCTATACTACTTTAGCTAATTAATTCAATACCTTTTTGGGAACTTGTTTTTAATTCTAAGTTGGTTGTAGCTAAAAGAATTAACGACGCTTTTAGCATACACATCACCTATACGGCATGGACCCGCATGAAACTTCCCGCCCTGATGGCACTGAGAACGATGTGACATAGACTGTCCTGATCACTGCATACCTGATAACCTTGAGAACCGCCTGAACTGGTTCCACCAGAAAACTGTCCCTTTGTCTTGATCTTTTTCTTCTCAAAAACTCTGTTAGCCTTTTCTTCCTCATGACTACTCTCTATGCCAATGGAAGTATCCATTACTTGGGAGAAAGGAGTCCTCCCTATCTCAGTATGTAGAGCAGCACGCATCGGGTTTCGTAACCCTTTCACAAATCTTCGGATCTTCTTTACTTCCGGTGTACATTCTTGCGGTGCATAGCGGCACAACCGAGTGAACTCGGTAGCATATTCAAGCACAGACATACCGGGAGTTTGCTTCAACTTATGAAACTATTCCACTTGCAATTCCCTGCGATTATCAGAGAAAAATCTTCCCAAGAAAGCTTATGAGAATTCTTCCTATACTGGTGGTGGGCTTCTGGCACTCGCCCTTTCAAGCAGTAAAGTCTCATACCACCGTGCAGCTGTTCCTTGTAAGGTGTAGGCCACTACGTTCATAGCATTCAAGTCATGACATTGGAGGGCTCGCAAAGCTCGAGTAGCTATATCTAGGAATTCTTGGGGGTCTTCATCCAGAGCATCCCCAGAGAAGGTAGGCAGATTTAACCTTAAGTAGGTTTCCAAACTCACAGCATTAGTTCTGAAGGGCTGGGGTCCACCTCCTTGTTGTATATTCACAATATATGGTTGTTGCCGTTGTTGTTGTTGTTGTTGTTGTTGCTGTTGTTGTTGTTGTTGATTGCTAATCATTTTAATTAGAGTGTGTAGGGCATCATGGAACTCGCGGATCTCGGCGTCCGTGTTAGCTTGTCCACCACCAGCAATAGGATTCTCACCTTGTTGCTCTTGGTGTGGGGGAGCTTGTTGTTAACGCTCATCATTCCTAAAACGTTGGGGAGTCTTCCTAACTCGGTTAGGCCTTCCCCCTGAGTAGGCATTCTTCTTAGGTGGCATCTTCCCAACTACACGTATAACACACCGTAACGATAATTAGAGAAAATACCATATGTAGATATATATCCCTGAATAAGAGGGATTTAGCACCACGATTTACCAAACCAGCAAGACCCTATGACAACATCCTAAAATGACCTTCTCTCAAGTCACAACATGTGAAAATGGGCCGGCAACCATTAGCACCATTGTCACTCAAGTGAAGAACATTTGGCTCCATAAATTTACAAGACACAACCTAGAGCTCTGATGCCAACTTTGTCACGACCCAACCCGAGTCGTGATCGGCAAATGGCACTCCTTGCACCATGTCAGCCTTACCTCAAGAATAATCACAGCAATAACATTTATTAAACAACACACAACATTATATATATATATATATAGGAATCCAACATTCCTTTCGTGGGATTCAACACATCATTAGTTCCATTCTAGAATCCATTCTATATTTATAAACTCCTAAACATACACAACACAATCCAAGATCCTGCCTGTAATACAAATGGGGCCAGACAACTCTACAATAACACACATACATAATATCTAGGCCTCCCTGAGGATGAGGCTCACCAATCTAAGAACTCGGAGGAACCGATGATTCTCTCCATTGACTGGCACCTCACCAATCTAAGGCCTTTAGGTTCCTCGAACCTCTTCTTGATAACCCAAGTGACTAAATCCACCATCAGATATCAAGGCTCATAAGCCTTTTCTTGGTAGTCCTAGGGATTTACCCCATCTTCAGACTCCAAGGTCATATCATCCATCATAGACACTCTTTGTATAGTTTTCTTTTATTTGCCATTATATAGTTGTTTTCCCGTATTTCCAGTACCACATAATATTATCCATCATACCATACCACAATAAACATATAAATATCAAAATATAACCTTGAAAACAGTAAGAGAGCGAAAACAGGAATGCGTTGCGCGCCCCGACGACCTTCCCACTCAGGCGGCCACCTAGAGCCCCGGTAGTCTCCGCCGCTCCGGCGGCTGACCCACGCCCCGACGACTCATCACTGCGCCTAATCAATTCCCGCAACCATTTTTCACAGATATATATATATATATATATATATATATATATATATATATATCCAACTATCATTTTCCTAATCACCCTATCAGATCCTAATATATATATCCAATCCAAATCAGCCACAACTACTCACATTTAATCAAACATAATATTTATCAAGTAAATCAGCAATAATAAAAAAAATGTAAATAATCCGTTTATTCACAAATGAACTCCTAGAGGTTGAGAATCACTTGGGTGAGTTAGGTTGAGCTTCCTTAACAATATTAGAACCTAGAACAAACATCAATTTACCCAAAATCAAAGAGGGAATCAAATCCCCAATTTTGGAACCCTAATTCCCAAATGAAGAAAATACAACTTAATAGAGTTAGGAATATTACTCTACCACTTACTAGGAGCAAGATGGTTGAAGATATGTTGAAGAATTAATGGAGGGGAGTGAGGGTTTGGGGTTATTTGAGAAGGAAATGGAAGAAGAAAGAAAGAAAAGAATTGAGAGAAAAGAGAGGGGGAGTTCTCGGGTGGGAAGAAAAGAAAGAAAGAAAATGACGGGGAGAGAGAAAGAAAAATGGGTAGGTGATTCTAGGAATTTGTGAACAGCCTTAACGTTGCATGTTTATAACTTTTGTTACTATTACGGAAGTTGATTGTCAGTATAGTTGGTGGTATAAAACATGCAAAAGTTGTTATCAAAGTCTAAAGGATCATGTTAGGAGTTTCACTGCAAGAAATGCAAAACCTTCCCTACTACTTATATGCCAAGGTTATGATATTGTTTACACTTATTATTTGCAATATAAAATTGGTATATGATTTTATTTGTTAGGCTGATGTGTTTTTTCACCCAGCCCATTAAAAATATATTCATGATTAAAATGCTACTTGCGCCATAAAATGTTTAAATGGC